>LUCM01003414.1:0-69265 GCA_008360955.1 Fasciolopsis buskii
CCAAGGGAAGTGACAAGCGATACGTTTCTGCGGCAACGTGGATGTCAAGAATGCAAACTGGACACCCCACCTCGGGAAGCTCCTCCATAAAGAATGCTGGGTTGCAAGAACTCTTTCGGGGATCGGAAGCCAGGCAGGCGCATGTTACGCGATTGCCAGTATTATGTTGGCTATTATTCGGAGTCATCCTGGGCGGTGACAGCAGTCATATTATCAACGTTCCCGACGCAGACAGCAGTAATTACGATCTGTTTTTTAGTAGTTTTTTCCATCCAGTGATCACACTGTCACTTCAGTTAGACCAATGAACTCCAGCTAAATAATTTAGTCGGTTATTAGCAAGAAGGAAATCGAAGCAAAAGCATAAACCTTGCGAAGATTTTCTTTTTTCAAAACCGCTGGCCATAGCTTTTTCTTAATTTTATTTCCTCTGAACGATAAACCAGTTCGCAAAGTAATAAAATATATTTTTGATCTATGGTATCTTTTTATTTAAAATTATTATTAGTGTTGTTATTATTATTATTAATATATTATTATTTATTTTAGAAACATCAGAACACTGTTTTGCGTAAGCGAATGAAATTGCCTATACTTTCCATGCTGAAGCCGTGAAACACATCTTGGTCAAATAGGAGATAAGAAATACAACTATTCTTTCTCCAGGCAGCTTCTGGGTACTAGTGGTCTCACATTTTCCAGGCATGGTAATCGGCTCCTGTCCGGAAAGAGGACTAGTTTGCTGATTTTTGATGCAGATATTATTGGTATGAATGCCGCATTCAAGCACTTGTCCCAGGGCGCTTTTCTTTACCGTATGATGCTTGCAACGTCTGACGTTTTGCCTTCTCCGTCTCCAAACACACAGTCACAAGTATTTCATGAAACCAGTTTTCTTTCACTGCTATTCGGTCTTAGGTGTTCAAGTTATTAGAAAACGGTCCTTGCCCCATGCTGTCCCCTTCCTTTTAAACCTAATGACCCATTTCAGTTTGCATCCAAACCGAACTGGCGTACTCTGGAAGCAGATGCCTCAGTCTGACATTTTGCTTTCAACATTTTTAACTGCTCAGCGAAATCAATATCCCCAGATTTTTCGCGCGCCATTGATTCGGTTGCCCATAATCTCCACAAGTTTAACTCCCTTACACGCCTCGGTTCTATAGTGTCATGGTGAATAAACTAGTTTTTCAGTGAGGTTCAGTGAATTGAACTTGGTTATTAATTGTCATTTTCCTTATCGGAAGATTGCACTGCTCTACAAAGGGCTATTCTTTTCTCCTATGTTTTCACTATTTTGCTTACTGACAGGTCAACTTACCTACCTTCCCAGCGCCTCAAGCATGCAGACGATACTGCACGATGCCAGGTGAATTCCATTCAGTCGAGTACGATACCTCTATCTAGACATCTGCATAGTATTCATGCTTTTTCTTCCCTGTTCAGTCGTCATATTAATAAGCTTTGTTTCGGGTATAATTTCATTTATTTTCCCCTCACCTCAGTGATCATTCGATACTGCATCGATTTCCGCGTTATTCTGCAATAATTTCAAAATTACTATGAGCTCTGTTAAAAACAATTTGGAATACGTTATATACATGCCTGTCGTACCCAGGAACTGGCAAACCCTAAACTGCTCAAAGATTCCAGAGCAGTGCACAGACACTTGATTCATCTTAGACTTAATATGTGCCCAGCTAAGCTGGATAATTTATGAGCGGTATCTCACTGTGCAAGTTTAAAAAATTTCTTAATAATTTTGACACAATTCCGTAAAGGGATTGAACGCTTACGAGATAATGCGAGAAATGTTGTGGATCCCATCCTGTTTCCAGACCCGAGTGTTTAATACATTTGTGCTACAATTTTAGCCAACTCGACATGGTTCTCACACATTTTGACTTTCAGACAAATATGCCACCTGTAGTTTCAGATACGTAAATTGCGATGTTTTCAGGCAAACAAAACTGTCATCACAACCTTTGCCCATCAAATCATTATCCACCTCTTACTCTATTGCCCTGCAGGTATTTTTCCGGGCCTAATTAAAGAAGAATTTCACTTCTTACCAAACCTTCCTCATCATTATTCACGTTTCTTTAATTTTCTTAATTTCTTATGAATATAATATACCAATTTCACGTCGCGGCATGCAAAATATTTTACATGAAACCTTTTTACGGACCACACTCGCCCGTCACATAGTGGTCTGCATTTTTGATGTCCGCATGCATTCATTCCTGTTGATGTGCATCCTACTTCAACTCTTCCGTGTTTAGCATGCATCCTGGTTAAGATGAAAGAAATTATTAGGGAGCTGCTTCAAACTTTCACAGCTGAAACTCCACCGTTTGAAATCCGGCTTCCAACTGCCTATGCGTAGATAGCTTTCCATCATGTATATTACTATTTTTATGCTGTTGATTGAAATGCAATTTTCATAATTTACTAAAGTTTACAAAGTAACGTAGCAAACCGTTGCAATCCAAACAATATAATGAAAAGTGTTACAATATGACATAGTCGACCCTTTGAAAAGAGCAATACATTCAGTATGACGCTTATCCACTATTTGTCTAGTCCATATGTGGCAGATATTTGGGATTCAGGCATCTGATTATGAGTGATCTCAAACCTTCACTGCTTGCTTTGTATCCTGCCTCAGTAACTCAGTTATTGCTGGAACAGCAGACGGGTCAGGTACCCCTTACACCCGTTCCGGATTTGTGGGTTGAGAAGGGTCCGAAATCAAGACAGGTTGGACTTCAGGTCTATGCTCGTTCCTGTAGTCAAATTCCTAGATCGTATCAAACTGACGGGCGATTTGCCTTGAGGATCTTTTTTTGTAGTCCCAACCGACCTGAGGAATTAACCCTCCGTCAGCTTTGTCTTTGGTAGTTACGTCCAATATCAAATCCCACAGTCCTTTGTTTAGGTCTGAAACAATAGAAGCCGTGAGCTTAAGGATGGGCGCACTGGCTTAACTCCTGTCTCATATGAATCGTTCTAATCAAAACTTGGTTTTTCTCAAAAGCCTATTCAACGGATCCTTCGATTCTGCAAATCTCTGAAAAGTCGTCACTTGTTGGAAGATAACCGTAGTAAAAAGCTCCTAGTTCGGTTGCCTTTTGTGATGTCGGCCAAATCTTCACTTCTTCAGCTTTGCTAGCCTCCGTTTGCGTGCCTTTGCTAGAGAATGTAGCTTAGGAAGAAATTTTCGTTTTACATACATTTACACTACGTCGCTTCTTATTTCAGTCCTGTCTTCAAAATCTTTCTGTCTTGTGGTGAATTGAAGTATCGTCAGCATACGCCCGAAAATCAAGCCGTTCAGGGCACGGCTCACCCACCTTTGAATAATTGCCCGGGGACATTTGCTAACCCAAAAGGCACCGTTTGAAATTCGTACAATCTTATCTAGATGTTCAATGTGCAGTAACGCAGCGTAGCCGAAATAGTTTGTAATTACCAAGTATTTCAACTACTCAAGATTATCGGAATTCGAATAGTACTTTGTAAAATTGCAGACCCTGCTTGGCATATTCCTTCACGTTGCAGTAATAAGTAGATTGGGTAAACTGGTGTTTGTGTCTTTGTATACGAGTGTGCATGCACTCTTGTGTTTTGAAGTGCACGATACAAGTTTGGTCGGGTCTACTGCGAGAGGAAAGGCACATCATTCTTGGATGTGAGACTGGAAATATCACTAATGAAGCACTATTTCAGCGAATGCATCTACAGCGGACCTAATAAAGGGCATTCTGTTATTACTGAAGGTCAGCAAATGAATGCAGTAATCAACCAGCTAAATATGTGCACCGATTTGTCCGAAATGTACCATTATTGGCAAAATTTAAAAAAATGTGATGTCTTTAAACGAACTAGTTATTTGATTTCTTTGCTCACATGCTGCCCCCCATAACACGGTATGAAATGGTGAACTCGGTTTGTAAAGAGGTACAGTATTTTAACTGGCGGATTTGGGATTCATTCGTTATTGCATCCGGTTATTTCCCTTCATTCGGTTGGATTACCGAGAGGCTATTGACACAATTCGAATATTACGTTGCGGAATTTTGTGAAAATACAATCCCGGGAATCGCCATCAGTTATGATTTACATGCACGTCACAGACAGGGAGTATTACTCCATGGTATTGAGTATTGCTGCAATGCAAAAGGGAAAATTTCAGGATAATCGGAAGCCATTTTTCTAACGAGCGTCATAAATGTCCGTGTTATCGAATGAGGACTATTTAACATATTAAGAGGTAAGAAAGTATAAACAAAAGAATGTGACCGTTCATATGATATAGTGAATATTTCCAATATATAATCCCCTCTTAATAAACCTGCAAATGCTAATACTTATGTCACCGAAACTAAAACTAATACTAACAATGGCAATAATAATATTACTACAATTATTAATACGGCAGCCACTAATAATGCTGGCGTAATTACTGCAACTATTACCGCCAGTATTATTACTATTATTCTGGTTTGTTATATTATTACTACTAATACTGCTTCCAGTGCTAATATTATTGCTTCTAATACTACTATCACTAACACATACGAATTAGTCATGCACAAATCCTTGGTCGAACTTAGACTATGTGGAGAGAAGTGGTCTAAAATTAGGGTTGCTTGGCGTGCGTCAGCTGCTCGTGTTCTTGCATATCGGTGATGGCTAGCTGGAACGTGATGTTCTCAAGTTGAACAAACCATTCGCAGCCTTCCCGATAGTGTATTGGCTAAGGCCGGCTTCCAACTCAAAATCGTCCTTCTCGGGTTCTCATCCCAGTTCGGGCGAGCTGCATAATCACTGCTTATCATTTCTAACCAGAATCAAAGTACTCCATGATGCTTTCGTGATTTCTTAATGTCCACTGGACCGTTCATGTGACATGGCGAATAAACTAATAAAACTACTACTAGCTCAACTACGGCTAATAATTCTACATGTGTCGTTGCTACTACTGAAACTACTACTATTACCGCTGTTGCCTGAAACTCTACCGCTGCTGTTGCTATTGCTGCCATAACTACTGACGCTCTGAGGGCTGCTAGTAATTTCTATAATAATACTAGTACCTTTATCACTGTAAATAATACAAGTACTAGCATTATTACTATTGGTACTAACATTTTTATTACTGCTGTTGCTCCAGCTGCTACCAAACCTATTAGCGCTAATAGTACTGCTACTGGTTCCATTACTTCTATCAATAATAGTACTAATATTGCTATTGTTAACAGTAGAGCTAGTGACACTAATACTACTACTGCTTCTACCACTATTACCACTACTAATATTATTGCTACATCTACAACCAGTGGTAATAGTGATACTACTACCAGTACTACTAACAGCACTGCTATTGATAATACTTGTACTATTATCAAAAATACTGCTATTACTACTACCGGTACTACTACTACTCTTGCGACTGCTATTACTACTGCCGATGATACTGTACTACTTCTGCCACGGATACTGGCAATATAAGTAATATTGTTACTGATAAAACAACTACTAATACCTATGCTAATACAAACCATACATCTTTGAACACCTCAAATATTTTGGTATTTTTGCTACTTATTTTACACGTAGCACTTTATGTTATTACTATCGCTACTACTAATAATGACAGCAACTTAAAAATGACACAAACAATAACAATACAACCACTCGAACTGCTACCGTCTCCAAACCTTCTACCACTACTGCCAAGAATAATAAAGAAAACGGCACGACTGTTGCTACTAATACTGATACTATTTCTACCAATAAATCCATTGGCTTTTTACGATTACCACTCAATCTGTTGCAAGTGCTCTCACTGATACTACGATCAACACTGCTGGAAGTACTAATACCTCTACCGCCACTACTACAGCTGGGAGTGGGAACATTACTACTACAGCTACTGCGACTACCTACCCTACTACCAGTGCTACTACTACTAATAGTATTACTAAAACGACAACTACTAAAGCCAAAAATGCGGATACCACTGTAAATGTTAATTCCGCCGATGTTACTGATAATACTACTCCTAATAATACTATTTTTAATGGTACCAATGCTAGTACTATTATTATTATTAACAAGAAAGTTAGCAAATTTTATACTGCCACTTGCGCAGGTACTACTAGTAATATTTCTGATACTACTACTAATAATGTCACTGCTGCAACTACTACAATAGCCACTACTAATGCTGCGAGTACTACTAGTAATTTCACTGCCGTTAAAATTAATGCTAGTGCTGCTATAACTACTAATATCGCTGCTACTAATGCAGCCTCCAATAATACAATTACTAATACTGCTTAAACTGACACTATTACTGTTACCAAAAATAATAATGCCACTATGATTAATACTAATAAATATCCTGCCACTGCCGTTACTATTACTACTATTACTACTGATACTCCTACTCATAATGCTACAAAAATTGATACTTATGTTGCCACTAATAAAACTTCTGCCACTAATTCTACTAAGAATACTACTGACATCATTACTAATACTACGTCACCTAACACCGCTGCCAATATAATTTCTGAAATTGTTTCTTATACTACTCATGCGTGCACTAAGACTACTAATACTGTCACTATAACTACTGCCACTACTGCTATTAATAGTGCCATTACGAGTACCAATGTTGCTGTTACTAAAATTACTGTTAGTTATACTATTAGTAATCTTGCTGATACTGCTACTGGCATCAATGGTATCATTACTGATAATACCTCTACTGATAATAATATTGCTAACACCGTTTCAGTTACTGTTGCCGCAACCGAAATCACTGCTAATACTTATAATGGTAACGCTACCACTACTAATTCTATCATTTTACTAGTTGTAACAGTAATAATAAGAGCTCATAATGCCGTTATTCATATTATGGCTACTAATACTGTTGCTGCCAATACTAATGACATTTCTACTAATGCCATTATGAAAAATAATGCTACAGCTGCAACAGCTGCGACTAACACTACTTTTTCTACCAAACTAGAAATGATATAAGTGCATCTAAAATGATGGCTGGAAGACTAACACTAGTCATACAAATATCATCACAACTATTAATAATAATACTATGCCATTATTACTGTTACTAATGCTTATAATGTTATCCCTAGGAATAGGTTAACTAATATCACTACCGCTGCTACTATTACAAATACTGCTAACATTATTCTGCTAATACTATCATGAATAACACTGCTACTACCATTAATACTACTACCAGTGCTACTGCAAGCACTGCGGCTACTATTACTATTGACAATAATATTACTTCTGTTGCTGCTGCTAAAATTTCGAATAATAATATCACAACATTAATAACAGCCACTACTACTTATATCAATACAGGTAATTTTAATACTCGAAATAGTGTTTCTAATAGTTCTACTATTATGGATGCAACCACTTTCGTTGCTACATCTAATGATAATAATAATACTGCTAGCACTACCAATAATATCAATAATATTACTACTACTAAAACTGCTACGATTACTGCTATTACTAATTCGGTCGCTTCTGCTTCTGCTTCTGCCTTTAATAATATTAATTTAATTATTATTATTACCACCATTTATACTTCCGTTAATGCCACTGCCGCTATAAGGGTGCTAAAATTAATAATAGCTAATAGTAATACTACTACCACTAATACCACTGTTACTGCTTATAACAAAACTTTTACTATTTCTGCTACAAATTTTACTACTACTACTTGCGATGATATTTCTTATACTACTGCTATTAATGCTACTAATAACACTACTGCTGCTAATGCATATATTGATTGGGCCAATACTACTACTACTACCGAAACCATTACTTTCGGTGATAATGCTATTATAACTACTACTGCTGCTACTACTACTACTACTACCACTAACGCTTACAAAATGGCCAGGTGGGAACGGTGTGTATGTCATGGGCAAATCCTTGGTCGAAATTGGACTACGTGGAGAGAAGTGACCTATAATTAGGGCTGACTGGTGTGCACCAGTTGCCCGTGTTCTTGCACATCGGTGATGGATAGGTGGAACATGACGTAGTCACTCTGAACAACCTCTGCTCATCCCACCCGTTTACCCGCTCTTCCCTCCTCGTTTCCGTTTTATCATCTGCCAACTGTATTCCAGTGAACTGCTGAACCACCTTTCACCATGTGTGTTTCCATTATTCTAATTGAACTATCTATTTTCATATATGATTTTTCCCATTTTTCTTGGAGTTCACTTTTCAACTCTCAAATGCTCCTGTCGATACCGTTATCATTATGTAACCCATCGTAAATAAACCTGGGACATTTTGGTTTATATATTTAATGCAGGCCTGAGCCTCAGCCAAAACAATCGTCATACCGTTTACTCGAGCGATGCCGATTTCCGAATTATGGTCTACCGGTATCATTCCAGGACTTAATATTACACCTTGACTTTCTGAATATGAATATTTTCAGAGGATCTCCATTTCTTAATCATTATTGTTATCTGTTTAATTTCAGTCATTGTCATCTCTGGCATGAGCTATTTTATTCACACAATTCTGCGCACTTCGAATAAACGTATGCAAATGATCAAGAGAGTATGAACTGCTTAGCAAATTCTTCAGTGCCTGGGAAAACACGGGGCAGCCAATGACACGAGAAAGCACAAACACCACGGGTATCCACGTATTGCTTCCGCACTCAGGTTAAAACATTTCTTCTCGGTCAGTGTAAGAAACACGGTTTTCTGCGTCTGGCAAAATACTTTTGAAATGACTGATGATTTGTAATGATTTGCGAACAACGATATGCACAAAGATCAGTTAATTTAGTTCCGCTTCCAAGATGTTTTCAGTTAATAGGAATCCTATAGGTACTTGCCCCACTATGTGGCCAAGACTTTCAAGTGCATTAAATAAATAAGGAGGCCATTTGCCAGAGAAAGATATTATGTATTCATCGGTTTGCTCCAGTATAATTAAAAATTACCGCACGCTGGAGTTTGGACAAACCGATCCATCACTCGTTAGCGCAAAATTGTGCCAACATTTAAAGCGCTTTTGACTTAAACAAAAAACAATATTAAGTGTTCAACGGTGGGTGAATCAAGGTGCATTGAATGAAACGGTGTGTATTTTGGTATCATCTGAAAAAAACAGAGGAAGCAAACAAATCGCACCTTATTCTTCTACATATGTTTGATTCATCTAAGGTTCTGCACAACATGCGGTTACTCTGTTCCAACATGACATCAAAGGAATCATGAAACCTATTCCGTCGTTCCTTTTGCTAGGGACCTGTGTAACTAATCTTGAATCACTCAGAAAGCCTCCTAATGTAATCATTCTAATCTTCATGCTTTCTGCTGCATTTCAGGCAATGTTTACTTTGAGAGCCAGGCATAGCTGCTGTTTCTCAAACCATCCCGGAGAGCATGCTACGTCAGTCAGTTTTGCCCCGTGCTGAATTAGAGAAACTCCAACAATTAACTAACCATGGATTTTCTCGTGATGCGGTGTATCGCCAAAAATGCCTCATATATTCATTGAGAACAGTGTTCAGAAAATCGCTCTCAGTTTTACCGTTATGATTAGAATAAAGACGACTGCATGCACTTTGTACTACTGTGCTTCACACTGGTTTGCTCATTTGACAACTAAATGTGAGAGTGCCCACCTAAGGGGTACAGTAATGCTCAGGGTTTCTACGGAATATCTCTTTCTGAGCTACATTTATTCATGTAATATGCAAAATTTGTTCAATACATAAGGTACTGATGGGAAAATAAGTTCACCAATATTTATAATCTTGTATAACGAACACCTTCAAGGATGTCTTGAAATGGAGTGTAGTTATGGGACAAACAATTTTCCTTAAATGATAATACACTGAATGTTATTTAGAAAAATACGGTCTGTGACATTTTTTGCCATTTACCCAGTGATTACATACATCATAACTCAGTTTTATTGACAAATCTCAACTTGGATTCAAAAGGATTCTCTGCCCAGCAGCGAAACCGGGGACTACCGATGGCTTGCAGATCGGGATCGATTAGTTACTGTTTGCCTGTAACCTTGTTTGTTGTGGAAAAAAACTGTTGTCATTTAACCTCAACCCATAGATCACTAATCGCAAAGCAGTTATGCAGCATTGCTCTGCAAACTTGTGATAGTTCTCAGCAATTGTTTGCTCTTTCGCTACCTATGTTCTCGATGACCAATTATTCACGATAGGGTCTCCCAGTTTCAAAATTCAACCATTTCCTTTGTTTCCACCAATAAGTCCATACACCATAAGTCCTTCCACATTTTGCGTCAAGCTGTACATCTACCGCATTAAAATAATTGCTACTAGTACTTCTGTAGACTCATGATACATTTTTGTGACCTTTGGGATAACACTTAATATTAAAGCTGAAGAAAACATAGATTTGAGTGAAGTAAACTGAATTTATATTTAACTCATTTTTGATGATAGTATGTTCGAAATACTAGTGCAGGTTGCTGCAACGTCACAAATTCTTGTGAAAGCAACAACAATTCTTGGTAGTATTTCAGAGGTGCTTACTGATTTTGAGAATCATGCCTACATTTGTCACCCAGAAATGACCATTAACTGCGGTCATGAAACCTCACCATTTTCGAAGCGTAAGTTTACTCAAATAAAAATTCGCCAACGAATTCCCTTCGATAGTTATGGCAGTCTAAATTCCAGTCGACTGCAAGATATAGTCAATGACACCTAGCATAACTGGGAGTAATAGGTGATTGCAACAATGGTAAAGGTGCAAACACAAGTGCAAGGGTGGCTTGGATGGAAAAACGTGAGTGGTGCTTGTGCACAGTGTGATAACCTAAGTTTGCTCACTGGGTTTTCCCTCATTTTGTCGTGTGAGAAATAAATGACGTAAATGTTTGAAGCAAACATCCATCCATTTGGCGTTGCCCAAATGGGTAACTGGAAATCGAAGCAAGCATGGGCGTGAAGCTAAATCGATTAGAATCGCAATGATTTTCAATAGGGGCATACGTCAACATTTGTTACGTGTTTGCCGGTCTTGTTTAACAAAGTCAATCAAATTTAGCCAAACATGCGATTAACTGGAAACAGCTGAGTTGTTTGAGTTTGTGAAAAATTTCCCATCCAGTTTATGGGTAGAAAAATGCGAACTTCACGTTTTCATTAGCGGAAAGGTTACTATTGGCTCTGTGGTCTTTACTAAAAGCGAGGTATTGATAGCTCACTACCAGTAGTAAGTCTTCATGCTGCCTTCTAAAGTTAGAATATAGTGAGCAAAGCTGTTCCATAAGTGACAGAAAAGAGCAACAGACGAACGTAGACTGTGAAACATTAGGCCGACTCTGTTTACTTTCCTGCTGAAATCAAGTAAATTATCCAAAGCTTGCGAACAATCTATTGCAGTTTGGATTAGTTGCGACTGACAGTCAATTGGTCAAAATATGGTACTCAAATTTCCTGAAGATCACAAATATTGAGGAACCTAGGCTGTGGAGAACGATTATTTAACATAGACATATCTGCTATCACTATTCGATACATTCAATAAATTCCTAAAGTAAACGGTAAAGTGGTTATTATTTTTTATTGGCAGGGTGGCGTACAGATACAAAACAGGCTTGCTCGCCACATCAGGTTTTCCCTAATGGAGTTGAGCACCGTTTCGGACTCAAAGTTTCCAGTCGTCCTGAAATATCGATTTGAATCATGGATGCCAGAATATACTGAGCATTTGTATGGACTTTTACGCGTGGACACTAAAAAATTTTTCTAGGGATTTTCTGGTCTTTATTTTATGCTTAACCACGTTTGACTGTTCTAAGCTGATTTGCAAGAGTTAGCTCCAAGTAGTTTGCTCTTGTTAGGGAATTAGGTAGATAAATGTAGCCTGGAAGAATGAAAAACGAAATGACGGATTCATTTGTTGTGACACTGGCGGCTTTCACACATATGCTCGGGTTTTGGTTGGCACTTTGCACCGGTTGCTACTTAGATATAAAAAGGTAGTGTATTTGGAAAAAGATTAAAAGAATGTAGCTCGTTTTCCGTCGAAGAGTAAGTCAAGGAGAATTAAGCTATCTTTAAGAAGTTTCTGTTTTTATCTTTCGCGGCCTTTCTTAATACCGATATCTCCGACAATAGATGGTCCAAAAATTTGGCCCATCGATCTGTCTTTCACAGTCTGCTCAGAGATTTGGCATGTTCGTCAGGCACTCACTTGCCCCATTGGCAACATTGCGTTTCGCACAGGCTTCCCGAAGCTCCCGCTCATTTCCGCATAAATATATCGACGAATAATCGATACGCGCATTCACCAGCACACTGTTGGTTGACTACGTGCATCCTTTTCATGGATTTCATCAGCAGTTTTCCACTTCTGAAGCAGAAAATTAAAGTTCACTTGATTTTGTACCCTTAATTTTGACGTTTGTTTGACGGTATTTCAGAACATAATTACGCTATAGTGCTTTCAAAACGGTCTCACAGAAAATGGTCTTTTTTAACTCACCAATCACTCAGACGCAAGTATGTTTTACCACGGATTGCGCGTTTGTTGTTGCTGGTGAAATCGTTTAATTCAATTAGCGCGGGATTTGTTGAGAATCTCAGTGAACCTGTCTCCAAGTTCGGCTGGTCCCTTAAGCTTACACGGGATATTTGATTGTTTAACTGCTAAAGAACCTCCACCATTTGGAAACAATTCTTTCTTTCCAGAAGTGGCTGAGTTTCAGGACATCGAAAAGCCATAGGTTCACTAGGATAATATCCGGACCAAACGACGTAAGGAGTGTATCGAAAAATCGATGCGCCATGTATTGGTTTTTATTGTGAATGATATAATATTAATAACACAGCGTTGTTGGTAGATGTAATGCGCCAACGTTTCGACTACCGTGGGTAGTCTTTCTCAAGGCAAGTTTTACAATCAAATGCATTTGATTGTAAAACTTGCCTTGAGAAAGACTACCCACGGTAGTCGAAACGTTGGCGCATTACATCTACCAACAACGCTGTGTTATTAATATTATATCATTCACAATTCACTAGGATAAATTCACGAACAGAGTCAAATGTACGAAAAGTAATTTGATGCGAGGACGTAAACAATTCCAATCAGATGGTTTTTGATGTAATTTCTTGCCCTCGTAAGCTGAGTTACCAAACATCTGGCATTTTGAAATGGAGGGGCAAATAAAACGAACTTTGAAACCGCTGCTGCTTAAACGATAGGTAGATTTCATGTCACTTAAGTCTCATGTAGGTACATATATCCTGACGACTCCAAGATATGATGCAAATATGTTCTTGCAAACGATAAGCCCTCTGACTTTCAACAGATTTGCGTTCACCACTAGAAACACGCGAGTCAATCCGCTTGAACATGAACGATTCCCTTCGGTCGCTACCTGTTGATTGCAATAGTTTAAGCAACAATATCTAGCAGAAAATCATTCCATGATATAAACTGCCAGGTCAATCTACATCAAGTAGAGTAAAGTGCAACACTGCATGCAATCGGTGACAGACATACAATGTTCTTCAGTTAAAAACTCACAAACAGTTGTCTTTGGCTTCAGACAATATTGTTTGCCGGTACATTGTTTCTCTGCATCTGCAACAGCTTCTAAAGCAGGCGCAAGCAAATGAATCAACGTCGTCCCATCATCTTTCAGCAATTCGCCTAAAATAATTTTTCTGTAAACATATGATAAATAAAAGCTGTGACGAAACCACCTACCGAAGCGCCTTTGGGCTACAGAACACCGGCGATTTTGTTCCCTCCTGAATCCCTCAAATAAATTTGCAAAAAACTTTGTCACCTGTTTCGAACGATTTTGGCAATCATTTGTCCAAATTGTACTCCGCAGAGGGAAGTATTACTGATAAGCAACACTTTTTGCTCACATTTTCACATGCCGGTCATTCGAATGAAGTGGAGCTTTTATGAAATTAATCAAATATATAAGCAATACTTACTTTGTTTCACTAACTCCAATGCTGTCATGAAAAAATAGCACATACTTATTAAATTTCTGCATGCGATCGATTGAATTCGCTGTAGAAAACTGGTGCACCAATGAATTAGACAAATTTGGCACAGATATTTGATGGTGAAAATAAACTGACGCCTTTGTGTTTTGAGCCATACCCAAAATACTAGGTTCTGATACTCTGTTTTTGACAGGATTATTGCTCTTCAACGCTGGTTTTGCGTAAATTAAAACTGTTCACGTCTCGTCTTTTTCGGGATCAGAGTATTATATCGATTCTACTTAAGGAAGCCTTGATATTGAGTTGATAAACTATTCACTTAACTACACACCGGGACTCTGCAAAGAAGGACTACTGGAAGGACTTTAATTCATGGGCCAGGTAATAGTAAGCTAGTTGAATTCTTATCAAAATTGCTAAACCAACTTAATTTGACTTACCAATTTAGACGGCTTGATATTGCAAAAAATTCCGTTCAGGTGTCTTAGTATACGGACACCATAATTTTCCTTATCTAGGATATGACTTTAAATCTCGGAATCCAACTTTATCCAATTACTGTCAAGAAAGTCTGTGATACCAGCATATGGCGTGGAAGAGATTATCTATATAAAGTCCAGTTACAGTGAAAACGTGCTCTGTGAAAAAAGGGAATCAGATTTTCAATTGGGATTATATACAGATAGGCACATATCTAAGGCAGGGAATTGGTAGGAACACATCAGTCTCATTCATTCACTGGATGGGATAACCGAAGTGCGAACACAACTTGCGCAATGAGTTATATTCCTACGTTAGCAAACCTAGATGATGCTCACGTGCACGCTTTAGGGATACCCAGTTGCACGCAATGTTACGCCAAAGGAAACCAATTCATGCGTGCACATTAAAACAGCATAACTTGCGAGTATTCGGAGGCACTAAATTGGACTGAATTTTTCGGAGCTTTGATGCATTTGCTTTTCACTGAAGCATACCATTACCTTAGTGAAGGTTAGGTTAACCTAAATGCATAAGATCCAACAGAAGTCTTTAAAGACTAACTGTCTTATGATAGTAAACTTTGGCTCGTTTTTGCAAAATTATGTTGCCATGTGCGTATTACTAGGCTTTTGATGACTCCGCATTTGGTAGACAGTATCCATAAAAGAGAATGCTGATATTCCGTGTATCAGTATTCTGTTCTCATGTTTTAAGTAGGAGGTTACCCCTAAGATGGCATGGTCAACAATTTCTTTGTCTCGGGAAAATTTGTGCATGCCTAATTCCGTTTGGTGATTCAGTTTTTGAGTTCGTGGCGTCTGTTTTCAAAAGCCTTATGTACCTTTTCACTCACATGTCGTTAACGGCATTTATGAATTTTTACTTCGCTGCTGCCCTTCTGTTTGAGCTTTTTCCAGTGATGTCGGCCAATGCATGCAAAAAGTGAAAACATTGCATGTGGTTGTTTGAGGTACGCAGGCGACATGGCTCCTTCAATGTTTTTGCAAAATCTGATTGAATTCTTTGCTTCCAGCTTCTCCGTAAATCCATCCGTGACTTCTATTTGTCGTTTTGTAAGATGTTCATTGCTACCAGGATTCGGGAGTATGATTCGCTACCCTAACACCTTGGGTCAACAACTGCTTCGAATAGTCCCAAATACGAAACTTTTGGGGGGTATTTCGGCTCTGTATGATATGAAGGGTAGAAAATACTTGCTAATCACTGAAATCCGCAAATTCACCAAACGATTATTTATGATGTCCATGAAACATTCAGCGAAGTTCAGTTTTGGAATTTGCGGGCGCGACTGTTTGTCACATTCTTCTTGTAAATCGGAATAATGATGAAGTGAAGCAAATGTGACCCCTCGAATTCATACCGAGTCGTACACTCAGGTGAACGCTAACGTCGCTTTCCCACCGTGTTTTTAAGGCGTCTGTATCTTTTGGTGAACATTTGTCAGCAGGGAAGGACGGACAGCACTCCACTTAATTATAAATGTTATGGTCTAATGCATATGTAATTAATTTTCATACTCACGGTTAATCTAGTCTATCATGATACCTGAATGTACTCAGAATATCTCTTTGGCTGGCTCAGTGGTCAATAATTAAATGTGGGACTAAATTTTCATTGGTTTCTGACTGATGTGCATCCCAAGTGGGATTTGGGTTTCATAAGACAATCTTTGAGATTATGCAGTTGAAATCGACTGTTTATAAAAATCCCAAACAGATTCATCGACTGATTTTGTAAAGGTATTCAGGTGAGTTATTGTTTGTTCATTCCCACATTCCAATTACTTATTAACCTTCACCGCATGCTTTGGTTTTTTTTAGTGTAGACTGGTTGGAACACCAGAAATACATCGAACTTACCAAGTCATTTGGTCAGCTGATATGCGCTATGACGTTTTTTGGCTCGTTTATCGATGTTGTGGAGGCCTTACCGTTGCCATCGTGTGGAGGCCAACCGATCATGTGCTGAGAACCCACAAACATATTTACATAGCCAGGACTAGCCCACTAGTATGTTCAAGGCTTTTCACCGAGCAGGACTACCATCTATCATTTTACTAGTTCATGCTATCTTCCTATTTCCGTTCTTCCTCATTTCACCTTTAACTGGCATTTAACCATTCTGCTTCGGATGTTTTGTACTGGGTCTAGTGACAACCGAAATTCGATTGCCATCCTGTTATCTCATCCGTTTTGCTCCAGATCTGCAAAAACCTCTAACTGGTAACTATCTGTTAATTAGGTAACGTTGTTTTATCGCATATCACGATGATATCTTTTTCTTATTCCAAAATACCTTGAAGCCAGCTGAATGTCCCAACCCAGGATATCGCACTCCCCGATACGCCATTCAGTACCGTGTATCAGTCAGAAAACTCACTTTCTTAATTGTGTATTGCTTGTTACTTTTCAGCAGAGCTGAATTTTTACCCATTTTTCTCTGGGTAAGAAGGCGTGATCATAATCGGCCAACTAACCATCTAAATGAGACCGCACCTTAGCAAATACACAACAGATTTTCTTCACATACTATTCTTCTGTCCAAATATGGTAGTGGTTCTCATGGTCATATCATTGTTGAACTTCGTCTGCAAAACAGGTATTCCTCCAAAAGTCTGAATATGGCAGAATCCAGAAGGAAATTTACCCAGTTAGCTTTAAATCAGCCTGCAGAGAACATAGAGTTTCAATCAATGAAATGCACGATTCTGTGCCTGTTGTTTTTAGGCCTTGGCTGGGCCCAAGTATGATAAAGCTTCGAAGTGAAATAATAGATGTTTGTAGAAAACTCCAACACTATCATGGTGAGGGTTTTCTTGGCTTAACACTATTAGAAAAATGCAACCGGAGTAAGAATTTATACTTACCAGTGGTTATGGTGTGGTAAACTGCGATGCTCGATTAATATATCGCTCTAATATCATCTATTTCGCTGCCTTAATAAACGTAATCTTCATGCGTCCAACATCTTCGCTTTATGGGTTTCAATTTTTTGCCCTTAATGCTGCTGCTTATTATGTACTAGTGTTGGACCACATTACTCTTATGATATTCAGTATGCATTTTTTATGGGGTGAAAATAAAATAATAGAAATTGCGTCCTCATGGCTTTCGCGTTTAATGCACTCAAGAATTGCAATTCGGTGGGAGGGTTAGTAACCACCAGGTGGCAGAATGGTTAAAGAATTTTGTACCGAAAACTCCAAATCATTTTTGTTACTGTTAGAAATCATTATTACGCCCGCCACGAATACCAGCCCGAGACCATCTAGCATTACTTAACATAGCTAATTTGGCACTAGTTTGTAACTCAGCGGTCTGCTGAACTCCAAAGCTGCATACCAAAATAAACCCTTATGAGAGCGGAATTTTTGCTATGGGCTTTAGCATAAGGAAGGCACATTAATACCGTAGAGTTCGTAACAGGAAGTTATCACTGTATAGGAAAGGTTCATACTGTAACACGTAGCTTCCCGTTAGACATCACGAAGTTATTGCAAATGTATTTAATCAAAAGTGAAAATGCAACATTTGATCGCACTGCTTCTGGCCGCAGCTTGTGCCCCAATAAGCCAATGTGGATGACTACTCTATTCGCTGGTGAGCTTTAAGGAATTGTTGACTCCGTAACCCGTCATTTTTGAAGGCTAACCACTGGTGGTTTAAGAACTTGTATATAGAGTGGAGTGTTTGTTTGAAGCCATTTCGGGTAATTTGGCAAACCTTTGGATTGCAGTTCTATTGGGCCATTATGTTTGATATTCATCTCACCCTCTTCGCGGTTCGCAACGAAGATAAAGCAAATATATGGAACTTCCTTGGCAAAAAATACTTTCATTAGAAATTATTGTCTGTAGAACGAAAAGTAAGCACTTTACCTAAAAGCGTGGCTGCTAAACCAAGGAAAAGTGTATCGACTTCGATTTTTACATCGCATATTGAGATCAAGTTCAGCAGGAAATTTTGATGGATGCTCTGCTCTAGAATCAGTATAATCGTCCTTGTGGACAATAGTTTTGGTTAGTGTTGTTTATGGTATTTCACCTTACAAAATCAATTTTAAATTGTTTACGGCACATTCAGTTTATCTACCTCATTGGGTAAGAGTAGGTCAACTTGATGCCAGTACAGGCAGAAAGCATCAAATTTGCGCATGATTACCTTTGGGAAAAACAATTTTTATTCGGCCAAAAAACCATACATTTAGGCACAAATGACTAACTAGATAAACTAGACGTTGGGCAGTATAAATGGATTAATTCGACTTGTTTATTAATAATTTCGCAGACAGTGAATTTTTATCCCTAGAGTTGTTTTTGTTTGCACTATCTTCGTACATTTTAGTACTGGCTGCGTTCATTCGTTCAGATTTCCATTAATTAAGTGGTGGATTTCAATTGGCACAACTTTGGCTATAATTCATTAACAAACCTTGGTAAATTGTTAAACAGCCGTTTGCCTTAAAGCAATTTATGGAAGAAGCCATTCTTGTGCAAACAAAATTCATTCGCGAAATCTGTAACCATGGACATGGAAACCCAGTCGAGTCATCCAATATGAGCGATCGCCGTGCTGTAACTAATAATTTTGCTCAATGGGAGGCGACAAACTACGACAGGACTTTAAAATGAGATGAATATTTCTTCCGAAAACTAAAGAAGATATGCTGAAAAACACATGAAAGATGTATTTCATGCTACAATACTGCCCAATTTCGGTTCAGCAACTGTTTTATTTGTCCCAGCCTTCAACAGAGTAAGCGTACGTACTTGATCAGCATGCGTGGCAAGCGAACAGACTTGGTATGATTTGCCTGAAGCCACCACGTAACTGTGCATCTTAATGAATACACTTATGCTTGCTCGAACCAACATCTCCGCTACTAAAAAGGACCTGACGGCAGAAAATAATGAACATGGTTACTCGAAGTAATACACCTTCCAGCAATATTTGTGCCATTACGGTGCGTCAGTGAACAGCACATTAAGTGGGATGGCGTCAAAATCAAAAGAAATTCAATGAGATCATCTTCCAGAATGACATTTTGCTTGGACTGCAATGAACAATACACTTCAAATGACAACGTCCTGTTTCGACCTGCTGCTAGGAACTACCTTGAAAAACTATGTGGTATTCAGAGTTTCCATCTATTTCTATCTAAGTGGCACTATTTCCTATACAAACTCGCTATTCTGTCATAAGGACTGGTATTGCATTAACTGCAGAAATTTCTGCTAGTGTTGTGCACGTACGTCTTCAACCAGGCGCACACATTTGCACAATCATGTCAGCAATCGTTGTTCTGTGTTGCTGCCTCAGTTGCTCCATTAACTGCGTTGTCTGTTGGATCAGACGAAGTGCGCAATATTACTATTATTCATTTCCTTCTCAAACTTTATCAACCTGTTATTCCTTTTTGTACTACAGATTTTATTGGGGATTTGCGCTACTATGACTAAAAAACATTCCACACACTAATAACGCTAAATATGGCAGTTAATTCTGGTCAAATTAGTTGGGTTTTTGCCTAAGTTTCTAGTGATTCTTTTTCCACGCTGCTTAGAAACTGGTGTCCGGTACCTACTGCGCCTTGGGCGGTGCACATTCATTTTAATTTCATTTCCTTCCGATGAAGTCTTTCAGTGAAAAAGTTTAACGCAGATAACATTAGGGGTAAAGTTATTCTGTTTATGCAAATATACTAATTTCAAGCTTCTTTCTTTCTGAAATGTTCCATCTCTGAATTCTTAGTCAACTCATCTAAGGTATATGGGCAACTCTTGTGACAGACGAGAAACTCCCGTGAACATTTAAGACCAAATTACAGTTCTAGAGAACAAATTGATTTAATCAGTTTTTAACAATCTGCCACATGGACAACATAAATTTAGAAGGAAAACTCTATTCCGGTAAATGGCGTCAATTCGTAATGCTGCCCGCTTTGTGTCTGGTTTGGAAGATGACTGTTCTGGATAAAATCCAAAGAACTGAAAAACTACATTCATCGCTTGCAGCTTCGGCTTTCATTTCAGTCATCACATGAGAAGACGGGGCGACATTCTTGAAATGGCTTTTGAATTGAAAATCATATAAATTCATGCACAGTGTTAAAAATTATAAGTCTGCTCTGATTTATTATCTTTTCCATTAACTTTTGCTAATAGAATTTTGAAGAATGTTTATTAATGAGCGTCCATGAAGTGATTTTAATCTTCCCTTACGCATTAAAAGTAATAGCTGAGGATTATTACAAATTGCTTCTTACATCACAGTGGACGATTCAATAAAAAAGTTTTGGAGCAGGAGAGATCTTTTGCAGATAGAATTGTTGCGATATTAAGAAAGAACCTTCTTCAACATCACTGAAGTTTCAGTTTTGCGTAATTCTATAAATCCCGGAGTGATATATTGCATGTGAACGCACAAACCAAGTGGTTTTATTCCTGTAATTTATAGTTCTTTTAATTGTGATATAATGATGATCCTTTCTTCCTATTCTTCGTGCAGTTGCTGTTTTGTCAGAGTTGAAGTCAAAAATACGTGCTGGTGAAAATCTGTGCAAACAGTTCTCCGTAACATGAACATAAGATAAATTGCAGAAACGATATCACACAGTTCAAGCAATAAGCATTAAAACGGTATGAAAAACTGAACCTTGTAGCGCATCTTGGTAGTCTGAATAACGTCGTTCATATTTACAGTCACTTTAGA
The DNA here is from genome assembly GCA_008360955.1 of Fasciolopsis buskii. NCBI lineage: Eukaryota > Metazoa > Platyhelminthes > Trematoda > Plagiorchiida > Fasciolidae > Fasciolopsis > Fasciolopsis buskii. Next base: position 21,268 of record LUCM01003414.1, read on the forward strand.
TCCCTGTTCAGAGAAGTAGCGACTTTCAACACGGTCTATTACGGGTAGATTTGTCCAGGCCATCTGAATATGGCCCGATTGCAGAATCTGAGGTCTGTATTCAGCAGCGAAGCTAATAATCGTGACATGATTGTCAATCACACGTAGCGTCATGCTAGATAGTGGATAACTTTATCTTCTTATTAAATGATTACTGTAGTTACACATAACTTTGCTTTACCTCCTGTCAACGATGCTCAATCAGCCCACGAAAACAATCAAATTTGTACGACTTCGCACTAAACACTTTGAAATTCTATCAATGTAACTCTCGATCTCTTTTTTTGTGTCAACTAGATAATGGGACATTGGGTTTATCTTATTAAATCTTAGTCTGCTTTTTCAGTCTACTGATTGAACGCGCTTATCAACTCATCAGAACTCACGTCGCTTATCGGCCAAAAACACTGAAATCAAAGTTCACGAATGCTTTGGGATTTGCTGGAAACCCGTATATTATGTGTTACCCGTTTAAATATTCAGATCGGGCTGCAAGTTATAAACGAAGACCTGGTAAAGCTCGCATTATACGGACTAGTACTTATGATAGGAAAGAAATTTATCATTATAAACAACAAATGGATTTGTTCTACATTATACGAGCAAGGTGGATTCCATATTATCCAGATTGAATATACTCCTGAAGCGCTATTGAATCAGTGGTCTGTGGTGATGGGCAACATCCAACATGCGTACACTGCGATCAATTCACAACGATAAGAGAAGGTCAGAGAGTATTCAGATTTCCTAGGCGGGTCAATGGTTTCCTATTGCAGAAAGAAAGCAAGCAGCTGGTTCACACCTATAGTGCAAAACAAGTATCAGTTCCCAGATATTTGTTCGTCCGTGTATGTCATTCTTTTCCAAACAGCGCCCAAGAAAAATTCGTTTTCTAGCTACCTGATCATTTCTGGGCTCATTTATCCTCTCGAGTCTCCCACTGGAAGTGTTGGTTTAGATGTTCTGGGCGGCAACTGAAGTTTTGCTCTCAGCTGGAGACAGTGAGCTGTCTCTCAGACTCCTGGCTCTGCTGCGTCTGCTTTTTGTTAAAACTGTTTTTGTCTGTCGGTCAACGCTTTTGACTAGTCATCATCGCATCTTTGGACGACGGCTTCTGATTGATTCTTTCTACATGATAAATCACCCTTTCCACTTCTTGTGGTCACATCCTCTTCCACACTATTTCACAAACTAGTTCTTATCTTCGAATAATCAGTTTAAACAGTGGGCCATTCATGGCAGTCGTCCTTATAATGCATTGTACCGAAACCCTGATATTCCATAGTTTTGGATGGGACTAGATTGGAATTACCAAACATCCATGACAATAATAAAACAAAACATTTGAAGTGACTGTATGTTCTTAGTCTGCACTGTTGCAAAAATTATAGTAAATATTTATAGGACACTGATGCACCTGACATCCACTTTCAATAGAATCATGTGACCTGACTTAGTACGCAATAAGCTTTGCACTTAATTATTCTAATATAAATAGTCACGTGCAAACGAAGAACTCCCTTTTTGTATTCACACCTGACTATTTTCTTAGGTCAGTTTTCTGTCAGCTGCTTAAATCGAAAAACGAAAACTTTTTTCATAAAGCACTTCTAATAAATCCTAGTTAACTGAACTTTGACCAAATTGCTGTCAATTTAAGCCATCAGAGTCACTGCAAAACCATATGGCGCTTTTTAGATTGAGTGGTTCTAGAACATGATTTGTATTCGGGATGTAAAGGAACGACGGCATAAAGCTTTTCTGAATCAGGTAAGCCAATTTCCCCTTTATTGTCGCCCGCTCTTTACGTCTGATCAGCACTCTGTTGCCCATCCGCAGCTCGGTCTCTGAAGAGCCTTCAAGGAATCGCCTTCTGATTGCAAAACAAAATCAAAGGCAATGAGAATTCCGTATCACTCACACGAATTTTGAGTGCCAAACCAAATAAGGGCTCTAATGACACGACTTATGGGATATCGGTTGATTTATTTTTATGTATGTGAAGCTAGTTGTTTTATGATTATTAGTAAATCGTGCACTTAGGTGAACAATGAAGCTGGACAGACTATTTCTCGCCGGTTAAAAGATCATGGAAGCAAACATACACCGCCTAGACTCTGGAAGGCCAACTTCTGTTTAGCGCTTTCAGTAAAATGCGGTATCGTAAAAAAATTAGGTTAAACGCACTAGTCGGATTCAGTAAGTGGTAGGGAAGGACCAGCTTCATAAATGACGCTCTCGAAGACTTACATCGTTCTATCATCCAAGCCGTATGCTGCTCACTGGAGCTTTACCAGTTCATGGAGAAGGTACACGGTGGCCGTAGGATCTGGCGCGGTTATATATACTCGAGGAGATAGATCCGACCTGATGTTTGTACTAGATCCTCAAACGTGTTTATTACTTGGTTCTTTTTGAACACGCAACATGGTGATAGCGCCCACTTTTATACTGAGTCCGCCGACCACTGAGATCAATCATCCGGTATAGGCTGCTTTCCCAGCATTAGCGCTAGGTCAAGAAAATGAACAATGCCGTTGAGGCATTCTATCGAGTGATTTGCTCTCACTTAATTAGGAGACATATTCTTGCTTTTGCCAAGAAATCGTAGAAAATTTTCTTCCAGCGGATGTTATACACTTTTCAACACCTGCCTCAGTTGAGAGGGCTTTTTATACGAGCGTGCAGAAATTATTTTTTTAAAGTATCCAAGAAAAATTTGGAAAAAGGAATTATTCAATACGATTCATTCTTCACTTATCGTCGTAAGGCATTTTCCAAAATTCACAGGCTTAATGCGATGACTGTTGATGGTCAATCGGTCAATGCTGCGGCACTTGAATCTGAAGGTTGCGAGGTTAAGTGAACAAACAGCCAATCAACTTTCGGAATTGATAGCCTCTGTGCCCTACAGTTCACTTCATGAAAGAGATGTAATTGTAACTTTGATACCAAAGAAAATAAAAGTCAATAATGGTTCACTTTTCGAAAAATCGTGGACGCAATGTTTCTCCAGAAGGAATTCATACAAATGGAGTTCATGCGTGTGTGAGTTTTTCGTCGACCGGTGCAATCTTTGCAAGCGGGCAACTGATGCTTCCGCACTAAATCAAGTCCATCGAATAAATTGCATGACAGTTTCATCGCATATGCATTTGGCCTAATCACATAACAATGTACCCATTATATCAAAGCGCCAGTTTGCTTTCGTAGATATTCCGACACTGTAATTTTTTAGTCCTTACAACAGTACATACTCGTAGGAAACCGTGAAATTACCTTAACATTTTTGACTCTGACCCCTGTCTGACTGATCATTTGAGCCTCAGGCCAAATGTATTTCTTTACTTTAGATCCTTTTATCTATATTAATTTACCGAGTAGGTGTTTCTTATTATACTGATGAACTGGGTTTTGTCAAACGACTGCTTTTTACACTGTACTCTGCTAAAACCTTCCGGATGCACATATTTGTTGATCTCTGGCTGCCAGCACTTTCGGAACAGGCAAAACTACTAGTATTGAGGACAAAACCGTTTGTCTTAATGACATATCTACAAATGCAATCAATGTGCTGAAAAGGTCCATGATAATCCCCTGAAACTTAAACAGCGATATTATCAGCTAAAGTTCCAGAGACGCTTTGCACTGGGATGAGATGCATAATATTTTTCTGGTTTGTAAAGTTTCCCTAATTTCAACAGGGGAATAGCTACTCATATTTTTCCCGTATTGTGAAAATATTATAGTTTTTTAATATCGAAATGGTTTTGAAAATTTATTTTGATCTTAACCCAGGATGTAGGTTTTGAATGAAGCTTTTGCCGGCGGTAGTGATTTTCGAGTGACAAACGTTCCATCCGCACTTCAGACGATGCGCTCTGACACCTTCACTGCTACTAAAAACAAAATTTCGGCAACAAATACCAAGTTCATCAAGCAGAACTTGAAAATATGCCTGGCATAACGGTATTCCCTTAGAAGTGGGACCTTTGATGTGGTAGAATGTAACCGCTGTACAATTTTGTGTTTTATAAATCAGCTTTTATGATAAACATTTCAACAGACTTGATTGTAACTACTCGTTCATAAAGTATGTGGATATACATATCTTTAACCACGGATTCAAAGAAGTTTTTGTTTAAAAGCTGGTGATGACTGGCTATGCCTATCATTACGCAGTTAGATCCCATGTGCTTTGGCTAACTCTATAAAACAGGATACAACATAACGTCTACCCACGTGAACCCAGCCGCTCATTCTGATGGAAATTCTTCCGAAAAATCGAGATAGTTTTTTCCTCGGTAGCAAACGTAGCTCATCCCAGTATTCAGTAATACGTTTGGCTTTGAATCAAAATAATGGATTTTGCTTATGGCAGATACCGAACTATCTTAGCAGTTTGAACAAGTAAAAACGATGAATTTAGAGTCGATGGCAGTTAACAAAACATCCGGGCCAACGTTTGAAAATATAAACCGGCTGCAAAGCGCATGAATTTTGTCATTATGGTCTGAGAAACGTAAAACGGTAGCTAATTTGCGACGAAAAATTCTACACTGCCATCAGCTCCTTGCCAAAACATCCGCTGGTGGATTCGAAAAATACCCCATCAAGACGATCATCTGTGTCACCCTTCTAAGGAAATAACTTATTAGATTAAAGAACGTGAAGGCTAACTCGGTCTAACTATTTCACTTCCTGGCTAAAATTCTGCGCGAACCCATACTTGCTTCCTCCCATTCTTTTTATATGCCTTGAATGATCAACGCAAAACTATAGACTTCCAGTTAGTTAAGGGGATTGAAAACAGGTCAATATTGCGTGGAAAATTGGAAGATTAAAATCAGTTTCCAGTAAATAATGGGTGATTTCTCACGAACTTACAACCAACACCATGCAAACGGTTTTGAAATTTAGAAATATCATGAACACGATTCCACGAATTTCCTGTGTGAAACGCATGTTCACTGTTTAGTTGTCGTTTGCTTGTGTACGATATTTGGCGGATTTTTGGATTCCCTGCCAAAGACCACCGTTGGACGTCAAGTAATTTTCCAACGCCATTCATTTCACTTGTAAATATAAAGCTGCGGCTTTTGGTGACATCACTACGACCAGCTCGAAAACATCAGATCATTTAAGGTCTCAGAAGCAATAATACAATTTTATATGGGAAGCTGACCAAAATGACCTACATGTGGTATTCAAAGGGAAAAGCAATAGCACACGGTGTGTCTACGAGGGAATGAAATTTCTCATTCATGACAGTTCGCTTGAAAAGTGTCAACGTGCACATTTTGCATAATTCCCACCTTGCACTGAACTCTCAACCAACAGTCTTTTAAATTTGTTGATGTAATCCAGTTAACAAGCTTATGCTGTGGATTACCTGGACACTTGCGAATGGAGGTGTGTGGAAACCGTAAGGAATGCAAAATGTACATGAAACGCTTAAAAGGTAACGTTTAAAGCTGCTAAATAAGGGGGTTTTGCAAACCGCCATGCAATGGATCACAATTTTATGTACAGCCAAGTCACTGAAATTTACAAACAGCTCTGTTCCAGTATCAGGACCAAATGATGTAAGGATTGTACCGAAGAATAGATGCACCATGTAGTGGCTTTAATTGTGAATGATATGATGGTAATGACACAGCGTTGTCAGTAGGTGTAATGCGCCAACGCTTCGACTACATTGTGTAGTCTTTCTCAAGGCAAGATTGTGATTGTAAAACTTGCCTTGAGAAAGACAAGGTAGTCGAAACGTTGGCGTATTACATCTACCAACAGCTATTCCAACTAAATTTATTTATCCTATTACTCCATCATGTGGATTGAATACCCAATCAAAATTGATTTTCACCCATGCGCTGTTGCAAGTATCAGCGGTGGATAAAATTCGCTAGTGTTCTGTTTAGCGGTTGCGAGTTAGTCTGGTTCTGAATAGCAAGACGTTGATAGTTTAATGCATACTCAAATAATCATTCGGCCTAGACCAAGTGGCTCTCCATGGATATGGAAGTTGGTTAGCCGGTCGCTCTGAAGGAAACAATACACGACTGGTTGCATTAGTCTTCGTCGTGTTCCGCTTTAAATTTGTTTAGATGCTGCAAAGCCTAGTTATAGCAGTGTCGAAGGTCGGGCACCTCAAATGAGCTAAGAGATTGTCTTGGCATGTCCTTTAGAGAAATTACTTTTGTAAATATGCACTTCGTAGTGGCATTTTTCCTAAAGCCTGGTGCACGCATTATCTCACCCATCGTTGCTCAAATATTCAGTGTAGCCTCAATAGAGTAAGCGTGATAATTTATTTGTTAATCAAGTCCAGACGCTGTGTGTTTCGACTGTGATGACAAATATATCAGAAGACATTAGCCAGGTCAATAGAATATCCCGTCAGTGAGGAAGGCTGCAGCAAACAGTAGAACATGACAAAAGAATCCCAAATAAAGGTGAAAAAGAGAAAAATCGTGCGTACTGGTCGCATGTATTGTAGCAATATACACGACCATGACTCTGCTCAGACAAGTTACTAATCACTTTTGTTGGCATTCATTGCAGCTGACGCCACTAACCCTGAAACAACATTGATAACGATAAAAGTGGCAATTTCTCTAGAGACAATAAGTTATCCGCGCTTGCATAGCAAGCTGACCACGATTTGCCAAATACATGAATTTGCAACATGCTTTGCGGCAAGAGAGAAATCGGCATATTCAGGTAGGATTTCAGACGGTCCAGCATGTCATTGAATAAATTATCAGTTTTATGCAGCTATTAACAATGCAACAAAGTGTTCCGGTTTTCATTGCTACTTCAGCGTATCGTCTGCTCAAAAGCGTAACAAGAACGACTAATCATGAGAGATAACGGCCAATGTAACAACCTATATTAATATCTAGTACTGAAGAACACTCGAATTCAAGGACACCACTGACCGCGGCAGTGGACCATATCACATATTTTCCTCAAACATCGTTTGGGATTTAAATGATCCGAAAAAAGAAAAAAAAACAAACTAGAACGGACGAATAAATTAACCATAAGTATAAACAATACGGGTACAAGTGCTTCGAGGGTATTCCACTTAAAATGCCAGGTGAATGATATTGAGGAAAATATTTCAGTCAAATTTACTCCAAAATAGTGATTTGACGTAGCTGAAATTAGGGCATAACAAAATGGCTAACCGAGATTCCCTACATTTAGCGATGAAGGTACATCCACATTCCTACAAACCGATAAATTTTTGGTGAGAACTTAGTTAATTAAACAGAGCAAAAGTGCGTTTTCGTGAAAACTAACGGATTTATTCGACGAGGATTAAATGTGCACAGCCTAGGTGACCTGGACGCCATCGCCGCAGCTGTACAAAATAATTGTCGTAAAGTCATCCTAAACTGAAGTTATCCCACTAAACATTATAAAATTTGACGAAAATTGTAGTGCATAGTCACTCGAAAGAATGAATGCCGTTAGGATGGAACAGCAACAGCCCTGCTTAAAATGATGCTAATTACAGATTGGAGACTTTTTGTGACAAACGTTGTTCAGCATTCTGATACACCTAATTGGTTAGGGGCCGACCGCTAGAAGAAAGTATTGCAAAACAAACTTATTTCAAAAAACACCACGAACACTCCTCTCATTCATTATCAAAGAGCAGTCTGCAAGCCCCAGAATAATCTAAATCCAGGCTTATTCGTAATTAATAACAAACTATTGTTGCAGTAACAGATCTGATAGAACTAAGTTCATACCAAAACCTTGGAGACCGCAATATCATTCATGACCGCTATTGAGTGGCATGTATGCCGGTAGAATTGCCACATTTCTAGGTGTTCCAATTTGAAGTCTTCACGCCGGTGGATGAATGAACAAATCATGTTTGCTGTTTGTTTCTGCGGTTTGTTTGGCGGGTTTTTAGACTTGCTTTTTGTATGTCTCAAACATGCTGATTCCGCTTACGGATTATTATGCCAACCAAAACGGTTTCTTTGTGACTATGATCCTAGATGACCGATTACAATTTCACTGCCTTTGAAACCAAAATGAATTGCGGAATTTTTTATGGTTTGCCATTTGGGGACCTAAATCTGTAGGGACCTATTTGATATAACTATAACAAAGGTGCACATCGGATTACGTTTGTTTTGGTGGTCCTCTAGATGATGTTCCCCTTACCAGATTAGCGATTACAAGTGTAGCCATACTTATTTGCCTAGCAGGTACTGTAGTCTAGCATCACTGGACGGTTTATGCGAATGTATCGCATCATGCCCATAACAAAACAAGTAGTAGCGAATCAACCGTCAATAGTTGTCACGAAATAACTGCTCACATAATCAGATATTTGTTAATCCTGAGGTCATGTTAGTGTGGCGGATATTGAGACGCAGCATCAATTATCCGGATCAAAATACTCAAGAAATTACGGCTAGGACGATTCGTTTATGTCGATGGATGTGCAGAGCGAAAACGGACTATTCAGCGTAGGAGAAAAATTCAAACATTTGTTTTTATTAAGATGAACATATGATTTTGGCAAACTAGTTACTCTCATTAAATTTAGTTGGAACGGGTGATATCGAATTTGAATTTGAATTTATCAAGAATGTGAGAGGTCAGACTGTAGCGGACTTGGCAACGAACTGCGATGGAGAAAAGATCATTTGCTTCGCCAGAATTTCCAGTTATACTACTCGCATAAAGCAGATGGACAAAGAAGGGCGAAAAATTCCTTATTTTTGACAGATTTTCTACTCCGTTCACTAGTGTAGGTCAACTATGGCTTTTTTAGGGTACCATAAGAGCAAAAACTACACAGTGTCAGTTCCCTGGATCTATTCTGCTCTTTGGCTAAACATAGTGCAGCAATGGTAACCTGATTACAAAAGATGCATCCGCGTTTACCTGAACAACATCACGCGTATCTTATTAGTGTCAAACCAGCTTTGCTTCGTTTGGAATAAACACTAGGCATAAAATTGTTTTTTATTGCCTGATTTTTACTCATTTTTATTTACATTAAATCCAACCACTGACAATATTATTCAAAGTAAACGATATTAGTGAAATTCCTTGAAATTTTCTTACACTTTATGCAATAGTAAGCGCTGTAGCAGAATTTTAGGTAAGTCTTATTAAAATGCCCGACATGGAAACTAGTATACTGGTGGTGAAATGAACACTGATCATTTTCGTTATTTAAGAGTTTTGATCCATTTATAAACGCCGTCCCTGAACTGTGCTGACCACTGAAATGGGACATTCAATTCACACCCCTTCTTGTTGATTTAGAAAGCCCCAAATTGGTTCAATTTTCATTGAACATGTCCAGCATTCTCTGGCATCGCCTTCAACAGTCATAGAAAGTTTTTATTCATGCATTGCAATGGAAGATCGAAGATGGTAGTTGAAAAGCCGCAAATATTTTTTCTGATGAGCAGTTTCATTACATCCATTATCCAAAAACGATTAACGGTTACCAATGACATATACTATTTCTTTGTTAATTACTCACTCGCAAAAACCAGATCGTTTTCAATGAGGCCTACAGATCATTTCAGTAAATTTAAAATAAGTCAAGCTGTTTTGATAAACCTCTACTAATCTCCTCTGTAACATGAGATTACCCAGGTATATGCAATATAAATCATCCTTAATGTTCCTAGGCTACTTTCCTTCAATAATAACAATACTCCAACTCGAAACACTTTACAGAACAAATGCTCAACTTTGTTGGTATTAGTAGCAGGGATGGCTGTGGTAAAACGTCATTTTCACAATGAACGTGAAGTCCGAGCACTAGAATACTCATGATAAATAAGGCAACATTTTCTGTGTCTATCAGTTACCCGAGATTTTTTCTATTTATGCTTTTATGGAAACAAAACATTTTATAAACTGGAGTCGAATGATGGATGCTAAACGTCTATCTTTTAGTGACTGCTCCATATATGAAGAACCAATTTTTACTGCTGTGGTTGAACGTTAATCACTCAATTAGCACTAATATTTTGCATTGGTGGTGGCTGATGGCTCGAGAAATTTCAGATCGTTTCGGCCTACTGAGATCTCGCTTGATTGAGCGTAACACATTTTGGTGAGTCCGTCCCTGAACTTTGAATGGTTTGCGTTCCATTTAATTTCGACAACAATTTATAGGCGTGTATACAAATAAAATATGTATATATGTATCTCCCCTAACACTAGTCGGGTCTTAGTTGCTGCCATATTAACTACCTTCTCCAAAGTTATTATTAGAAATTAGGTGAATCACAACCCAGTAAGCCGACACGACCCGCTCAGGACAGTTCATTTGTTACGATGTTCTTACTATTTCGGTAGGCCATAAACAAATAACAATGAACATGCTTCCAAACAAACAAAGTCACCTGATTAGACGCAAAAGCCTAATTGACAATCCCTATCAAGTTCATTCATCAGTTAATCTCCAACAACAAGATCAATCCGTTTGCTGCATCAGCCAATCGGTGCATGTTTTGTTTCCGGTGTTTGTACGTATGCGTATCAATTTTTTCTTTTCAGTGTTACGTTTCCATTCCGTATAGGCACCGTCAACTGCACCTTCGCTCCTGAGAACGATCTTCAAGAATTCAGCATTATACATTTTAGTAGTAGGATATTGAATGTTTTTATGAAATAATTGACCGTGTGATATGATCGCTCAACTGACCATAAAGAAACCATGGAAGCACCGTACAGCTGTTTCATCCTTGTTAGGAATCATCAGCTGTGAGCTAGCGGACAGTAACCGTGCAAATCATTGACGGATAGATGCAACATCATGTGGTGAAGTTCAACAAGCCGTTCAGATCGTGCCCGGTAGCGTAATGGCTAAGGCGTTGGACTCAGAGTCGTTTGTCCTTGTTCGGGTTCGCATCCCAATTCGGGCGTGGTGGATATGCACTGCTCATGATTCCTAACAAGGATGAAACAAATGTACAATGCTTCTTTGGTTTCCTTATGGTGAGTTGAGCGATGATATCACATGGTGGGTTATTTCGTGAATTCAGCATTAGCCAAGTGGCATTTGGTAAACGCAATTATGAAAGGTGGACTTGTTCACAGTAATAAGTGACATTCCACATTTGGTAATACTTTCTTACAGTGGTGTTTTTCCCCTGTTTGTAATCTGATGGGAAGATTTGATTAGCTCTTATGATATTTTCAGTGTTGCTCATCTAGCAATACCTGTTATGAAACTTTCAGTTTACCTCCTAGTGATTATTATTCACACCACAAATTATTTTGAGCAGGCGGAAATGAATTGTGTAGAATCAATGAGACAGCTTTCGCTTGGCTTAGAGTGAGAATGCTGCTCAACCTAGGCTGCTAATTACGTGTATTATACACAACAGGGACAGCTCGCGTGATCAATCTGTAATCTGTGTGAAATCCTTGTACTCACAAAATTACTAATCGCCCTAGTTCTCTGGCATTCACGGTGATATTCACAGATGCGTTCAGACAATTGCCCGTTGAAACTCCCGATGCAAGTGATCCCACAGTAACACGTAGCTATCCATGCAGAAGACAAAGTTGGGAAACAGAAAACCCTACCGTTCAGCTGTACTGTCACCATTAGTTGAAGACTAGAGCAAATACTTGTCATAGCAGCACACTGGTTTCATATCTATTGCAAATGTGGCCCATGTTTCCCATGAATGTATGAGATCTGGGGTCACTTGCCAGGTTGGGTAAGTGTCACATCCTTCGGACGGAAGAGGTAGCCGTAATTGGACCACATCTTTTGACAATATGGCTCAAAGTAATCTGTGCGAGTTTCTCAAAAGTGGTTTTGTCTGCCCACATGTTTTCCCTTTTTGAAATTGTATCATTAATTCTAATGGAGATTTCCGCACACGGAGTGAATTACATTGACTGTTTATTAGTCCGTCTGTCACATTCTCGAGTTCTAGTTCTGCACAGACCCCACTCAGTTGCACAGGACTGCTCACTCACACGAATTGTTCCCAACTTGACGATAAGAAATGTTGCAAATGTCATCTGTCACTGATGTGCTTTAGAATTATGTTGGTCTTAAAGTTATGTGATCCGGAATAACTGTACTCCCCAAGTTCATTTGCTTTGTAATGCTGCAATGTGGTTGGTCATTCTATCAGACAGTTAATCGCAGCCAAATAGACGTGCATTTTTCCCGCGGTCAGCAGTTCAGCTGCATAACCTTTTCGGTTACTTATGAGTAGGGTCCACGCAAATCTAGATTTTATGAGATCCGCAACCCACTTGTTTTCAGTGCATTGATGTGCTAAGGCATGAATTGCCAGATAATCTTACGTATTTTGAGAACCTGTTATCCTAAGATTTACGTTTTGTAACATATACTAACTTGCGTTGGCGTGTTTCATGTGCCATGAAATGCAAATTTTCAAATTTTAATCATAATTCTCTCTGTTGTCACATTCTAATAATCAACACAATTTATCGGCAACAACTAGACTGGTTGCTGGATATTAGGCATTTTAATGCACTCATTATGTTTTGAAGCTACTGGGCCTCATTAACTTGCAGTTTTCCAAGTGAACTGGTTCATTTACTTTCTTTCCGAAGGCATGCGACCATTGTTCATGGTGTCGCCACTGACCACAAATGTAGTCCTCAGTGTTCTGTTTTAGGTTCACTAACATGCACTAAACGAGTGCATTGTATTACAGTATACAGAGTTCTGCGCGCCTAAAATGTTGTATCCCAGTGAAAAACTAAGAAAAAATACGAAAATGTTACACTTATTACTTTGCAAAAGCAAAAAAGCTCATCGATGATTGATTTATGCGCATTATGGTATGTTCCACGGGAATTCGGCTGAGACGCGGACACGGTTTGCCAAAAGTGCTAAACATAGAACAGTAGAATTCCTAAAGATGCTGATTCTAGAGGGTGCGGAACGAAGAGCTAATCGTGTTGAAATATGAGAGCGGCAATTTGAAGTTCGTGGTGTGTTATATGTGAAAGAATTTTGTGAGCAAATTTCTCAATTGATGATATATGCTGACCACATGCAGTGAAGGACAAATCAATTATGGGTATGGAAGAGATACGGCTAATAATTGATATATCCGGGGAAAGACTTTTGAAGTGTTTCTAAAGGGAACCTGGAAAAAATTAGAGCATAACAGCAAAGAAGAATTGGAAAAACCTTGGTTTACGAAACGGTCGATGATGCTTTGCTTCCCCGAGTGCTGTCGAATCTTTCTGGTCGGAAATGACAGCTGTCAGAGATGTTTTTCACAGGCGGAATTGTGGAAAGTCTACTCCAGGTTTTTGTCACTAAAAACCCTTAGATATTTCACAGCCGATCCTGGTTAGTGCTTCTGAGTTGATAAAAAACGGTTCGAATGGGCAGACCGACCACGAGAGAGAATAGCCATTCAGTGTGCTGTAATTTAAACCGAATTATAAAGAGAAATCGTGGACAGAGGCATGCGGTCGCGAAGCTCTGGAAAACACCATTACAAGAAACGGTTTGAGAGAGGAGCAACATCATCAGCATACTAAAGCAGATGACAGGAGAAACTAGTTGATAATTCGTTGGTGTAAGTAATTAAGTGATAAGGAGAAAGAACAACATCCTAAAACAGGTCATTGTTACCTAGACCTTTGCGCTGTATTCTGTTGGTAAAATAATCAGACATCCATGCTAATAATAGGATGGAGCAACCAGTCGTTCCCAGTCTGTGAGGCGGAAGAGAACATGGGACCGATCTGAATGCAGACTAATAGTCTAGGAAAGTGCAACGCACAGATTTCCTCGAAGCCTCCAAGGACTTACAAATGTGATGAATAAAGAAGGCGAAAACATCCAGAGTGGACCTGTTTGATTTATAAGCGAACTGAACGGGGTCGTAAACAGGATTCCGTATAAGGAAGCAGGCGCTTGAGCATAACACGTTTTGTCAGTTTAAGACCAGATATTAAAGCTACGGGGCAAAATGGTCTAGCTAAAACAATAGAACTGCAGGATTTTGGGATGTGAACAATAGTAACCGGTCCCTACAAATCTAGAATTGAACCTGATGAATCAACACCCATTCGATAATCGCGTGCCTCATTCAAATGCATCATTTCGCTAAGGCGTGGACTGTATCAGTTGTATAAGACTGGCATGAAATATTGTAATAACGGGTGTACCGTGTGAAGCACCATGTGGCTTGATTTCGCAGGTGTTAATGGTGGTGGGTGGGCTCACTAGGCGTCGGTCCATACCAGTGTTCCGTTTCCGTACTTTTACGGCCGGCCAGACATCCATTTTGAAGATCACTCCATTTAGGCATGCCTCAAAATTAGACTGCAGTAAGCGAAACGCGAATGAAAAATACAATAGGGTTCCAAAAATGTATTTAGTGTCGGGTGGCATGCTGCTTACGAAAACTATCAGCAAAATACAAACAAGCAAACGAAAGGATATGTTTGAATTATTTCGCATTCTTGCATATTCAATATACTCGAGGACTTCAGGAACATTTGCTGAAACAAAAGATTTTGGGACATCAAAAGGAAGGCAAATGAAATGGAAATGAAATGCCTCCAGTAAAAATTTCAACAGGTAGTTCATTCAGGAAATGATGAAGGAGATAAGGTTGATTTAACAAGCAACGCTCTGTAAGATTTGACGCAAAAGATCCATGGTCTCTCACCTGAGGCTAGTATCAACAGATTATCTAAAGATGTATGAAAGTTTAAACACTGATTGGGATTCAAATAAACGAATGACTTCATGTCAGTTCTTTCGTTCACTCGCTCAATGTTGTAATCCAAAGGGGAAAGTCGAACTACGGAAAATGAAAATGAAACAGTTCACCAATAAGCGTACGACAACTTCTCTCAGCATAGTTTCTGCAGTTAAAGGTACTGTCATTCATCATAACTGGTAAGAGACACTTCTGTTCATAAATCTCGTGACAGACTGTTTGTGCTGCTTGTCGTTTACTTAGAGCAGAAACCGTGCTATCTGGAAACAGATCAAAGTTGGACGAGCTAAGAATGAATCAGTTGAGCAATACAACTGAAAATTATATACTGTGCTCTGGTTTGAGTAAGCTCCCTATGAGTGATCGCAAAACTGAAAAAAATGTATGCTACCATAAAATGTTGGGTTCTGTCACCATAATGCATGCACAAACAGGAAACGAGCAAACCTGCCTTGTTTAATAATCGGCTAAATAGACTGACGCAAAAAATCGGCTATCCTACATTTGAGTTTTTCTACAGTGCCCTAGTTATACTAGTTCTTCATAAGAAGGAAATTAAGGCTGCACCTTGCTTCCACGGTTTCGCAATGGTTAGCTTGATCTTGATAAATATTGGGGATAACTTCATGACTCTTGCATATCTGATCCTTTGCTCTGATTACCAGAAAACAACATTCAGTGAGTCAAAGTGGAATATCCAAGAAACAAACCGGGAAACTAGTGTGTCATGCACGACATTTTCAAACTTTTGCTGTCCTGTACAATCTGAGAATATCTCCTGCAAGGTAAAATCTTTCATCAACTGCAAAATTACGATAAACAAATGCTGTTACCGTCCAATGGCGTAACTTTGACAATCACAACCAATATCTGAAAATGTGTCGATCAAGATTTTATTATTTACATTTTTCAGCAATTCTATAATTACAATCAACCGAGAGAATGAAACCAAACATCGCTGCGGATAAACAAAATATTGGCACTGTATCTAACCTTACAGTTTGCTATATGTATTTTTCGGTCTGACGTTGTTTTCTTAAAGCAGTTTAGTTTAAATAGGAATCCACGAATTTATGTATGTGATTTCCTGTGAATAAGAAGATGGACGTGGTTTAAGTAATTTATGTTTTGGAAAAATGTACAAGTTCGCTAAGCGTCTGTCACTCACTCCTAACTTTACTAATGGCTGTTCGCAAATAAGTAATGCTTCTGGCGGTTATTAGCAATTCAAAATACAAACGTGATACAAAATACCATTGTCGCTCACGACAAAATCCATCAACGCCATCAGTACACGATGCCGTGAGTGAATTTAGACTGGGACTGATGTGGAACAAGCAAAGCGCCAGAACGATTGTTAGTGGGCTTCTGAGGTCCACGTGTTAAAGTTAACGAGGGTACTGATTTTGATAACCTTTCAGTTTCAAACTGTACAAGCGAGGTTTGCGGAACCCATGTTAAAAATGATAAGCTTTCTATTGTTATATATCAATTGTCGGTATGCCAATAAAGATGAATTTTCACGTGACCTGAAAAACACGATGCACATTGATCGGGCTGTTGCAAGGTGATTTTAACACCATAGGTTGTGTTTGATCAGCAGGGATATCACACTGCGATCGAGCAGCAAATACCTAAGAAAATCTCGTAGTTTAATTGCTGTGGTTTAGACAAACCCACGCTCTGGAAACAAAAGTAACAACATACACAATGTCACACCGTAAATACGTTTCTGTTTTTTTCTTAATCATCCTAATTTCCCGATTATCTCGGAATTGGACAAACTGTGCATCTGCCTCATATCATGACAAATGTGTGGTCTTCACTGAACAGCAAACGGGCGATTTGTCAGTCGAACTACTCAAGACAGTGAAACAGACGATTCTGTTTTAGCTTTGCACATGTTTATTCTACACGTCTAGATTTGCTCAACAATTTTGTATCCATATGGATGTTCCCATTGTCAATATGTATCATTGGCAAAGTTTCCCGTTGTGATTTTTCTTGGTAAATTTTTGTATTTCAGAGCGTGCTTGATTATCTTGAGCGATGACTGATGAGTGATGGAATACTTTTCGACTGTGTAATTTACAAACTGTGGTGAGTAGATGTTGCCAGGCAATCCGGCCACCAAACAGAAGAGCAACGCCTATCAGTCTAACAAAAACCTTTCTGTTACATTGTTGGGAATGGTTGGATTGAAGTTGCTTCGGTTGGCCAGTTGTTCATCCTCTGTATAAGCCGGCTGAATTTTCAGCTCAATTCCACCAAAAACGGATGTAACGGAACTCCCCCCAGTTACTGGTTTACTCGCTGACTGCGCATGGAATACATTTTTTCAGGACACTCCAATGCAGTTCTCATTCAAAGAAGTGAAAGATTGTTGGTTTCTTAGGTAACTGATTGTCGGTTAAAAATATTCGTGGAATATAAAACAGCCAACTATATTTGTGTCACATCTTATATGGCCGGGTTATAGGCAAGCAATGCTTAGAGAATATAAGATGTCTGGCTTATAGGCGACCCGGCCAACCACCCAAAAGCAGCATTTGTCAATTGAACTGAATTGGAAACTTCATTGTTTCAAACGAAATAGTCATATCCTAGTCGATTCTCTTAACCGACTCACATGCTTCCAAAAATGGTTTAGTAGAACTCTATCAACGCGTGTAAATAGCAGCGGAGATTCGCCACTTCCCCATTAACCTCGTGGCTTTATGGAGAATAGCAGTTTTGTCCTAAGGTTGGCTGTTAAAAACAAGTGGACAGCTCTTGAAGCACTCAGTCGAACGGCAGTGACTACTTGCTCGACACTGCTTTGTGGATCCGACTGTTTTCTTTACCCTCAGAAATATGACTATTTCCGATTCACCGGTACTTCTGAGCAGCCCTTTCAGAAAGTCGATAGCCAATTTAATCAATCTCCTTAATAAACCCTATTATGCACCATTGGCTGCGAATGTCAGTCACTCATCTTATTGTGAAACTGGACTAAATCCCTGGATAAAAAGATCACTAAATATTCACCAACTACTAAATCCACGGATGATTACAGCGGTTAACTCTTCGATTTCTGTGTTGCCTTGATTCAGCTCCGTCGGAACTTTCTACGTTCAAGTGTTTTCTTTATGCATCCTTCTCACATAACAAAATAACATATTAAATGAGAAAAAATAACCCACAACGTGGATGTATATGATGGAGAGTAGTGGAAAATATTACACAGAAATTCCTTTGGGTTTTAGTGAAATATTTTTGGCTTTCATCAGGAATCAAGCGTTATACGAAAAGATGAACTGATTTTAGACTACAACGCTTACATTTATGTTCTCAGATGCATTATGTAATGGAGGAAAAAATACATTTTGCTGGGCGTTAGTGCATAGGGTGAAAGCTGTCAGCAAGTGTACTTGTGGGAAGTATCAAACAAGCTATGGTGTGTTGAGAGATGACTTCATTGAACAGATATATGGATAAAATAATACCTTTTGGAAGGTGCCCGGAAAATAAAACAGATGACGCGCTGGTCGGCTGATTCATGGCATGGCAAAACTCCGGAAGTAATATGCTGGTGAATGGTTGATTTCCAGATGTGGTACATAAAATGTGGAATATCTTTCTTTCAAAATTTTGGCGTCCATAAGGTGAGCATGGTAAAATTTGGGCAGTGACAATCCACGTTACTTTGCAAAGTCTTGAGGGCTATATTAGTCCCAATTAACTGATACTGGAGTAGCAATCTTACTGTAAACCAATTCTTTTATGTATTTCATAAGGGAAAACGTAAAGGTCCCACTTTCCGGGGAATTGTAGACGAACTGTATTCCGTGGAAAATTCCGAGAGTTCCATGGCACCATTTTGATGTGTCAAAAGCGAGGAAGGACACAACAGAGCAAGTACTGGCTAGTATGCTTGCGTGATAGGGAACTTCTGGTTTTGGACTGGAATGGGAAATGTTTAACCTGAAAAACTTCTGCGCTGGTGTGTTGCCTTGAGAAATTCAATCCGTGCAGGTAACAGGAGCTGGTGCTTTTATAACGGGTGAAATAGCATTGGTTAGAGAAAAAAATTATTCACGATTTTTCACACCTGAATGGAAGATAAATGCTAGGAACTTACTGCTGTAAACGCAATATAGAAGAATCACTACGATAAATGAAGTAGATAGTAGCTGGTTTGCATGTGATGTCTGATGACACACGAATGCCGTACTTTAGGGCCAGGAAGTGTGAACCTAGAGAATTGACAGGGAAAACAAAAGCTTTTACGCAGGTTGTATTATGCAGAACTAACTTTCCGAGGAATGTGAAAATAACCGAAGCGTAGACAATATGACGGAATCTGAAAAAAAGCCATTATACAGAAAGGGTTAGCGGCGTCTGCTTTTCATTCGCGGGAAATTTTATTGTCTCTCAGTTAATAACAGAACAAATCAAAAATATTAGGAATGTACGAGGCATACAATCTTTGTGTGGAATGAAGCCAAGGCACTACCAAGTGATTTTACAGTCCAAAAGGAGCACTTCCTTATGAATGCCTCGAAAGAAAGGCATATTTGGTAATAAGGAATTTGGAACAGCCAACCTACTCCCTTGATCACAGCTGCATATCTTCGATAGATACGAGAAAATAACTGCAGGTAAACATATAGATGTTTTCAAGTAACCCGGTTCCCTGATAACATTTTCACTCCAGAAAATTACGTGTGCACAAATAATGTTTTCCGAGTGGTTGTAGTCCTCGAAATATTTTGTAAAGTACTTGGCTAGTTTTGATTCTTGCGCATCACGGTATAGTATTTCCAACCAAGATACTACATACGAATAAAGGGGTGAGAAACGATTGGGATGAAATTAATGAGTCTAAATGGGACGGCCGAGGTTAAAGGGGGAATTAAGAGAACTGGTTAATTGAGCATGGGAAACAAAGCAATCAGCGCCTGGAAATCAGGAAAGTGTGAACAGCTTACCGTCTCACCAGGCATCATTATGGTACGCGAAAATATTTTGTTCTTGTGAATTTTATGGCCTTGAACTCGACTGATTTGTTGCTGCTTGACCTCGTTGTAAATGATGGCAGAACTTTCGGTGTACCACGATCAGAAGACCTGACAGAGGAAAAATATTTTCACACGTTACAAGGGGAATAAAAAGGAGCACACACAGTCTATTGATAAACGTGACAGTATTTAGGAGATTACTAGATGTGAAGAATCAAAGTCAGAACAGTAAAATCACTTCCAACTATGCATAAAAAGTAACTATGCTTTTCATCAAGAATGACATTACTAAACCCAAAAATTTATAGTAGCAGTCATTGGAGCATTTGTGCAACATACAGGCGTTGGCTAGAAAAATCGAGTGGAATTTCGTCCAGTGCTTAAATTTAATTTCAGCAATAGAGACAGTAATGCATGCGAGCATAAACACCATCAGTTGTTGACAAATATATTGGCACCGCCATGTTGCCTCAAGACGACCAACATTACACCCGGTGAAACCTCGTAAGCCAACCACTTCGTCGTCTCTTTTAGTATGAAATAATGTTTCCTACAACAAGACTGGACTAAGTTTTAAGTATCTCTTATACCAGACGAGATCAAAGGACACCAAAAAATGTTCATTAAAAAATACGTGCTGTTGCTGTTCAACTCTGGGAGGCTCGTATTATTTTTGGACCTTTCACTAATGGCAGAATGCCAGCCAGATTTGTACTTTCAGATTTGATCCTTGGTCCTTACCAGTGTTCTATTCCATTTACTCCAAAATGACCCGCCAAAAGAAACTTACTACTGAGACAAGGCTACTCATTTGGTGAAGTGGGCCTATTTTATTTTCAATGGTAATGCTTTACTGAGAAGGTCGAAAAATAAATGGTAATGTGCTATACTCCGAAGATGTTTATACAGCACGGTGCAAGGTCTCTATCGTGCTTCTTCGAGTTAACTTGATGATCACGTATAATTTGCATGCGTCTTCGGAGGTTTTCATTCTAGTATCTGCACGGTACATGCTGTTTCACTTTCGACATGGTAACCAAGTAAATTTCTTGTAAAAAGTGCTATTCATTTCAAATAACAGCTGGTTCAATTTTGCCGTGTATTCCATGTCATGCCGATCAAACTTATGTGTGAGATCAATTATTCTGTGCACTACTGTGAAAAAACTCACCATGAAACAATTGTCAAAGCCGCATGAGTCTGATTATGCCTAAAGAGAAATCGTTAAGGACGCTTTGTAAACAACAACTGGTACGTTTGCAAACACAAGCAGTGATAAATCGGAGTAACGACAAGACCAAAACCATGGTTAGTTCCTAATGTGTTGATGGAACCATCATGAAAATGAGGAAGTACATCCATCAAAGCCACGTATAAAGCTCGAAACAGAGAAGGAAATCACCGGTAGCAGATATTATCATGGAATCCTGTAGGTCGCCATATTTCAAATATTCCATAATACTTAAGAGTCCTTGGAGCCAAGAAGTTCTTTAGTCCTGAGTCAGATGATGTAAATCACTGCCTATAAGTTTTTGCAGTCCCAGTAACGAGTGATTTTGACATCCTACCTTGTTCATCTTTTGATTGTCTCAACTAAAATTCTGTGTCATCATAACTGCGAAAGTCCGCTCCATTTTCTTTACCCATTTGCCATTGCAATTGCATTTTAAATGGTCGTCAGTAATTACTGTGACATTATTATCCCGATATCAGTACGTGATTACTGTCAGCTTCCAAGATGTGCTAACGGTCTTCTTTCCATCGATTGAATCAAACGAACGGCAACTTAATTCTTTAAAAATATCATTCATATTCATTTTGTTTTTATTTCCTTGAAGTTGTGCTGCATGATAATGGTACTAACCCAACAAGGAAGCAAAAATGGTACCCGTCAAACATTGTAACTTGTTATAAAGACTATACGGCTACTAGTTAATGGCTTGTTGGGGCCTTTACTGACGACAGTCATGTCATCCTTGCCCAGTTCGTGCGGTCTCAAAATTAAGCAAAAAACAACAAAGTATTTCAGCATACTGAGCAAGAATGTGACCACAAATTCATATGAAAGGAGTTTATTTCACCTGCGAAAAAGATTAAGATAAAAAAACCGCAAAGACAGTGCAAGCAATCCAATGTTTCACCTTTTGTAGCATGCTAGAGCACTTATCCGTTGGCTGTTCGGTTCCTGTAATCTCTGGTACTGATAAAAACGTATCATAAAGAGAAATTAAATGAGCCCTCGAAAAGAGAATTATATAACAAACATTTTCATTGTTTATTTTTCTGCAACTTGCATAAACAGCAATAATCGCAAAGGCAAAACAAGATCCGATGAACAGTTAATTGGGAAATTTTCAAACATGCCACCGAAACTCATCTGACTTGCAGCTAAGGCGATGAAGGCGAGGTTAACAATACAGTGATTAGTGAGCGTAAAAGTTTCTGCAACAATACCAGCAGATGTGGATACCATTCAGTCTAACGACTTTTGTAACTTTGACCCCGTGCAGCAAAAGCAAAAGTCAGTCAAGTGCCTAGTTTCGACAACCACGAGAATTATTCATCATACTGATCACTAATACATCTCGATTCATTATTAATGTTAGCAGTCTTCAAACCGATCATAAGTTCTTATTTCATCGCTATAGAATTATAGCGCACATCCAAAGGTCTAACTTTCACATCCCTAAGGGTTATAGACGACTCCCCGATCCTGAATCTATCCGTAGTCAGACATTATTGAAGATGTGATTGTGATCCTGTTCAATTTAGTCAAGCGATCGGAGATAATCCTTCCTCGAAAAAACATGACCTGAACTGTACTAACTGAGGGCGGCCTTGTAGTAGACACCAGTCACCATGGGGATCCCCTGCTAAGCGTCTAGATTTATCTATCAAATCGATCCAGGCGCATCCAAATCAAAACGGCTGCATTCGTGGATTTTAATTCTTTTAGGCATTTGGTCCTCTTACTTCTTCGCCCAAAAAAGGTTAGCTCTCGCTATCAACATCCCATGATCTACTATCATATGAGCATAGACATACCATTCGACAAAAATCAACAGTGGCTAAGATTTTAATCAAGTGGCAATTATAAATGTATTCTTCTCTGTTTTTCAGTTTCAGGGCAGCATTGTGGTGAGGACGAACAAGAAAACTGATGGCAACTGTTTCTTGAGTAGCAAACCTCTTTTTTACTCTGTAACATTTGGGAGCCCACTGTCGTATTAGTATTCACATCAAATTACCATCCTGTGTTTTGGAATAAATGTTCAGCTTTTAGTCGTACAATACCGATGTGATCCAAATAGAAGTCATCAATGAAGAATTTCTTCAAAGCAAACTAGCATTGGTTAATTCCCAGAAAGCGATGTAACTGGAATTCACGTCTCAGTGTTTTGCTATTTACTTGTTATTCAGAACTTCCAATATTTGCTATGGAATTTACTGTGTCACACATTCCAAAAGCGAATTCATTGCGGGTATGTTGGATCATGAAACAACTGGCCTGAAGGATGACAAAAACTCCCGAACGTAAGTGGCATAAAATTGTTGTCCCGTCAAATGTACTCAAGAATGACTTTTCCCGCAAATCGCCAAGGTTAGCTCAGCGTCTCACTTCTTGACGCATTGGAGGCGAAATTCAAACTTTTCACTCCCCTTTGATTTGGACTTAGCAATAAAGGGCTGTGTTACGACAGGTTCCATATTTCGCAGTGGTTTGGACGGATGTGTCATCAAATCATAATTTAAAATTCGTTTTTTATTGGACACTGTCCGCGAAAAGTGATGTACCGCCAAAGCCGCCTGCCTCTGCTTTGATAATGACTTTTATGAAATAAAACTCAGTATCATTTTCCGGTGTCAAACTAAAGGCACCCATGTCGGATTACGGGAAATCCGTCTCTAGCACTAATGAGATAAGCTACTTATTGATAATATCAATATGGTGGGTTCTATTGTTACCATCAATCAGTTGATTGAGAATAACATAAGAGCGGTTTAAAGTACATGTGTTTCGTAATCAGCTCCTTGTAGACGGTTGTGGTTTCAAGAAAAATTTTCCTTCTACTTAAACGCAACAAAACCCGTGATATGTCCAGACGTTGTTTTGCAAATGAACCTGTCGTATTGTATTGTATTCTATAGGATTATGCGCACAAAAAATAAGGCCGCATTTTAGTGAAAGTGGGCCCCCACATTCCATTAAGTAGCACAAGTCCATTGTGGATGAGGCTCATGATTATATTTTTGCAAAAACTCTTAATCACCATCATTTCAGAAAGACATACTATAAGTTTAAAAAACGTGTGATGTTTTATGCACGTGAAAATATTCGTTCTCATGTCAATCATTCTGTTATGAAATTATTAACATTAGTTTTGATGAAATCACGTATGCCGATTGCGGTGTTGTTTACGCCAAAGAAAGTGTAAATGTGTGATTGAGTAAAATGCCTCGACAAAATGAATAAGCTGTTTGTTATGCGGGTTTATGGATTTGGTCTTTCATATAGTTCATCAGTTAACCTTAGCAGTTGAAATTGGGATAACTAGATGTTAGCAGGCCAGCAGAAGTCAATAAGAATACGCGTCTGACATTCCAAGGTTGATTGGTTCGAAGTGCATGCACATCGATCATGTTGATGCCAGACGGCGATTCGCTGTCGACGGCTGATTAGCACACCGATTGCATTGATATCAGTGGCAGTTTTGTGACATTCCAAGCCTTCAAATTCTTACTACCGATTACCAATTCTATTAATTTGGTGAGCTAAAGCGCTTAAGGGTATGCCTTATTTCAGCGGACTTGGTGTCAAATATGATGGAACTTTTACCATAGGTAATTTCTTTGCGCATTTGCATGAGCCATAAACCACGTGTGCGGTGAACGAAAAAACCTTAGCTGAATCAAAGCCGTTTACCCTCCGAATGACACAGATATCCTTGAACTTAAAGGCATTGTTATCGTATGAAAGACAGCACTTACTTATCAACTATAGCATGAGTATCTTTTGAATGCATTCTACATATTCATTGTTTAAAGCGCATTTTCAGGACTGAATTAGCTCGAACCCGAACCTTATTCTTTCAGAACAACCAGTTGAAATGGATTGATTTGGTTACTTCGTTAGTTGTATCAATCTAGATGATCGTGTATCCGGTGAAGTTAATTCGCCAGTAGTAAACCCTTGACTGACATTCATCAACTGGAGAACTCTATGGTTTTGGCTCGACCTCCGGTAATCATTCAAAGACCGAGCTTGCGCAACGTCATTATGAGCGTTACTGTTGTAGGGCCCCGAGACATGACCACTGATTACCGTTTTCTTTGTAGTATTGATAGAATAAGGTGAGGTAATTTTATGAACAGTTCAGAAATTAAGCGCAGTTTACCTTGTTTTAGGGTTCCGTCGCCAGAACATACGGTGCGCATGAAGGACCTGAGTTGGTTGGAACACGATTTGCACCTGCCGAGGGAGAATGTCCCTTTGTACGGCGTTTTCCAAAACATTCGATGCTTAGAGGATGAATTGCGATAGCCAGTCTTTGATATGGCAAAATTGTATGAAAATTTTAGTTCTTGAACTAGCTAGTGTAGGTTAGGTTAAGCCACCGGGCTGGGATAAACGAAATCCCCCATGTCCAAACCGGCGGTTGGGAACAGTGGATTAGTAAGCTCAGAATTTCCATCAACGCCGATCTTGCATCTCTTCTGCGTAGCTGTTCAGTTGATGTATTAGTAATCAATATTTTAATATCCTTTGGTCTTTTTTGTGGGAGGTTTCATGGTGCCTCGAGAGAGCAACCAAATTCAGAGCACTTCAGCGAAAGGTAGTTGTTTGCACAAACTGAGCCGCACTACATCGAAAAAAATAATGAAGCAAATACGCAAATATTCGTTACGTTTCACAGCGCAAGCACTGAAAATGAATTATGCTAGTTTTACTTTTGTAGATCACGATGGGTGATCCACCGATAACGGTAGGTGTGATTATATTTTAAAACGTCTCGCAGGATATTTTCCATTAGGAAAGTAGTTACATATTATTGGACTACAGAAACACCTTCAGGATGCTAATGATGAAAACATGCAAACACCATATTCTGAGTGAGAGGAAACGGATCAAACTATGGGTTTGACAAATGGTATGAAAATAAAGAACTGTGGCGATTTTTAGGTCTAGTCCACTCCATCTTCGGGTGGAACGGTCACAAGATGTCTGCGGAACACGGAGATTTTGAAGATTGAGCCTTTATTAAAAGTCTGTGGTTACAAATGACTGGTGAAGAATGTTGTTTCTGGGATACGCATAGCGTTATTGTTTGAAATACGACTTTTGTTTTGGTATCAGGTCATCCGGTGAGCCTTCCACTTGTAAAGCATGTGACCTTAGTTTTGATATCGTTATCATCACTACAATTCAGTCTATGAATATTAACTTACGGTTGAACCTAACTCAATACCAAACTCATGGGTTCTTATGGGGCATCTGCTCATTTTGCAGACAGGCTCTTACCAGTGGGCCACGTCCTACTGAAACTAAAACGGGAGAAGCAATCTATTCTATGAATGTTATCGGTGACTCCTGGATTTCTTCCCATATATGAAGAAAATTACTTAGATAATTCCGATAGGAATGTCTGGAACTTCCGATGGGCTGTTACCATACGTATTTACCAATTGAACTCTTTGTGTTCCAACCCTGGATGCACTAAGGGTGAGCTTCAGAATGAGCAAAACTACATTGTACTCTATCCAGAGAGACGGGATAACTGCATTTCCTGAAATCCGCGCCCAAATATAATCTTCTGAAATGATGTCAGTCTAAAGTTAATAAACATTAGCATTTAATCTTTTGGCAACATAACCAAAACAAATGGAACTGTGACAAACTCTGAAACTCACCGTTATTTCCGACAATCATCTGATGGCAGGTTGATAGTTTGAGCGTGACCGTCAACTGAGCCGCCTTAATAATGATTGTCTCCTGTTCGTGTTTGTTTTCTTATGAAGAACATCATGAACCTGAGGTACTTGTCTCTTTTTTGCTGTGGCATTACGGTAGACCACATTCACACTTCGTGGTATATAATATTACACGGAGTCAAAACATTTGTTGGTTAATCTAGTTCCGTAGGGTTTTTGTATCTCTGCTGTGAGATGGGTTTTTGGCGTCTGAGGATGTTCAAACTCTAGACCTCAAAATGATTGTGATTATATTCTCACTTGCGATTATGGAATAGATGGTGGTTAGGTCATTTATCTGTTGTTTATGTTTAGTAAACTGACCATGGAGTTTTGCCCCGGAAAACCGCATACCCAAGTACACCTGTCGCCTTTTTAATCTTTTTTCATTTCGGAGGCTGCGCCTTGTTTTTTATTTTATGGAGGAGCAACGAATGTCTGTTGGCTTTCTACGGTAAAATTCTTTGGATGACTTCTGTTTAGTCGGCCGCAAGAAACAGACATTTGAGGCGTCCAAATTTGGAAGGAAGGCCTCACGGCGAAACATTGGTTGGGGTAGTAGAGAGAGATCGAACCAGAATTTGCTTATTTCTCTACTGCAAATCTAATGAGTTCACTGAACAATCTGCATGAAGTTAAGACAAATCGTGTGGTTGTTTATTCC
Source organism: Fasciolopsis buskii (assembly GCA_008360955.1). Taxonomy (NCBI): domain Eukaryota; kingdom Metazoa; phylum Platyhelminthes; class Trematoda; order Plagiorchiida; family Fasciolidae; genus Fasciolopsis; species Fasciolopsis buskii. The sequence continues at coordinate 48,678 of LUCM01003414.1, forward strand.
GCTACTCTGCATAGTGAAATTGGTTTCCTTCTACTTGTAAAATGAACGCAAGAAAACTGTCCTCTACTTTCCTCGATGAGACCAAATGCATTGAACTTTTTTGATCACCTTGAAGAAGTTATCCAAATAACTGTAATATAAAAATGTTCGTGGTCTTTCGTATTACACCAATATTTATAAGATGGCAAAAAACCTCATTGGACTTAGTGCCTCATGTGGTCGCATTGTGTCCTTCCCAGTCTGTAAATTTATTTCTGTTGGAAATATGCTGGATTCGCAGAGTTCATCGTAATGCCAGATATTTCAAAAGCCGCTGGAATGCCGTTGTCCATCAGTTTTATCTCAATAAATTCCGAAAGATGTGTGAGAGAGCTATTTGTTCAGAAGTTAAGAGCAACAACCTCAGAACCTCTGTGCTCCGGGAACATCTCGTGATCATTCGATCCGAAGGCGGATGGAATTAGTCCTAACAATCGCCACGGACCCTTATTTCCAAATCATTTTCCAATTCCATAGTTTGATCCATTTTCTCTCACTCTGGATATAGTATTTGCACTTGTTTCCCCAGCTAATTTTTCATTCACTGCAACATGAATGTTAGCATGCATGCAGCTGTATATATAAATATATTTATATTTTTGCGGTCTGTGCTCGGTTTGGAAATAAGAATTTGTCCATCTCCCCCAGACTGACTAACGCAGACAACCCAATGAAAGGTACCGGGATCGCCTTTGTTCGCCCACTTTTGTGGAGGTACGCCGGATACGGGAAAGCAGCGAGTGGGTCATCCTCACTAGAGTCTATTTGAAACACTGGTCATTTGGGTGTTCAATATCCACCCAATCACGCTGAGACATCTTAAGGGTCGCATAATTAATAAAATCAATGATTGAAAAAGTATGCTACCGTTAGTGGAAAAAATCGTATGAATATTACACCCGTTGGTTTCAGTGCGATGCGGCCTCTAAAACGCAAGTAGAAATCATGTTATTATTTTTAAAGAATTTCATTCCAGAAAACCCACTAGTTTGAACCTTTCCTTTATAATAATTTGAGTTACATTTTACACTCTCCCGTAATAGCATGAAGTCTGCCTGATTTTCTGAATACACGGGTTTGTTGCACTTGGATGTCGAAAGGGGATCGACATTTCCATGTTCGGGAAAGCCGAAAACTATGGCTAGTAACACGCCACCGTCGGTAACCTTTTGGTACCTAATAACAATTGAACAAAGTGCATTTGATTGACATCAGTGGTAGCATTTCTTCAAGGCTTTAAGTAAATATCTGTTTCCGGAATATCTATGCCTAAACAATATTTATTAGTCTAAGCATAGCTGCAAGATTCTTTATATTGGCCAAGCGGCAAAACCTGGAAAGGTCGGAATTCCGATTTTTCAGATAAACTGATAATGCAAAAAAAGAAAAGAACAAAGATGGCAAGAGAATTGTTGGTAAAGTTATTGAAAATGTAATGCATTAGAAAATTTTAACCTGCACTCCAATTTTTCGAATCCAATATTATCGGATGCAGTCTAGTTAGAACAGGTTCCCGAATACTGCACGATCAGCCAATTACTTGGGACGAATTTCATTGGGAACAAAAGAACCGTGATAAAACTATGAGAAGTTGCACAGGGAACTTGCTTGAAGTAATGCTCATTTAAGCGTGAATTGTTTCTGGCATCGGGGAGACTTGAATACAAATAAAAACAAACCCAGGGTTCCTACCGTGGGTTTTCGAACTGTCAAAGCAAAATTACACGTGTTTGCATATTTAGCGTGGATACTAGTGATGGTATACCAAATGCATAATACACTTGAAACTCACGAATGTTTCACAACTCAATTTCCACAGTACGATCCCGTTTTAAATGACGCTAAGTTAACTTTTTCAAAATCTGCGATTGACATGATATGATAAAATGCAGATGGAACAGAATAATCATCATTTGCCCATTAGTTTTCGTGCGAGTAACACAAATGGCGGTGGAAACCAAAACCTAGCTCTGTTTATCGTCCTGTCCGTCACCTTTGGAACCCCAAATAATTTCTAAGGCAGAACAAGTGTAAACAGACACAATATCATCCGGTGATTTCTCGAGTAGAACGCCAAAAGTAAATAAAAATATTTCGATGTCAATGCTTTTGCATTCGCTTACCTAAAAACGTCATTCAAACCTACTCGAGGCCGTTCTCCAGTCGAGAGTATGAACTTAGTGGTTTACAAACTCTTTTGAACAAAACAAAATTATCTGAACTCTGTTCTTACGGAATTGCGCCAACGGTGGAATCCGTACACCATTTTTAAGTGTCAGTTACCCAGAATAAAAAAGCCCTTTTATCCAAACAGGCTAAACAGGACGAACATATACCCGTTTTCCAATGAGTACATAATCAAAGGTACGTCTGCCTTACACTGCACTTTTAGTCTAGCTTCCATTTTAAGAGAATGGGCTATTCTTGAATCATTCAGAACCCGCATGTCTACCGTCTGCGTCACTGGCCATTGGGATTTTGAGCGTTAAATAAAATCAGGTTGACGCTTTAGGCTACCTAATATGTTTAAAAAGCAATAATCACCGGATCTAAATAAACCTATTAAGCCGTCGATAACCGGCCAAATAATCCAATCGTACAAAAATGAACAACAATAAATTAGATGGTTTCATCCAAGATTTATTCCGATCACGGTTGACTTTAATCGCATTAAGCTGGCCTACTGATTGTGGACTCGGCCTGGATAATTTCACTCTAATGGCTTAACCACGCAGTTCGAATTCCGCAAATCTGCGTTAGACAAAAGCACTGTGTGATTCCTATGTGATTATTCTAATGAAAATATTTTCATGAAGTACAATTTTTAATGTGTGGTGCTGGAGGAATTCGGCTGTTGCATGTTATACGGATATTTTTCTTATACGCATATATATATATATGCGGGTTTTTGTCTTCTTTGTCCTAAGACTGGAGACTAAAAGTAGTCCGATTACAATAACCTCCATGACTTATATTGCACATGAAACAGCTGCCCCCTTCCCGTTTGCTTGGAATGAACCAGTCTCATCCCGTTGCGGAAGATCGTTCACATTGATATTGATGATACTGTTTTGTCAATGTACAAAACTTTCGACATAAACTAAGGTCGGAAGTTTTCTGAGGCTGGTCTATCTGCCCTGTTGACAAAATCAGTTGACACGTGGCAAGTAGATAGAAAATATCACCTAAGGTGAAGTAACTTAATCATATTCTAGTATCACCAGACATTTAACAAATAAGGCTAGTAAATACGTTCCAAAGGAAAGAAGAACACTGAAGAACGTCTATTGCGTACCTTAGTTGGATAGGTCCATTTTAATGCACCCCTTATTACAACCAGATAAGACCATTTCGATCATAATCAACAGTGCCTCCTAGTGCCTCGATTTCGGGCTGAGTTTGCAATCTTCTAGTCTGTATTGACCACCAAAGTTATGCTTGCATTCTTAAACTGGACGATTTTGGGTTTCAATTTTCTCTATGCTAATGATGAATACACGTTTCCTTCTGTTGATGTAAATTTCCAAATTAAGAATTTCATCTAATATTCAGCCTAATTTACCGTAATAAACTTCATAAAGTAAATTGTTATGGGTAATTATGGGATGATATCTTTTGGTCAATATGTGAAAAGTCCCTAATAACGCATCGAAAACGCAAGTCAGGCGAAAAACTGCTGCAAAATTTCTAACCTTCCCAACACAATATACAAGACATGGACCTAGGTGACAGTCCATATTTACACCGAATTAATTTTGTTTGTAAATATATATGCGTAAGTATATTTATCTGATGAACACGGCGCGAAGTAAAGTCAAACATGATAACATATTACCGACAAGCGGGGTTGGGTGCTTAGGTTGGGAATGTCGGCTGGTCCCTGTCGAGATATTGGGAGTAACTTTATCATGTGAATGCATGTCTGTGTGTGTTAATGTAGGTCAGGGTAGGTGTGGAGCATGAACCAAACCTTGTTCACGGTTATCGGAAGTCACTAAAATTTCAGTAATTCCAGGTTTTCTTATTCGTATGCACTTGGATCGATTAGATGCCGCTTGGTAGATGATCCTACATGCACGGCTGGGGACCATACAGTGACCATATTCTACCAGGCGCAGTAAGACGGCATCATATATCCTCCTCGATCTGGCCTGATTGTTACCACGGTTATTCTTCTATACGAATAAATAATTTTCGAGCCGTTCAACCGACAACCAAGTTCGCTAAAGAAGTACCTGAGTGAAGGCAGCACACAAGCAATTTGGTCTTATTGCAAATGCTTAGTAAGGGTTATTCTTGAATGAACAATGCCATTTCGCAACGTTAAAGACGGGCACTATTGCTGGGGTGCTATGGTTAGTTAGAATATATAATCATACATCATCTTTGAAAGAAGAGTATTTATTAACACTCGTTTTAGCCGTCAGCATCTCAAGTTTTACAAGTTTTCCATGGCAAAATTTGTCCCTACTACCGCAAATTCGGAAAGCGTCTTTGATGACGTAATGCTCGATCAGATCAATAACACAAGGATCCGCTTATTCTTAATATAACTCCGGTTTATTATTTATAATCTTTTAAATCCGATTGTTTTCCACTAACAAAAATATTGTTTTCTGAGCTTGATCATTAAAGGCTTGAATGCAGTGCCCGAACAACCCTGATTCCTGTTGAACTCTACCCTGATAAAACTGCGCGATTCCCGAACCTACCCAAAAGCACAAATCAGGCATAGAAAACATTCCGGTAAAATCACACATTGTGATCAATTTATAGCCTGTGCACATGATCATGTGGTCAATGCAGCCTTTACTTTAGCTCAGGTCAACAGTGTGCTTTATAGGAAAATAACAAAAGTACTTTACCGTGATGGGATGAAACATGAACTATGAAACAAAAGCGCGATAAGGAGAGCAAATGTACTCATTCATGCAACACTTCACGCTGAGATGTCACAGGAGATCACAGTATATCGTGAGTTTAGGAGAATTGTATGCACTTTATGTAGCACATAGTGGTCGTTTTTCTGCTAGTTACTCTATAACTAAAAATGACACATGGACTGTTTTTATAAAATAATTTCAACATAGCAATATGGTTCCGAGGTCAGATTTCGTTCAAATCCAAAAAGTGCATCGGATGATTTTTAACTTTTCTTCGCTTCAGTGCCAGCTTACTTCTGCACTTATCTTCCTAATCTCTCGTAGGCGCGTTCTGCTTAAAGTATTTGTGCACGCAAATCTGGATGCGTTTCAGCTAGTGTCTTTCGGGAACCCTGATTTTCACTGTTATCTTTTGTTAATCCAATATTGTCATGCCTTCCTTCTCCAAGTAAACTGAGGGTAATCAGAAATCAGCCCGTGTGCGACCAGTGCATTATGTCTCCTTCAACTTTTACATTATTACTCATTTAACCAGCCATGATGTCTGCGTATGTCAATCGAAAACCTGCCTGAGGCAAATAGATCAATGAGCAAACTTCCGATGCAAATTAATTTATAATCCGAACTTTTAACCTATTTCTTTAGTGAGCTGATGTGTTTACGATGGGTTTTGTCACAGTCATATCAATAACGCTAAACCCTGTAGCCCCAAGTTTCTGCACGCCAGCGATCTGTGAGCCTGAGGGATTTTTACACGCATTGGTTGAATATATTTTTGGTTAGCTCAGACTTTACCCATTATTTATGAGTTTATTGACATACAAACCATGCGTATTTTATTTAATTATCGAGTCCGAGTTTTTCAAAGAATTTCAACGTAATATTTGAGTGAATCACATATGGGATACGTCTATTTCGGATAGTGCCATTATGGTTCTTGCACCTGGATCTAACAGTGAGACATTCATTGTAGATATTCCTTTCCAAAGTTTACGATGAACGAACTCATGGAAAGACGTTTACTTTACCGCAGATGTCATTCACGCTTGTTGAAGAATGTTTATTTAGCAGCTGAAACGGAGCCGTTTTCCGTCTATCCATTGTTAAGGAATTACACTTGGATAAAAATATCAAATGAAAATGGAAACAATGTCCGGTTTTTCCGTACATTCTACGCAGCAATTAAATACAATACCTAATTATCGAAATTTAACCAATTAATCTAATATCTGCTTATGACATCTCAGCAGGTTATGGGTACTGCTTGTCTTATTTTTAGCATACCAGTAAAATATTGCAGCATATTCAATTGTTTTCGAGATCGCACTTGTGTCAGTTATGAAACACGCGAATAACACGCCGTGCAAAATTTTATAAATTGGACTAAATGCCAAGCAGCAATAAACTGGTGCATAAAAAACGGGACCGTGTACATTCAGTATACGAGCACTTCATATACAAGGGAGCATCGGAAAAACTAGCATCAAAGCAATACGATTTCATTTAATGACCCTGATCAAATGATTAACTGCATTTGCCGCTTATACTACGACAAAAATCACTGTTATTGTTACATACCTAGGGAACTAGCCAAAATAGAAACCAGTAATGTGACAACCAGACAGAAGGGCGCGTCCCGTTTGCACTATGTCCTGTTTTGCATTCGTGAATTTATTGGAATAATGTAATCCGATATTTTGTGTACGCCTGTAGATAGGTCTAATTTCCCGGATTGTGAATGCTTGGATCAATGGCCACTCTGCATTTTGTCTGTCAAAGAACGGGGTATTCGTGCATCATGTTGCGTGTACTAATGATTTTCTTCTACAATCATGCTCACGTGAGTACCGGGTCTTCCTAACGTTAGTAGCTTTACGTAATGTTGGGCAAAATCGGAAATATTGACAAAGTTTGCAATCCACGTAAGGAAGACTGACGAACGGAAATTGTGCACACACGGGAATGTCGTACCTGATCACAGACGTATCCAGAAGCTTAAAATCCTACAAACTGCGCCGTGTGATCGCTGCTGCTCTCAATCAATGTGAAATCGCTGCTGCTAAAAATGGCTGATCTGTTTATTTTTCTTCTTCGAGGATCAGAGTTTGCCGCATTAGTGCTAGTTTGCATTGAAACGTATGGCTACGGTCTGATGTATCTGACTCACTGACTCTGTCCCTATACTGCGTGATCCTGCCTAAGAGAAATAGTAATGACCCATGTATTTATGTAAACCGTTCCTGTCCCAAGTCGGCAACAATTTAATTCATTATAGCAACCATCTGTTTTCCTGTTTAGCATTGCTTGACAAATACCAGTGTTAAATAACAAGGTAAATGATGCTTTTCTGGTTCCTGATGCATCTGCTTGGCAACACTAAAACTAAGAAGATGCGTTGATTTTTGTGATCTCTGCAAACTTTCGAGATTCATATACAGAATTCATGAATATCTTTGGAACTTTCAGACCAGGCAGCATGTAAAACAAAACATTCCATATATGGATGGTTGCTGGGTGCGTCCCCTTGAAAAATTTACACCATTATTTAGCTCAATTCAACATGCTGTGGAAGCATTTCCTTAAGTATGTTCAAAATTGCGACGTCAAAGAGGTACTCATTTAAGTCAATAATAGAACTCGCAATGTAACTTAACTTGTTGCCAATATCCTCTGCTCACGTGGACTTTATTCTAGCACTCAGGTGTGGTCATAAGTTGGTCAGAAACGTTCTTCAGAAAAGTCAATAGTAGTGAACGACTTAATGTGGCACATATGGTCGCATATGTCGCCATTTTATCCGCAGGAATTGTTCAGGATTTATGATTGTTCAACGGCAAATTACTTTGACAGTTGTCTCATTGTGCAAATAAATTACATAGTAATCAGATTTTAAAAAGTACCATTAAGGAAATCGATAGGTGCGAAGAATAACTGGCAAAGGCACTCACTTTTACAATTTACTGCCCAGTAACAACCATTTCATTGCCCAGAGTAATATTTGTCAGGTTCCTTATTAGTTGGAGATTTGTAAGACTTGAGCTACCCGTGTTTGTTGGGCCGAAACGAATGGGAAATAGAACTTTACCGGAAGTGAGGGACAAAAGTTTGCCAGTACCACAGAGCTCGATTTTAACGGAAAGAGCAAGGCTATTTATCAAATAAACCCAAATGAATTGTCGTAAGATTGGAATCTATTCAATTTTGTCTGTTTGTGCTGGTGACAGCTTTTGTGACTGTCCCTTTTAGCACAAATAATCCAAAATTCACTCTCGGCATTTCAAGTCTGCTGTAACTTAATTTGGTTACCAATTTTGTGGCGAAGACGTTTTACTTTTGCTTGTCATCACTTATATGCGGATTATGTGAACGTGTGTGGATCTCTTCACTATCATTTTTGAGTCAAAAGCTGCCATTGATTCCCAAAAATTCTTTAGTTGCGATTTGAAGAGTGAGATCCGAGCTGCTTTCCGGCTGGGATTGTATTCGATGAAATATTTAGACGCAGCTCTTGGCAAACTAATATACGGACTGATATGCTGAGAGCATATCACAAGGAAACAATGCAGACCCGGTAGAAACGAAGGTCTAAAAATGCGGAAGCGAAAAGCTTAGAACCGAATTCTGCAAACATGGGGATTCCACAGATTACCGGAAATTTCGAGTTGCCAATAAGCTTTGAGGATTCGTTAAATACATTCTCAGATGACTCAATGCGCAGCACACGCAGCAAACATACGGATGTCCTATCAACAAATCAAAACCAAGACACGACACATAGGCCATTCAGCATGAAACGATCCTGACGGAATTTGGTCTTTCATGCGTTTTTCATAAATCTTCCAATATTGTCTTTGAACTAAACGCAAGGCCATATTTTAGGAAATAGATAATGCCAAACGGAAGAGACTGATGTGGGATAGTTTAGCATTTTCGGAATTTATCTTTTGATTGCTTATTCATTGATGATTTGCATGTTGCCCCGGTGTTAATATCTGCCACATTTGAATTAGATGATCCTGAAGTCATCTGTTTTCTCTCACATATTCATATTTTATTAGATATATATCTTCGATATCTTTATTCCATGATTTTTTCGTAGCTTCTTATTTATTTAGATGGTTTTATCTCTAGATATAATTGACTTGGGTGCCAGCTTTTACGTCTGCATTCTTTCTAAGCTGCTGCAGTAAGATTTGCATCTATTTTGCTAGCTATGCAGTCGGTTCATTTTTTGCTTTAAGGCGTCTACGAGTGAATCCTATTAGTTGACTGAGATTTGGCTATGGCGCAAAACCCGTGAATTTCACACCCGCACTTGCTGACAAGTTCTTCGTTCAGTTCATGTGAGGTACATTAAATTTGACCATGGTCGCCACTCATGAACATTATTTGGAATAATAAGGCATCTGTCAACTATTAGACTAGCAGCAATATTTGGACGAGGGCAAGCGGTTGACTTTGGTGAGGTAAACTATTTTCCTACTGAGATGTTCAACTTAAACTTTGAAATAGCTTTTTTTACTGAGCTTTACCTGGCCAGTTCAAAAGCTGTAAAATGTCACCGAACGAACATGTTTGGTTTACGCATGAAAAATTCGACAAGGGGTGGCAATTTTTTTCCGCCTTATCGCTCCTGTAGTTTGTAAGCTAGACATTTAGCTCAAACTGTGTTCTCCTGACCATCAGAAGCTGTCGGGTTGAAGACGCATTCAGGTGCACTGAGTCAATTCGTGTCAAAAAGCTTGCAACTGTTTGGCCAAAGTCAGTCGCATTCTGCTATTTCCTAATTACGATTTTCACAGTCACATAATAAATGCCATGTTTTATGCTGAGATGTACATGGAAAAAGAATGAATACTTGGGCTGACACCAAAAGTACTGAAGTTTGTGATTGGAGGCGTGGTATTAGTTGGTAAAATTTAATAAAAGGAAGCCCCTACTAATTCGTCTATGTAGATTTTGTTCAGTTGAGCTCAGCGGACTGCAAACAATCCTCACGTGGAAGTAACTAACGGCTTTGAGCACATACCGCTTGTACTTTGGAAGCGTGCGTTTTGCACTTTTTATGCCCAGGTGAACAAATGACACGTCGCCGTTGGAAGTACGCAGTTTCTCACTCACGAAGGTGCAACATATTTGCATGTGAAAGAACTCATTTAGTTATGGAATATGTGGGAATGCAACTCAGCAAACCTGGCTTCTCTCTTTGGTACATTTATCAGAAATTTAGTATATAAGTAAACCAGCAAGCTGGCGTCATGAATATTGTAATCTAATATCTGCCCCTTTCCATTTAGCCATGTATATCTTGACGTGGATGATGATGCAGTTGATGACCACTTTAGTTTTGACTTCAGACAGTGAGTCCTATAACGAATGTATCGAATTTTAATGGTTGTTATCATTTCATACATTTTGGATTTTTTTCTTATTCTGCCCAATAGTTATATAGATTATAATTATACGGACTGTTTTCAGCAGACGCATTAGCATAAACGTGGTTTCATACAAACGTGCGAAAAGACTGATAGCGGCAAGTTGATGGAGAGATGGATAAGTAGACTGGCAGACATAAGCTATTTGGCCAAAGGATAGGTAGATATATAGAAATAGAGAGCATGTCTGACGGACAGAGAGATGAAAATATAAGTGTGCATGTAAGTCGCCAGAATGATTGCCTGAACCACTAATGAACTGGCAGAGATTTTGTCAAATACGTCATTGGGCCCAGGTCGTTTAACGCGATGAAAATGAGTTGGTTACTATTTAGTCAAAGTTGTTCATCTGCAATCCTCACGTCCTCTGGGTTTATCATTTATATATATATATGCATATATATATATATATCGACGTAGACGTACACTAAGCGATATCAGAAGAGTGGAAAAAATTAACGGCAAAATGTCGTCGATGAATTCAGTCACGGTGTTCAGGCGTCACACTTATCCTAGTGATCCGCAATAACGACAAATCGCGAAATACATGCCCCAAGTAACGTTGCTTACAGTCTGTGGCCTGTTACAAGTCGAATCAGGCTTTTTGATGAAATGCCTACCAATGCTATATCACAAAGTAACGTTTCGGTAGAAATACGTTGTCTTCCACTGAGTAATTATGCTCAGATTGAGAACCTGCTCATCTCTTTTATCCGAACTTACCAAATAGAAACGGTGATAAATGTGGAAACAGAGTCCAATGCCAATAGACCAGTTTTATCTACAGAACTGTATTCCTTTTACTCAGGCACGGTCCAAAACTCAAAAAATAGTCACAAAATAATTTCATGTTCTGCGCTACCGGATGGTAGGTGAATATAAATTTGCGCAAGGTGGGGCGTTTTCTAACATTCGTTCATATGTTTGGTTCAATTACATTTGGGCTATTCGCTATGTCTGTCTACATAACGCAGAAAACTCGAAATAATGAAGCGGCTTTTAAAAGGATTCTTAGGCTGCACACTTGGTTCATTAGAAAAACATGATATCCGGCTAGATAATCGATAGAGTTCAAGAGTACATTTATCTGAATATAATGGATAGAGGGCACAGTCCGAATTTGATCAATTCTAAACAAATGATTTAATAGGACTCACTGTTTCGGAGAACATTTATTTCTTGAAAGTAGCCACCACTCGAGTGCAGTTGAGAAACCAAATGCCACAAAACGAAAGCCCCGTTTGCGTAATTCACATTCAGCAGAATGTCCGTAATTATCTCATTGGTAAATTTTTCGGACAACGGAGGGTCGCCAGTTCGATTCCCGTTCGTGCGGTCTACTTGCGAAAGCACAGTGAACAGATTTTCTGTTTTAGTCATTCTTGGTTTAAGTGAACATTCCAAAGTCGTCAGCTGCAATGGACTGACCGATCTGTTCTGTTTTTCAACACTGCACTGGCACATCAATGTGAATACGGTGCGCATCTTGCAATTGTACAGGTGTGATCGGGCGGATGTATGAACACGAAATTATACACCAAGCCACCGAAATTATACTAAATGACCACAGCTTCTCACTGTTTTGGCTCCACATAGGGGAAACACTAGTTCTTCTAACAACGTAGTCTAAAATGTGCTAGTTGTATTGTGGACTGTTTGTTAAATACTTGAAGACTGCAGTCGGAAATGAAGACATCCTATAACATAGATCCTCGTGAATTCAATCACAAATATGCATCTGCGCACATAACATCTGTTCTTCTCAGTGTATTCACTTTTGCTTAATCAGTCTTAGTCTGCTTATTAGCATTTGATTCACCAATATGGATCAAAAACAGAAAGCAAAGTTCGGTAAGCACATCGCATGGTTCCGCCATTACCATTGGACGGTTTAATTAATTATAAATTATAATATGAACACAACAGCAGTAATATCCACACGGAAATTAGTTTTTATAGTAAAATTATGAAATCATACCCTTCCTCGGGAAATTTTTAATAATAGAAATAACCAGCGATTATTTAAAAATTGAATGCATCTGCTTCACCTGGTTATCAGTCATTCAACTGGCTCTATATATTTACGTTATCCGTTAGGCTGGTTGCTAACCAAGGCATTTCTCGGTGGAATGAATGAGCATTCTTTTACCACAAACACTAGTCGTACTGAACGTTCTTTCCAAAATCAGTGTCCATCCTGCAAGCGAACTGCCAGTAAAAGTTGAAAAAGTGACTATTCACTAAACCGGTTACTACTTTGATTTCAGTAATTTGGTTCCCTGGAATGCTCCTAAAATCAACGCGGATTTTCCTCGTTAAAGGGAGTCGCTTTATTAGTTTTAATAGATTCAGGCTATCTATTCCCAAGTAAGAAGTACGTATCCATTTAGACTTAAGAGGTGGTGCTTTTCTAAAGCAGCAGTGGAAAACCGTAGAGTTAACATCATTCGCAGTTTTTTTCACCTGGCATTTGTAAACCTACTTTTCAAGGTTCTAAATGGTACACTAGCCTCACATTTTCCTGCTTTAAACAAAAACTGTCAATGCATCACTCCAAATTTGAACACAATCAACGAAGGATTGCTTGGAGATGGAGAACGCAAATAAATTGCAGAGGAGAGAAAGTTATGCTCGTGAAAATTCGATCTAACGATGGCCCAAAATACAGGTAACCAGTTCAGCTGCTCCCCCGAAGCCTAGGCTTTCATTAAATAATTGACCATGTGATATAATCGCTCAACTCACTACAAAGAAACCATGGAAGTAGAGTACAGCTCATTCATCCTTCTTACGAATCATGAGCAGTGCATATGCACCCCGTCCGAAATGCCATGCGAACCCGTGACCAACGATTTTGAGTAGAACGCCTAAGCCATTACGCTACCGGCCACGCTCTGAACCGTTTGCTCAAATTCACCACATGATCATGTTGCACATATATGCGTGATTGATTTGCACGGCCACGGGTCGCTAACGCACACCAATCGACCCCCACTGATAGATCACTTCTCTGCACGTAGCCTAAGTTCGACAAAGGCTTTGGTTTTTTCGGCTGAGCATCCCGCCTTTCCAACCATATTTATTGTACAGCGTGCCCTAATATTTTTAATGATTAATTATGGAGCTGAACTCAGTACATACTTTTGCAAGCAGAGTGGTAGATGTCTGCACGTCCTAACGTAATTGTTATCATTAACTGACCTTGTTTCTTACTGACCAGCATGACGGACCTTTAAAAATTGAGGAATGTAATTTCCCCTCAGGAACGAACGGGAAAAATTATGAGTGCATGCGATAAAATTCCCTTACCGTCGGTATATAGGCAGATAAAACTCAATAGTTGGTGAGATCATTTCAGTTAAGAAAACATGAACGGAACTCACTCAATTTAATATTCCATATCCATAGTGACGCTGAGTGGGAAGCAAGGGACTTTCTGCAAACCTAAGAACAAGGGGAAATTGCTCCATTCTTCGAAAGAGTAAATGAATGCAGGGGCCATGAGAACTTTGCGATTTTCTCGCGGGCATAAATATACAAGCCAGGTAACTTATTATTGGAAAAATCTACGTGAATAGAAAACACAGGGCCTCTTATAGATAGGCCTCCCTAAAGCCAGGGGAAATTTCTATTGAGTGGGCATATATAGTGATACAAATGGAACAGACAGATTGACACAAGAAGTAAGGACAGTTTGATTGGCAACCAGCTGTCTCATACTACGGATTTAAGCAAGCGTGCAGCCTGTTCGCTTGACTCAAAGATATGAGAGCATTATCGTAATTCGGTGCACGCCGTAAAATCCAAATATTTTACAATTTTGGCTGTCAGAAAGGAAAAGTTGTCACCCACAGGATGCTTATTGGTGACAGATGGACGAGAAGGAAAACACTCCAATATTTTTGTCAAGACCAAACTAAGTGGAAGAGTTCCGAATACTAAGCGAATTTCCCGAAATGGATATGAAGTCCGGCTGATTGCTATTTGACTGTTAGAGTATGAGGTAATTCGCAAAAGTAGGATATTAAGCAGGTAGATCCTGGACAAATAACTGAGACAAGTAGGGAGAAGCTAAATCAAGAAGGCAGCTCCTTGAAGAACAGGACGTATAATAACTGCGGAACTGGATAATTGACAACCAAACTATTATCTTTTCTTTCTGTTGGAAAGTAGCCTTTTAATTAAAAAGTCTAAAAATGCAATATCCAAAATCTCAAGCCTAGGAAGAAGAAGAAGAAGAGAAAGGAGGACCGATATGAAAGCAGATAAATAGTACAAAACGAATGAGAACTGATTTCACTACTGTCTGAACTTGTAAGTGTGGCTTCATCTGGAGTACACATGTTTGCCCTATATGCAAACCAAAATGGGTTTTAAAGCATAACAAGGCAAACGCAGGCAACAGGTGATATCAGATTCCATTAACTTGGGCACATAACACACTTGCTATAGTAAAATTTTTGAGGTAGCGGATTTTCATGGAGCTGGGTTAGCAACGGGGTCAAAGAACCCCGTTCGTGAGTGCTGCCATAAAACTCGCAAGAGCTTCCTATCAGTTGGATATATTTGGAGGATAAGTCGACTGCACCAACTGCGGAAGCAGTTTTGAGGAATGAAGACAAGAACATCTGATCAGGTGAAATCGGGTCATTAATTGAGATGGCAAGCGTAAATGAATGCATCTGAACCGAAAATGGGTGACCACACAGGAGCCTGATTCCAAGCCATAGAGTAGTAGGTTTTGTAGTGTCTTAAAGCAGATGGGAGAAGAACGAGTTTTTCTTTTACCTGATTTTTCACCAAAGTGGAGTAATGTTTCACAGAAGCCTCGTCATGAAATTTGTATGTAGTATTTTTCAGTCGTTTGAGAATTTTATGAACGAGTATCCGGTTCTGTCTTTGCTACAGAATATATTTTCGATAAGGCAGCATAAGTCAGAAATGTCACTCAGCGTCTTCGTAAAGAAGTATGACGTAGAGAGGCAGCATTCAAAGGGAAGTCAAGAAGATACTATAGACAGTAATCTTCGAAACGAGAAAATATTTGTGTGAGACAGCTTTCTTGTTTTAGCCTTGATCTGTTTCGCCCTGGAGAACGGGAAAGAATATTAAGTCTATCTGAAATTACAGAGGAATCAATGGGCACTACAAGGGAACTCATTCGTAAATAAATGTTAGAGATGACTGATGGTTACTATTTAAAATTGCACTCCAGTTGATAGAAACAGAACGTGGATCACGTAACCTGAAATTGAGTGGGAGATATATGGGGAAATTATAACATTTAAGGACAACAAATCATATGTATTATGACAATAGTGGCACAAGCATAGCTATGAGACTAAAAAGGGTAGATTGCTATCATGTTTAGACCATAAAGGAACTAAGTACTCTTTACTGACCACCATGCCACGATGTTGAGAGAAATCGGTACGACATTTATACGCCACATAGTCACAATCGTTGCTGCAGAATGTGGGCACGATGTTGGACTTTTCGGAAAATTGCTATCCCTCTTCTTCATCCATTTGTTGGTTTAATAGTGAAACCACTGAAAGTTTTGAAGTCAGTCAAAGCCATTCAAAATGGTATGTTGATCCAGGATTCTTAAATAGAAATCACACACTCGTTTGTGTGAACTGGAATGTTCAAGGCCTTCATTTGACATGGTATTTCCCAAACGTATAATTGATGTTAGGTCTAATCCAAACCTGTGCCGATTTCGTGCTTGGCGTTCTGCGACTAAGGCTGCATTCTGGTCAAGAAGCATGAGTTTTTCTGGACGGAGGATAGTAAAAAAGGACCAACAGGGACGGAAGTGCCCTTCGAAAAACGAGCTCTCTCGGACACAGGAAAAGTGCGAATAATTCCAATTGAAACTGATATAGAGAGACAACCTGCGACGGAGCCAGTCGACCATGGGGACCAAAAAGATGTTGTTCGCTCTGGTGAAGTACTCCTATTTATGAAAGGAGTTCGCTAACAAAAGCCATGCAGCAGTACTGCCAATCACTTTTCCGGCGATAACTCTCAGGCTTCCGTTGGGTTCCTGTAATGTATGCTTAGTGATAACGAGAACATTCATTCATTCATATCCATAAATTGTGTGCATAAGGCCAACCACGTATTCAATTTTATTTGGACACTCCCTTAAATATCACGGCCACCTATCAAACACTATCACCGGCTCCACATGAGGCTCAGTTAAGCACTGTTCACAAACGGCATTCACCTACCCGTAGGTAATAGGCCGACAGGCGCATGCAAGACTTGCTAACAAAAAACTAATGAAGTAGACAACGTTGTGACAATGCATGGAGCCAGGAGTCTGAAATCTGTGTTCATTCGATTAAATAAGAACTTTACCTAGGTTTCTGTGCAAAATTAATAGCGTCACCTCGGAGAAGTACATTTGGATCGACGTAATTTGGTTTCCATGGGAGGATTACTTCTTATGGGAGGAACCTGTGGGTGAAATCCAACGGGAAACCAGAGCAGAGCGTTAGCCCAAAAACTGACATATCTTTAGTCAAACTGTCCAAAGTCTAATGCGGCAAGGTGGCCGTGAATTTTCTATGCATGTTAGCCCTCAAATGTTATTAAGAATATTGTGACTAAACGGAGGGTGCGTTTTGAGAGTTTGGTGCGAAATATTTATCAAAGCAGGGCTGCGTTGATGCCTGTAGGTCATACGCTACATAGAGAGCATCTTAGCCTAGGATCACAAACTAACTCTCATGCGTTGATTGACAACTACTGTGATATTGGGTAACAAAGCGTGACAAACAGAGCATTCGCATTCCATTTAGAAGAAGAAAACTTGAAATAAATCCCGCGTCTAAAGGCTGGTATTAAACAGAGATTTAACTGGAGGATTTTCCAAAGAAAAAATTATAACTTAGGTAAAACGATCTAAACGCAAAATTACTTACCTTTTGATAATAGTAAACAGAAAATTCCATGGTTCCTCCCTCCAGTGAAAAAACTAAATGACACAAAAACATATTATGTTAGCGGAAGCCAAACACTCACATTTTTTAGCAATAGTGCGTTTATGTACTAGAGACGATCCAAACTAAAGGCGGAATCAGTCCGATTGCATTTCACTTGGTTCTGCAGAGCAAATCTTACCACAAAATGATCATCAAAACCATTAGCCTGAGTTACCGCCTCGTCAAGAAAGACAAACAAATAGAAAAATTGCCCATTCAGATTAGTGATCAACCATCAACTGCGGTTAGACACTGACTGGTTTGCATTTATCCTTCAAATCATTTCAAAATTATACGGTTGAAATTTTTCCCTAATATCATAAATTCCATTTTGGCTGCTGCAAATTAGCCGTATATTAGGAGTCTTCGAATTAGAAGTGCTCATGTGCCCAACATGAACAAGTAACCAAGAAACCCATGAAAATAATCCTAAGAGTCATTTTATTTATCCAAAAGCATGCCACCGGATGTAAAGTTTTACGCTGAGACGATAGCAAATAAGTCTGCAGTTGAGGCCACCCTTATGTACAAACAGCCACTGTAAAACTGTTACCATTAATCAATGGAATCAGAAGTATAAGGTGACAGCTAAAATAAGCAAATGAAATGGAAACCGGATATATATAAACCTTGCAATGAGTGCAACCAGTGAGAACATCTGAGTGGCTCAAAACTAACCATAACCATAAGGTCGTTCAGTATGAATCTACCATTTACGGATCACCTATTACCGCGCTTGAAAGGTGAATGGGACATCGTTGTACAAATAAAATTGAAATAAACATTTCCAACTTGTGATTTATAGGATCTTTTGGTTCAGCCTATTTAAACCTTCGAGTCAAAAAAGGGCTGTGGTGGATGGTTGTCGTTGGACTGCATTTAGGTGCGGAGATATCAAAAATTATCCGAAAAATTAAAGTTAAATTACAGTGCTTCGAAGTAGCTAAGATGGAGGTCGAAAGAATTCATAACAGGAAAGCAAGTTCTGTTTGTTCCAATTTGTCCGCTTTTCGGCATTTACCGGCTCAACACACGCAATGGTCATTTGAAAAATATATTTGGCAGGCTTACTTAAGAAAGAAAAACAGACCCACAGAAATACAGACCATGAGTGTACATAGAATGGATTTCCTGATCCCAACGAAGTAAGAAATACCGCTAGTTTAATGTGACGCTTCATCAGTACGCAGTAGCAACGATTATGCATCACAAAACTTCATCAAGCCTAACGATGAGTTCGTGGATGCGACTCCAAGTTGCCTCTGGGGATTGGATAGATTGAGACTCGGACATGAGCAGGTTATCAGTCATCGAACTATAGTAATAATGTAACCACATTTTTTCTTTAACGACTCCCTAATCATAAATAATTACAGCATCAAGGCGCATAAGTTACCGCCAGCTTGAGCCAGGTCAGTACCCAGACCAGCCTTTGCGGCAAAATATCCCAGAAAATGTCCCAGCAAAACATGGTGAATCAAACAGCAAGCAAGCCTGTGAAAGATTACGGCAAAAAAATCTTATTTCGGGATGTCTTACCCATATTAGCAACAGAGCATCAGTTCGGAACATTTATCTCCTCATTAACAAGCGAATAAGTTGGAAAAATTAGTCTTTTCCCAATTCGCTGATCGATTCATATTACTAACCGTGAAATTCATTATCACAAAATTTTGTTTTCTAATAGTTGCCCCAGTTTGCGTCCAGTCTGCCGTAAACATTTATTGTAAGACCTTGTCAGTTAACATCTACCCGTAGCTACTAAAAATCATCCTCAAACAGCCGTCCATGAATAATTCGCCTTATGTCATTAGAAGTAGCGACGTCATCGATGGACTTCTTGTTTGTGCTCCACTCGAAATCATCTTGCAAAGGTTTCATTTCACTACAAATTTGCTGCTGCGATCCTCAAAATTCGGCATGCATCTTGGAAGCTAATCATTGCTTTTCAAGATTATTATGCGGTAAGGCTGTTTTTCATAGGTGGCAGATATTTTCCGCTTCGAAGCGGTTCATCCACCATCGCTGTCAGTTAGTATAAATTCAGTTCCTGAAAAATGAAGAATGCAGCGAGTGCCTCAAGATATAAATACAGGTGAATGACGCGGTGCTACAGGTTTCATCGTGCCACGTCTACTAATTTATTCGAAGGGACATTTGATGCAATTTAGTTTAACTGTCAGAATAAAGGCAAGTACCTTCCCAGAAGACGGCTGATTGAATACATTTACCAGCCTATGGTACCACAACGTTCTGCGTTACGTCAGTGCTTATATCGGATCCAGACCAATTTGTCTGATTTCAGAGCATTCACAAATGATTCTTAATCTTCCAGCTGCTCTGTTCAGCTTTTCTGTGCGAGTTGATATCGACTGCTTTAGTTTGTAATTATCATGGCATATGTTTATTCGTTCCAGTTAATTCTATGTAATATACTGAGTAACTATATACATATGCATATATATATATATATATATATATATATATATATATATATATATATATGCATATGTATATAGTTACTCAGTATATTACATAGAATTAACTGGAACGAATAAACATATGCCATGATAATTACAAACTAAAGCAGTCGATATCAACTCGCACAGAAAAGCTGAACAGAGCAGCTGGAAGATTAAGAATCATTTGTGAATGCTCTGAAATCAGACAAATTGGTCTGGATCCGATATAAGCACTGACGTAACGCAGAACGTTGTGGTACCATAGGCTGGTAAATGTATTCAATCAGCCGTCTTCTGGGAAGGTACTTGCCTTTATTCTGACAGTTAAACTAAATTGCATCAAATGTCCCTTCGAATAAATTAGTAGACGTGGCACGATGAAACCTGTAGCACCGCGTCATTCACCTGTATTTATATCTTGAGGCACTCGCTGCATTCTTCATTTTTCAGGAACTGAATTTATACTAACTGACAGCGATGGTGGATGAACCGCTTCGAAGCGGAAAATATCTGCCACCTATGAAAAACAGCCTTACCGCATAATAATCTTGAAAAGCAATGATTAGCTTCCAAGATGCATGCCGAATTTTGAGGATCGCAGCAGCAAATTTGTAGTGAAATGAAACCTTTGCAAGATGATTTCGAGTGGAGCACAAACAAGAAGTCCATCGATGACGTCGCTACTTCTAATGACATAAGGCGAATTATTCATGGACGGCTGTTTGAGGATGATTTTTAGTAGCTACGGGTAGATGTTAACTGACAAGGTCTTACAAT
>LUCM01003414.1:72846-157361 GCA_008360955.1 Fasciolopsis buskii
AGCTTCCATGCACACTCCTGTTGCTACAGATTCGATTGTGGTGAGAAATATCAATCAATTCGGAGTGTACAAGTATGTGGATGTTTGGACAAGAGAGCATCGGGTACGCATACCTGACGAGCGACAATAACCGCGAAACCGGTCGTGTGCTCCCGGGCAAATTTTGTTCACGCATCCAGATACTACTTCCTGGTTCTATATATACATACGTATATTCTGGGGCATTCCGCCCTCGTTCCCAAGGTTGGCTCAGCCCGACTGACAAAGAATTATCAACGAATCACAGTCGTGATTCTTCTGAGGACTCTTCGACGAAGAGCTTCCATGCACACTCCTGTTGCTACAGATTCGATTGTGGTGAGAAATATCAATCAATTCGGAGTGTACAAGTATGTGGATGTTTGGACAAGAGAGCATCGGGTACGCATACCTGACGAGCGACAATAACCGCGAAACCGGTCGTGTGCTCCCGGGCAAATTTTGTTCACGCATCCAGATACTACTTCCTGGTTCTATATATACATACGTATATTCTGGGGCATTCCGCCCTCGTTCCCAAGGTTGGCTCAGCCCGACTGACAAAGAATTATCAACGAATCACAGTCGTGATTCTTCTGAGGACTCTTCGACGAAGAGCTTCCATGCACACTCCTGTTGCTACAGATTCGATTGTGGTGAGAAATATCAATCAATTCGGAGTGTACAAGTATGTGGATGTTTGGACAAGAGAGCATCGGGTACGCATACCTGACGAGCGACAATAACCGCGAAACCGGTCGTGTGCTCCCGGGCAAATTTTGTTCACGCATCCAGATACTACTTCCTGGTTCTATATATACATACGTATATTCTGGGGCATTCCGCCCTCGTTCCCAAGGTTGGCTCAGCCCGACTGACAAAGAATTATCAACGAATCACAGTCGTGATTCTTCTGAGGACTCTTCGACGAAGAGCTTCCATGCACACTCCTGTTGCTACAGATTCGATTGTGGTGAGAAATATCAATCAATTCGGAGTGTACAAGTATGTGGATGTTTGGACAAGAGAGCATCGGGTACGCATACCTGACGAGCGACAATAACCGCGAAACCGGTCGTGTGCTCCCGGGCAAATTTTGTTCACGCATCCAGATACTACTTCCTGGTTCTATATATATATATATATATATTTAAAATATTTGGTTAAGTTTACTTCCAGATGATTCCAAAGTAGCATTATGCTAAAAAGCAAAGGCGCACACTTGTACTGTTATTCTGATATACTTGATCACGAAATTGAAAATGTTCTAATCGCTCTTGATTGGCCTTATTCTGCACTCATTTGGTTTTCCTTTAGGATTGATGTTACACATGGCGGCTTTTACCACAATTTCATCATCTGATTCGTGAATATTTTTCCCTCAGACAACCTGTTCCGTTCTATGTGGAATTGGGTGTTTTCAGCTATTTCCCTAGCACATATTCAGGAATTCGCAATGTGGTATTTAATATTTATAATTTATTTATGACATTATTGTGAACCCTTTCAAGAGTCAATTAATAACCAACGGTAGGACTGCCGAAAAGTAAAAACGTCGTTGTGTTGCTCATACGTCCTCAATCTGTTTTCATTTCAAACGCGTTTAAAGTTCACTTCTTTCTATCCAGCAAAAATGTCCAATTTTTGATGGTGTGATTCGGTCTGGCTTATGCATAGTAGCTTGCTTTGTATACTTTGAAAAACCGCAGATTCGGGTTTCGACGAGTCACAAAATTCACGGTAGTTATAGTTGCATGTTTATTCCCAATCGTACGATGCTAGCGGTTTCTCAATTCCCATTGCGCAATAAGCCATTTTAATAAAGAGAACCCAAAAACTACGCGTCCGAATGAACCCGATTAGGGATCGTCGCAGGCTTCAACCTGCCAATGTGCAAGGGCGAATCTCAACCTGAGGCCAAAGCATTCTTGATCACCATGGTCCCCGCGTCAAATAAATTTAATTTGATACACCGTAAAAAAGTAACTTAATTTTCTTTTTAGGAGGCAAAATGATCAATGTAACGGGCATTCCGCACATTTCAGCTGGTATCTGACACTCAATGACTCAATAGCCAAATGGATTTTTCCAGCAGACTGTGTCCACCGCAGCTTATTTGGGTTTATACACCTAGTAATCTAAGTTGTTGTGCTTTTTTGATGACAGCATTTGCCTTGTATCACTTCGTTATAACTTTCTATCACAAAATCGGAATAGAGGTTAGGTTTCATTTAATAAAAACCTCTCCATCCTGGATCCATGTGAATCCCTGTAGAATTGCGCAAATGCTCCCTTCCCTATTGTCCGATATTCGCTTGCATTGCCGTTTAATTTCCCGAAGCTGTATTTGTGCGTGCCCACCCACGTCGTTCAACTCACTTATATTCAGCGGGTCATTGAGAGATTTCTATGGTTTTGATATAAATAACCTCTTTTGTTCCTTGGAAAAATTTCAAATGGTGCTGATTGCTGTCCACTTATTCAACGAAATTGTCGGCACCAAGTAAGACAACCAATACCATTTATTGTAGACAAAGTTGGCCTGAAGCTAATCAGCGAACTAAAAACATTCAAGAGTGAGTTTTACACCCAATATCCTTGTTGCTTGGCGGTTCTGTTGATGACATTTATATACCTATGCACAGCAGTTTCGACCAAAAAATAGTCTTCAAGTTTGTGACAAGCGACATATCCTTTATTATCGTTGTTAGCAACAAATAATCCACATTGATCGTCAACTCAGGATCCCATTTGGTGAAACCAAAATTTCGTGAACTACCACCAAGCTGGCGGTTTACTAGCATCAAGTGTGGGTCTACTAAGCAGAATTCCGTGTACTGCTTCTCTAAATTTGTAGTTCCTAGAAAATACAATTTCATTCGCTTTGCAATGTAGTCCTTTCCCCAATGTAATCAGCACCAAGCAAGGTTTACCAAGGATCCAAATTATTTAGTTCTAGTACAGGATGCTTTGCTTAAAAGAAGGACATTAGGTATATACATGACAATTTTTCTTATTTCATTCACTGTGTTATTTCAATGCAAAATAATTTGCCCATATTTGCTATGTAAATGTCTTATTTTCAAGTAGAAAAGTGGGCTTATTAAAGATTTTAGATAAATCAGTTGCAAATTCTACTTCGGATTCTGGGCACGAATCTCGCCCTTCGATCTGTTCATTCAAAATAAAGTCAATTGAAAAATGAATTGCTAGAGCATATATTGCGGATATCTTTTATGAAACAGGCAACGATTGTGTTCGAGAGTTACTCAGCCGAGAACAAAAAGAAGAGCTCAGCAGGATGGTTGGTAAGCACTGAGTCTTGTACTAACTAGCCAGGGGTAATTTTTGTGAGACATTTTGATAGAAGGCAATTTGTCGAATTCTGGTGTACCTCAGATACGCTTTTGTACAGAACATGAGTAAAAATTTTCATTTGCTTTTGACGTTTTTCAAAATATCGTTTTCACACCTTTAGTCTTTTGTTAGAAAACTGTTTGTCAATTTATTTTCAAATGAATATTAACGCACTTTTCTGCGGAAACAATTTTCAGTTCACTCAAAAATCCCACTTGGTTTTCATTCAATTACTTCCGAAATTATTCGTATATGTATGATGGTGCAACAACCTCGTTTGCGCCCAATGATAAATATATCTTCATCTCAACACATAGCTAATCAGTTTCTAACACTACGAGCTAGGACATATGATTCGTGTACCAGATACTATTTATTCTATCAACATGTAAAGCAGGAACTCTTCATTTTTGCCTCGTCTTGGTTCCAGCCAATGTGGAGTTTAGTTTTCTCCTTTGTTTTGGGGTGGTAATTTTACTTATCCGCGAATGCTCCAGAGAAGAAAAAAATGTCAGCGTAAACTAGGCCAAACAAGAATAATCCCAAAAGTGTTCGCTGGGGTCGGGTAGCTTTTTGATCAAAATAAATTACCTCTATCCGTAACTCCAGTTCCCAATCGAATAGGACGGAATTAGGGCGGTTAGCGTGAGGATGAACGTGGTTGTTTTTAATTGCAGCACTTACGAGACAAAAATATGAAATTCAGTTCATTCTTTACTTGAAGGTTGCATCCAATGTTGATCTGTCATACTCAAATAAATGTTTGTAAATACTACAAGTTATATTAACGTTTCAGTGGATAGGTCATCTGCGGTGGACCAAAAGTGGCAGAAATTTTGATTTTAAATACCTAGGTACAAAATAACCAACCGCATTAACAATGATACAGATTTACTTCGGTGTGTTTATCGGAGTTGATGAATTTATCAGCCTTATATTGTACCGAGGACGAAGCGGCGTCATTGTGGCTTCACCATCACAAAGCCGGTCAATGTGTTTACATTTATTGGTCGAGGGAGAAACTGTGGTGAAAATGGTAGACGCCTCGTGTTCCATGAGTTTGGTTTCAGTTTTGCTATAATTTAGAACAATTAGTAGCCCTTTACAATGATCGCCTTGTCCGAAGAGAACAAACTTTTCATTAAATCAACTCAACAATTGCCGGATTTCAGGAGATCCGTAAATCTCCATGCAGTATTCCGTAGCTGAATTCAGCAAAATACGTCCAACGTTTTCTTCAGTGACCGTGCAATAATCTGATTAATTTGATGTTGCCATACCATTCCACTAAGCACACGGATAACGCATAGGTAAGGCAAGGCCTTCAAAGAATCATTTTCATTTTATCATGTCAATGTGCGTAACGAAAAGCCCAAAGGCCTGGTCATTTTAAAGGATCATGAATGAAGGACCAAATGATGTAAGGAGTGCATTGAAAACTCGATGTGCCTTGTATTGGTTTTAATTGTGAATGATACAATGTTAATGACAGCGTTATTGGTAGATGTATTGAATGAAAATGGTCAGTGGAGGTCCACGAATGACCCAAAAATGGACACATGCTTTGCATCACTTAGTGTTCATTGCGAGGTTCGTTTTTGTTGCCGCTGATGGGACAGCGGATCGTTAATTGCTTGTGAACGCAGAGTATAGGGTTGTCCTGTGGAATAACAGTGAGCCATTGGCCCAGGTTTCATATACCGGACCTGTTACGCGCACATTAGTCGCATTACTTTGTGTTGCTTAACATGTAAATTGTCGCACTACGGTACCATAGTGACTGGATCGTTCAAACAAGTTTTTGGTAGGATACTCGAAGTAAACTGTATCCCGGAAAATAGGTATGAATGAGGACATTGCTTAATACACACACTGTTTGTTTGCTAATCTTGCGACTGAGCAGCATCCTCCACAGCCTAGCTGTCGCTTTTCGATTTCAATTCTGCCGTGAAGGTTGCAACTGCATGTTTCAGTTTGAATCTATCTACCAGTTGACTAATTCTCCCCGGGTTGAGGTACGCATGATTTTCATTCATGTGCACCGTGATCTAATGCCACGAGTTCGAAAAGCTGCAGTCCACCTTGCTCGTCACTCGTCTTCTCATTTCCTCATTTGTTGAGAGAATTTAAGAACTAGTCACAATTTACGTCCTAGCGTAGAGTATTATGTGGCTGGAGAAATTTTCTGATCTTTTTATATTTCTTTTCGAACATGTTGTCCTTGTTTGCACAGCCTAGCGAATATCCCTATTTTCATCCGAACATCATCAGCTGAAACATCGCATCTGTTGAATGATTGTTTAACACGGCAGTTTGCAGCGAGTCTACTAAATTAAGGACGATAAAAGTCTGCACTCATCTGATGTTGTGGTTGTGAGCCAAAAATAATTTTAACGAAAGAACTAATTAAATTTGACACCAAATTTTTAAATACCAACTGACCCTTAATTCCCATCTCTTTTAACAAACACCGTAGAAAATATAATACTTTTCTGGAGAGCACGATCATCCGCGACAGCTGGTAAGTACCCTGAATATGACACCAAAAGGCACAAAGAACATCAGAAACGCGTTCGGTTCTCAAGTTGAATGTTTCAGTAATAAACTTTAAATCAAACCATTACCGTTTTTAATAACGACGACCAATTTCTATTGCCATAGGCAGATAACTGCAACTCGGGTCTATTTTAGAGTCAAATATTTTGCAATCAGTACCTGAATTTCTTCCTACATTTATTGTTTGTCCTCTCTGTGGTAGCAAGAATAGAATCATCATCTAGTCGAATTTTTGCCTTAATCATAAATAACAAAATCAACCAAATACAGATTTTCCCTGATCATGCCAGGATTCGGAATCAATTTCGCCAACTCAAGTCAAGTAAATGTATTATGCGTCCCGAGGGCGGGGTACTCGGTATTTACATAACCTACAGACACATTCTCAACGTGAAAATGGTTTGCAAAAT
Source organism: Fasciolopsis buskii (assembly GCA_008360955.1). NCBI lineage: Eukaryota > Metazoa > Platyhelminthes > Trematoda > Plagiorchiida > Fasciolidae > Fasciolopsis > Fasciolopsis buskii. The sequence goes on from LUCM01003414.1 coordinate 79,188, forward strand.
GCGTGTAAAAACTGGATGTGTGAGTTGTATTTGGTGGGTTATTCAAAAAGTATAGTCAGGTGGGAGGTGCAGAACAATTGTATGCACGGGTAAGTCAACAAAGATGCTCATGGTTGGAACGAGGGAGACAGGGATAAATGCACTTTGTTGCATAGGGCAGGAGGGATCATGGAGTATTGCTATGATGAGCGTTCGAAAAAAATTAGTGGATTGGAATTTGATAAATTTGAAGAACAGCTGTCTGGGAAAGCCTCTAAACTAGAAAAAGAACAAAGAGGATCTATGATTTATTCTGATGTGCTTCGTTAAGAAACCGAGAAAAATAACAGGAGACGCATAGAGCTAGAGAGATAGAACATAGGACAAACAAAACGGTTGACAAAGTTTATGGGCACACGGTGAACTTTCAGACAGGGAACAAGAAGGTAGAAATGCCTGATTTTTTGCAAAAATGTTTTTTCACAAAATGCAACCATGTAAGACATCTTTCCAGTACAACTCCATAGTACTTTATTGGATCTTACTGAGTCAGTTCTTCCCCAGTGACAGATAGATTGCAAATGCACTAACAACGGAACGTTTTGCGTATTTTTTGAGAGGGTTTGTTCTTCTCAATCCCATTTTGACAAATTGAACGTGAGGCGTTACGGAACACAGAGACCATGAACTACATTCTCTGTGTATTTGATAAGAGGCTTAGCGGTATCGGCGAGGATAAAAGATACTTAGGCAGAGAAATGAAACGGGCATAATATGGCATCTTAGAGAAGGTTAGAGGTGGCGAGAGAGGGTGAACTGCGATCGTAACGGGTAAATCCTAGCCGGCCATGGAAATAATCGATCAGGACGGAAGTAAGGGAAGGTTCTAAGTTGTTCCCTTCGGCGCGCCATAGTCATGGATGTACACCCTCACCGTTTTGTCCATGAAATCCATTGTCAAAGAAATTGTGTTGGGATGACTGCAGCCTCAAGACCACACCTGGGGGATCAGTAGGCAAGCTGGTGGAGATCCGAAACGGTTAGGGTAAACGCGAGATCCGCGAGGACACTCCACACTCATTATTGATTATGATGCTGAAGCTGACGTTTCGAGGGACTTTCTAGAATTTAGGACTGTGTTAGAGAAAACAATGAAGAAACATGTTTAGAGGACTCCGCTTTCGTTTTGAATGATAAAATTGGAGCTGAAATTCCGCAGTAGTACGGGATAGTACAGTAGAACCTTTTCAGTGATCATCAGGTGTCTTTAAGATCTTTGTGTTCAAGCGGCTTACAGGTATTCAAGTGATTTCGTCTGGATAGTTCGATCTTGATAGATTTTGCTAGTCGCTTGACTGATGCACGTTCCTCCACAATAAAAAACGCAATCTTTTAAACGACAAATCGTGTGTAGTGAGAGGATGAGAAGTGATCGGGGCAAATGTAGATACAGGTAATCGAATAACAGAGGCTGAAGACGATTTGTACGATGATTTCAGAACAAAAAAACATCAGGGTCTAAAAATACTGAGAAATCTGTAAAATTCACCATCTTGTTTGGCAACCATAATGGTCTACGAGCATACTGTCCCTTGCAAATTGCATTATCACGGGAACGCTTGAAGTGCCGGTGGTTGGTGTGGTTTTGAGTTTGGGGATAAATTTGACTGTATCATAATAGAATGAGCCGATAGGTGATTGGCACAAAAATACAAAAATATCCTGAACGTTTACAAAAATTTTGACGGGGTGTTCGTTCTAGCAAGAAATTTAACAGTGATCACTAGGCCACATGAATGAAAGGACTGACATCAAACTAATCAAAATCTCTAGCAACTGTGCATAAGGAAGTGTTTGTGCATTTTCCCAAGATTGTTAGTATTGCAACATGGAGATCCGTGACAAGTAAAACTGACCTAAGGTATTTCAAATTGTAGGCTTCAAATCAATATTAGATGAATTACTGTCGATCTTTGATTACTTAAAGCAGACTGTACTTGTGAACAACACTGATTTTCGAAATTTCTGCTGACATCGCCACCACAGTTTTATCGATAAACAGGACGATCAGCTCGATCTCCGGTAAAGCCTCTCAGTTAATAATTGATGTCCTCCTGAATCCACTTTCCTAACAACAAAAGGAACCCGAAAGAAAATATTCATGCCCTCAGAAGAGGCCAGGCATTACCGAAAGTTTATCCAGTAGGGAACGTAAGTTTTGCCTATCATCACAAAAAGACACAAGTGGTATTCATTAATCTTTTACAAATCTCAAAAGACAAACTCGATCAGCGGTCATAAATGATCTCAACATTTCGTTCGAATGTGCTATCGTGCACTGATATACTTTACTTTAGTAGCAATGGTTTACTTTCAATGTCTAAAAATAAGAGAGGGTAAGTGACAACTTGGTGACGGTTATATGATGAATTCCGGGGGTGTTGAATCACCACGGCCTGCTTCATAAACCCCCAGCCACATTTTGCCGACGACTGAGTAAGGCGTTGCTCAAGGCATAGCTGGTTTTCGATTGGTCTTCTGCCTTCTGGAGCAAAACTTAACCATATTCGTTCGTCTTTTGTCATTATTTCAGTTGACAAAGGCAAAATCAACACGAAAGCTAAGTGCTCACTTACATCTTGGGGCAACTTTTGGGGAAATAATCAAGAAAGGAGTATGGACATGTCTACCACTAGAAAACTTCGTGTTTCTGGAAACTATAGAGTCTATCTTATCAAGGTGTACAATTCATCTCAAGAGTTCTTCAAACTAGCAACATTTTTTCGGCGGAAATATATAAATTTAAGACCTTACCTGCTAGAAATTACTTTAAAAAGAATTAGAATAGGGCATATGTATCTCTAAAACGTCTGACAATCCATTATCCTTGGTATCACTAGTGAAACAAGTTAAAGGATGATTTACGTGCGGCACCATTACTAAAACCATTAATACACCATCCATAGTAATATGTGTAGATCGTTGCCCTGAAATGTCGCTTTGCTTGATATTCTTCTTTAGGGCAAGTGCTTGTCTTCAAAGCATTTGTTATTTTCCGCACGGATTTTGGAAATAACATCTTAAGAATTTCAGACTGGTCTCTGGTATCTTTTTATTCTTGAGTAAATTTCGGTGGAGCGCCTGAAAGATTACAGACATGTTCACTAAAGTAATGTGCCTGTTTTATATGGGCTGACTCAGGAATTTCCAGGTATGCATTCAGTTGAGTGAATAAAATTACAAATCATTAAAATACGTGATTTGTTAACTAAAAATGTAAGACTGTAAGCTCAGGAATGAAAAGAATGGATACCTCGGGATAGATTTTTTGTTTTCACTTGTATATTTCGCATGTGAATGAATGAACAAAATCTCCCAGGGAGTCCACAATCGGTTTTGCAGTCACTGTTCATCGTGAGATGTACTAAAGCTAATACTCTTATATAGAATCATCAGTTTTTCACGCCCCCGGATGATGTATTTGAGATTCTAGTGAGGTAGCTTGGGATTTATTTCTCAGCGTCCATAATTCGGTTGAAATTGCTCTGGTTTTTCAATAAGGGTTGTTTTTCCACAGAAATTCAAGGGAACTTTTCAAGAGATAGTGAATAAAACCTATTCCAGGAAGTTATAAATCAGCAAAATATTTATTTTAGAGATACTTCAATTGACTGGTGAGTGCAGAAGTCCTTTAAATTTGACACCACTACCGAGCATGAAGAATAATATCGCCCTTTGTTAAGGTATACAAATGCACTTGTAGTCCGTGTCCATCACGTCGTTACCACCTGTTTTCGCACACGATCATTTTTATGATGTTTCATCTGTGAGTGCAGCGGAAGAGATTATGTCAATAATCATCAAGGCACAATAGACGAGGAGGGTAGGAAACCGTGCCACAGAACCACATAAGAACACATTCGGTCATTCTGAACTTTTATAATTCCACACTGTGCTGCATTCAGTGCTTAGCTGCTGACTGAGAACGAAGTGCTCTGACAATAACATACTGGTGAAAAACCGTGGCGTAAATGGACGCCATGCTGGTTACCCCTGGCCACTTTAGGTCACTTTCGAAGGAATCACTTCTGAGGACAGAGCGCGAAGGGTAATCGAGGCCATAGAACTGAGTTTATATTACTATTTATTCAGAATGGACCTGTCTTGCAAAAGATGACTGAGGTCATGCTATCACAAAATCCAAAAGGAAAATTTTCGCGAAGTTCATTTATGCCCTAGTGATGTGGGACGCCGTTTCAACATTCGCAATAAACTGATTTCAGTTGACGTTATCCAAATATTTAAAGAATCACTTCCTGAAAAGTTAAGGATTTTAAAAAAATCCGCTATTTCCCATTATATCTGTACTATTAGAAAGTGAATTTCAGTTATTCCTTTTCTGCACGCGTGGTTATTTATTATATACACAATAATATTACTAAATGAACACAAGACCGAGTTTTATTTGCAGAACCAGATTTGTGTCGTCAGCATGGTTGTGAAAAAATTATAAGAAGGGAAACACATGTCCTTTCAACGCTACATTTCCTCTCTCATATCATTCTGTTAGCAATAACAATCGGAGACGAATAGGAATTAATAAGCAGCCAATGTGTCCATTAGTATTATATTAGCAACCTGATTCTGCAGCGCAGTTGTGACTCGGGCTTTATTCAATGGTTCTTTTTGGTTAAATGTACACAAACAAAAAACGGAGAGAGATGTTTCACGAGCTAATTCACGATAACTGGATTTGGTCAAACAACTGTGCAAAATGCCAGCAACTCTAGACTCAAAGATAGGCCATGGACATGGTTTGTGGATTTGGTGGATATTTGGGTAGTGCAATAAAAAGGGCTTTCTGGATGAGCACTGAGACCAGGTGCGAGTTGGCTTTCAACTACAGAAAGTAAAAACAAAAACAAATTTGTGTGTTTCACCGAAGTAATTCAGGAAATTAAAGTCTATCGGTGATGCAAATCGACTGACAGCGAAATTATTTTGAGTGACAGTTCGGATAAATAATTGCCATCATACAGAATCTATTTGCAGTTCATGAATAGATTTGCCCTTTATTCAGTTTGGTGGAATCGATAGCCGTACCCAAACTGATGTTGTTCTTGGGAAAAATGTTTGTATCGATCAGGGTATGCCGACGCAAATTTCAGTAATATTAGTCAAATAAACTAGGAGCACTTGATCACTGGAATTGCTACTGAAGTAATTTACTCTCTTTGATTGTGCAGGGCTGGTTCTTCATTTGTGCCTTCCGTGTTTGAAAGCATTATTCTGAATAACTGTGCAGAACGAGTGAATACGCCGAGTATAGCTCCAGACACTATTTTGTCTGCGACTCCCCATGATTACTAAGATAAAATATCTTTTCAGTTGTATTGAGCATTCCAAATGTATTGGTAATGGATTAAGATTAAACTGTTTAACATGCGTAGTTCACAGTAATTCCACATGAATTTTAGCAACCTTGAACAATGTTCTTGCACCTCGATCAGCCACATCGCATAAGTTTACTGACCAGCATGACCACTTTGGTCAGCTACAGAATAAGTAAATATTTTATGATAAAATGTATCTGCCCTAGATTACTTACTTATGGTTCTGAAACCGCAGATAATAAAGAAAACCAAAAACGAAAACAATTTGAGGATGACATTCGTGAGTTCCATTTGGTTTGCCAAGGGCATCAGTTTTTTCTACACCCTGAACGGACCTAACCTAGTTTCATGTTTGCCTTCGCTGTTGAAAATCCAAGCATCTGTCTCAGCACGAATGACCAGGCCATCAATTCAACCATAACTAAAATTACAAAGGCCTGGTCGAGTCCACCAAAAATAAGAAATCATGGTCCTAACTGCGGAACATTTTTCTCAGGCAACCAGCCACAGTTTGTTTTTTATTTCGGGATATTTTAGGAAACAGATTTCCTTCTCAGAACGAACGGAGTTCTACTCAGATTCCATATATCTGGCTACTACACTGCACATTATGCTTATTAGTACAGACAAATTCATTTTAAATTATTATGTACTGATTATCAATTTCCTAATGTTCGGTTAACATAGTTGTCATTGCACACCGGCAAACATTGTTCGCAAATGCGGTAATCCCATATCACTGCAGGTCAAAACATTACCACATGGACCGACGAATGCCAATCCCTTCTTGGTAAGATTATGCTAAATTTCGTGCTACATCTCTGCATAGATTCTAAGGTCAACATCACCAGGAATTCATCCGTTAAAATAACCGCGGAAACTAGTGTCCGTAAACTACCCATGTTCCTGTGGCAAAGTGGGCGCTTTGAACAAATCAACGTCTATAACTACAGAGACTTGTTAATCTAGAATCCCAGCCACGCTTTTGAATCGGAGACATACTTAAACACCTAATTTGCATTGGTCAGATAGACAATGCATTATGCAATCCCGGAAACTCGCATGTGTGTTCGAGATAAATCAAGTGTGTTAGTGCAGCGGAATCACGGATGTTGTCAAAGGTCATTTACGAAATGCACACCACGTCGCTAGCAAATCTGGATAACGTAAATGTGGATCGAACACATAACGGGGTCGAATTATTTTAATTTGTCATGCTAAATGCAATTCCAAATTCAAATGAGAGAAATGCTTGCATTCAAACTAGTAGCATATTCCAGTATTCTGTAAAAAAACAAGGCGAAACATTTTTTTCTAAAACATTTTTACATCAATGAATCCAACAATTTTAACGCTAGAAAATCCATTAAATTGGCCATCCAAAACAGAACGGTTTTGCGAACTCGCCGGACTTTTATTTAATCCATCTGTTTCATACCACTAGACAGATAAAATTTCAAGCTCAAATTGAAATATCACTTATTAATTGCCGTAAGACAATAGAGATGCGTAGGTGCTGCTACCAAATTATTAAAACGTGTCTGTTATCACGTTTTCAACAGTGTTTTGAACTGTATACGTTACAACTTATCGCCATTTTCGTGCTATTCTGTCACTTCATTCCTATAAACATAACAAAACTTTCTAGCTGAAATTGAAGGAAATCAGATTACCGAACTTGTAGCTAGTATCGGTAAGTTCCGTTGATTTCGATTTTAAAAATCTTAATCTGTGATCGATGAATTCGTTTCTAATTTGTAGCCCGCAACGCACACTCTGAGAAATATTTTTCAATTCTTCCTGATGCAGATGTACACGCATATACCTTATCTCGTAACTCGACACGCATCATATTACTTGTGGAAACACTTTTCCTGCGTAAACACTGAAGTGGAAAATACGCAGTCACCGATGGGTCTGATCTAAAATGTTCGTCGTGAGCCTCTCAATGATTAACAAACGGAAAACAACCAAAAGTTCTTAGCTGCTTGAACACAGATGATAATTATTTAGTGTGATAAACAAATAGCGTGCACTTGCTAAAAAGCGAATGACCTTTTCACTATGACAATGAATTAGTGAGCATGAAACTATGAAGAGAAGTGCTGTGAACCAGAACTGGGGTACAACTCAGTATGGGACGGTTTGATTTTAAAGGTAACCAAAGCGTGATAAGATAAATCAAAAATAGAAAGTGGTTATTTAACTGTAATGACATAAACAGTTTAGAGTGTAATGGATCGATAATGCCTACCAGCATCTAGGAGACATTTTTTGCAGAAGGTTCAGTGTAAATCCTAATGTGCACAGCGGTTAATTTCATGGTAAGCGAAACAGAAATTCCACTGATTTTCATGAGACCTTAAAGGCGAATTTCGAAATTATGCTTTATCAAGCTAAAAGAAAATTACCGCGGAGTGATAAAAGGTTAAAAGGCCAAACTGCTCAGCAAACATGGGAATTAATAAATGCTCAGCTCGGAACCGTCGGAATGTGCATGTGAATGCTTGTATGACTATGTGATTCAGTCGCCGTAGTACATCAACATCGCTGAATGCGTACGAATCTACCAAAATGCTCCCCTAATGGTTTTCATAATTATTTGATAAAATTAACAGAAGAAAGAAAACTGTTAAAAGCAATCAAATCACTAATCTGAACTTTGCTCCACAGACTTTAATTATCGCTTACAGAAAAAAACATCAAAATAAGGAACCATAAGTTACATTTACAAAAAATGGTTGCGGTGAGCCTAGCTCGTCTGTGGTATATCTCAACTTATCGTATTGGTCACCAGCCCAGGGATGGTTATTTGTCTTTTTGCACTCCTTCTGAAAAGATCTAGGACAGCTTTTTTTCCTTTTTCTAGCTAGCGTTATGCAAAACCCTCAAACACTTGGATAAGATGAATGCAAAATTTAATGGAAGAGTTTAATAACTGATGGGCTTTTCCTGGTTTTGTTAAAACCACCATGGCAGCAGACGGATCAGAACAAAGAACGTCGTCTGCTTATATCGGGAATCACTCTGATAGGAACCAGTAGGGCCAAAACATTACATAGGAAATAAGCATAATAAAGCAAGCACCACTTTGAGCACTATAGATTTGTCGACTTGACCTGAGGTACGTGCTGCTTATCATTTACTTTATTAGCTTTTGATGTTGGCGTTCAACTAATTCTTGCGTGTAGGGTAGCTAAGATCCTGAGAAATATTAGAAGCAGATGGCTAGTCAGGATAGGTACTTCTTACTCGGCATGAATTCAGCAACTATTTGGATAAATGAGATAACGGTGCTTAAGATGCTTCTGACAGGAAGGTAAACAATTTAAAAGGGGGTGTGGGCAGTCATATACAATCGTCATCGTGTGAGAACAGCCTTCACAGTCATTGCCAGCGCAGTCAGCATGACAGCTATCAGACGCAAAAGTTATGTGAGACTTACTGGCTTGTTGTCCCGCAAAATAGAGACGATGAATATCATCAAACAAAGTAAGAAGAGGACGTAAATTTCTTTCAAATGAGCTGAATAGCGCTTTGAAAAATCTGTACACAATGACGCCGATGAAATGTTTCTTCCGATTTTTTTTTACGGGTCATTCCTTATTAGTGCAAACACTGCTATTTTACATCAAAATAAAATGTCTCTATGTGCATTTGAATCTATGCAATGCTCTATAGGGAAAGCAATCAAAACGGTGGACCCTAGAATTTTGTCCATGTCCCGTGAGTTTATGCTATAATTTGGCAAAGCATGAAAACCTTTATTTTATGAGGAATAAAATAATTTCCTTTTAAGTCGAAAAATGGTAAAAAGAGTAATGTATCTTTTAAACATCCGGAGCATTGGACCAGTATTTTCCGTCCAGTGGATTGTTAAACTAATGGTCGTAGTCGCAGATGCAGATTCTTGTAGTCCATAAGCGTAATGCGAGGCATCAAATGGCCGATCGTAATAAAACGAATAAACCAGCAACCGGAAGTTTTGCACAATATATGGATGCTTTTGCCTACGTGCATGTGGTGTCATCTGAACTGTTTCACTTTGTGTTCAGTGAAGAAGTTCATGGGAAGCACTGTTGACAACCCGGTTAATCTAAAGCAAATTGACCGGTAAATTCAAGTCTTCAAAAACGTTTTCCCGGCACTTCAGTTCTTGTGTTTTTAACCTTGTCTTGCTCCCCAAAAGAATATACTGAAATTTCGCAAGTGATGCAGATATCGACACGATAAGCATAAATAAAAGCAAAATTTGGATAATGTGAATATGCGGTAAACAGTTTTCGATGTTATATCTTTCGCACTTTTTACGCCAATGCTTCACTCTCAGTTTCCACCCTCACTTAAGACACGGGTTTCACCCCGATTAAGTGATTGGTAAAGGTACCAAAAGTCCCATCAAGGTTGTGCTCATGTACGGGTATTGTAAAACCACTGAAGTAAATAATTCAACAAGCTCAAATCAAGTTCACAGTTTTTCGAACCCTGATTATTCCATCCGTTGGCCTGCTGACATTCGCGTCTAAGTAGTACACTAATGTTCCCCATGTGGTTCAGAACAGAGACCTATTTTTCGCAACCGTTGTACTTACTGTAGGAAACTCTCACGCGGCTAGAACAGATTGCGCCCACTTTACACATGCACACATATGCATTGCTTGGTTGAATTTCATATTCCTGTTTCAGGAAATTTCGTTAAGGAAATCATTACGGATACTTTATCAGCACTTGGTGAGTTCCCAGTAATGCGCTCCATAAAATGTTTAGAAATTATGTGGGCCACAGTCTGGCAGCACTGAAAATAGGATCTGGAGTGCAGTTTGCAACAATTAGGGGACACTTTCGCATCCTCTGATCAAACAGGCGCGTAGCATGACAGCTTGCTTGCGATGATTTCGGAACTAGGTTTGTGGGCTATCTGATGGATAGCAGTTCTTTTCTAAAACGATACAGTTTTTATCAAAAGTTGAAAACATTATCACAAAAACCGAAGAAACAGTTATTGGCGAACAATTGAGTCGAGGCAATCACGCATCGTGGATTCGAGGATACGGTGACAAGGGTGATCGATAGTTTATATTTGTCAAACTATGTCATTGTCCACTTTAACCATTTGAGCACAACTCAAAGCAAATTGAAATTGATGTTCGTCAGAGGTAGCACAGAAGCAAAGAAGTCGATAAATTGTTTAGAATTTCAAGGTTTACAATGTCAGAAGAGGATAAGTTCACACTTACCAGTAGTTTTATTAAGTGAAATATCTTTATATACCATATGCAGATGCAGATGATAATGTTACGAGGGAAAAGCTCGAAAATATCATCGGTAAGTCAGTTTGTGGTGTTCTTTATGTTTAATTTTTCCTTTGGATCATGTTTGCATAATGCCACACTCTGGAAAAAGCAGTCGGACAAATATCCTTCGGCTCACACCATGAACAACTTTCTGATTGTGTTCCTATGCCGGTCTTCCATCTGATGATAATTCGTAGGGTAAGGCATAATATTATGGCACACACTCCAAACCAGAGGTTCCATCGAACATGGATTTCTTTCGTTTTCATTTGATTCGTGCTATTTCAAAATTGCAAATATAGTCCTTTGGTTTTTCGTGATTCCTGACTGTTAAAGCTTCAGAACCCTGATCTCAGTGACATTCACGGCAGATTTTCTAAACATCATGAACCACTGCCTTTAGCGACAAAGTTGGACAATTGTTTGAGACAGATAGTTAAAATTCTGAAAGGTCGAGAAATCGTTGGTTGAAAATAAATGCTTCTGAATGAGCCCAAGCAAGTTCACTTTTAACCGAACTGTGTCATTCAGCGGCTCCTTACGCAGGGACTATTGTCCCGTAGGATACAGCTTCTTTTACGTTAACTGGGACGGAAAAATATCTAAACGGTTCTAAAGTGATAGTCCCTGTCGATCGGAACTTTCAGTGGAATCATGTGTAGCATCAGTACAATTCATATGCGAGCGCAAAACCGTATATGCCATCACTTTTAATGCATCTATTCACTCGAACCTGTACACATCGCATCTATAGGCTTGCTTCATCAGAACACTTTGGCTAGTCTACATTTAAGCAGTAAGTTGGTTGCATTATCTTCTATAAAAGTAGGTGTGATAATTTTGTTAAATTTCTCATTCTGTCAAGTTCTTGGCCAACTAAAATCTTTCCACCGTCATATTCACTCCTTTCCTTCGTATGAATTTGCATGAAACCCAAACGGACGCTGCCAGCTGCTGATATTTTCAAATAACCAAATTACTGATGGTAAAGTGATACTATTTCTATGGATTAGCATCAATCTGTTTTTGATTGTTTTCAGAGCCGATGAGTACATACCAACGGGAGCTGCTTGGTAACGATTTTAGTGAGCATAACAGTTTTTACCTTATCTGAAAGCATGTATGCTGTGGTTTTACACCTCGTCAATGTATTAATGCGTCCGACATTTTGACTACATTAGGCCAGTAAAGACGGGGATTCTTCAGGTTTTGACGCAGGCTTCCATCAAACAAATTTCCACTCCTTCGTTGGTGTGATCGCTTTGGTGCCTGGGTGAATCCTCCAACCAGTTATGTTATTCCACGACAAGCCCACGATGGGCAAGCCAAATGAACGCCTCGAAGGTCAACTGAGCATAAATTATACAAAATCAAAAACCATCTTGCTCCATCTCCTTTACCCTGACATTCGGATCCCCGAGTGTATGCATGTTTTTGGCTGAGTTAAATAAACTTAATTAAATTGTTGTAATCATTGTCAAGCTGTCCATGTCAAGATAGTCTTTGAATATCAGAATTATTCGCCGTATGATGTTATCAGTTGCCATTCCTCATATATCGATCAAACTCAACTGATACATAAGAGTTGCGACAGCCACATTATTACAAATCATAGCAAATTACCTATTCCTAATCGTATAACATTTTGATCGTAGGTAGGAGTTACCTCGAGGAAAATGACCGATTCCATTTATTTCTGTGCACTAATACAGGTTGGCATCACGCCCCTGTCATTCGTCCCAGGATGCTTTATTCAGATGGTTTGACAAATGATTGCATTAATTTTAACACTTCAGCGAAAGAAATTGAAAATATAAGTTCAACGGAATCCAGTGAGTCAAAACTGTATTCAGGACTAACAAGTGTTTTTCTGGACATAATTTAATAAGTGCGGGCAAATACCGTAATAATCATTTCATCCTTCGACGTTAAACAACGAGGCAGGCTCCACTGGAAGCTTTCTCCCATGGTTATGATTGCTATAAAAGGAATGTATATGGAAGATGGACAGGATGCGGACCTGTACGACTGGGGAAAGGAGAGGATGTCCTATAAGCCAGCACAAATGAGCATAAATATAAAATCGCTTTTTTTCTTCCTGGTTTGACTTAACAGGACACCACGATCTTCGCTTTTCACAATGCACTGACGTCGCTCAGTGATTCCAGCTTGTCGTTAACGCATCATTTGGAACAAAAGTTACGACATGGGACATGTTGCCACGTCATCTGTTGAACACCATATGGTTTCTCCCACTGAATGGGAGAATCGGAAAACGGGACAAGTCAAACGCAACGCGTGACCAAACCAAAGAATTCTACTAAACTTTTTGCGGTGGGATAGGATATTCTCTGAAGGCGTAAAAAATACTCGACTATAAACCTGCATATTGTCCACTCAGTCAAACTCTCCATTCTTAGTAATGCTAATTAGACGTTGGCAATAGAAAACTTCTGAGGGGTGAATATCTCCAGCTTGCAGACATCATATTTTGCAGAACATTTCACAATGCCGTCCTATTTCAGTCATGCAAATTTGATGCTTTGCGGTGGACTTTATGAGAATCGGCACTCAGCTCTACATTCTCAACCAACACAATCCCCACTCGGTCAGCCAGTCTTTCAAATGCGGATAACTGCACTCGGTTTAAACGAGTGCAGTTTTTATCATTACTCTTGCCAGGACAATTGAGAATACTGAAACAAACATTTTGATTTGGCTTGCTTCATAACAGTCATATGACTGGTAGAATGCAACCGTTTGGACATAGTCGCAACTAGTCTCTCATTCTGGCTAATACATATATTAGTATTTGGCATTCACAAGTGGAAAGATGTCTGACAATTCCAGGTCGCAGTAATCATTGAGGAGCCTCTTGCTACTAGTCAGATATTGCTGCCGATAACTTGAGAGTGTTTTCGTAGTTCTCCTGAGGTTCCCGTTAAACTGTATTCTGGAGTGAGTCTCAGCCGACTAAAACGGTATCCATGAAATAATAAGCCACCTGATGTCATCGCTCAACTGACCGTAGAGAAAACATGGAAACATTGTACAGCTCATTCATCCTTCTTACGAATCATGAGCAGTGCATATGCACCCCGTCCGAAATGCCACGCGAACCCGTGACCAACGATTTCGAGTCGAACGCCTTAGCCATTACGCTACCGGCCACGCTCTGAACCGTTTGCTCAAATTCACCACATGATCATGTTGCACATATATGCGTGATTGATTTGCACGGCCACGGGTCGCTAACGCACACCAATCGACCCCCACTGATAGATCAATTCTCTGCACGTAGCCTAAGTACCACGAACGCTTTGCACATGACCTGCAGACCTTGATTACTTGGTACACGTTAGCAGTAGGAGATTGAATATATTTATCAAATAATACTCCATGTGATATCATCGCTCATCTTACCATAGAGAAACCATGGAAGCACTGTACAGCTGTTTCATCCCTGTCAGGTATCGGGCGCGGTGGATATGCACTGCTGATTATTTTTAACAAGGATGAAACAGCTTTGCAGTGCTCCCGTAGTTTCTTTACAGTGAGTTTTGCGATGATATCTCATGGTGAATTGTTGAGTCTCCTATTACCGACATGTACCAACAATGATATTCTCCAAAAAGGATTGCCGGTCCATAGTAGGTATTCTGATTCTGTGCACCCATTCTAGAAACGAGTATCACATCCAGTAAATCTACAAAATGAGCACCAATATAAATATCCACATTTGAAAGCTACTTTATCTGCCTACGTTAACAAACGCAAATCAGTTTCCACCTTGCATTTTTATATCATTCCATTTTTACAATAGTGATTACTTTCGAAGAGAAAACAAGATTAAAGGACACATATTGTGAGTGAGCAATTTGCGGTTGTCTTACGTTCGACGACAGTTCTATTTCGGTCAGGAAACAGCCACTTCCTGAGCGACATTTTCCCTTTGCTGCGCGACAGTGTAATTTTTTTAAATTTCTTCATTGAGGAACTTAGGAACAACCAAACTTTATACGATAATGTCGCGATTTCATTATGCCCATAGCATGATAATTACAAACTATGATAATTTTATATAAGGATAACAATGAAACGTTTGCAGCAAAACCGACCATAGAAACTTGAAAACTATTTTGGTAATTTTGTCTTTTTGACAAACAGCACCGACGATAACGGTTACCGCACAAATAACCTGAAATAAAAAGTTGGGTAGTTTCAACACAGGAGCCAATATCGAATGGTAACAAAAGATGTGCAATCTATCGTTGTACTGAGACTGTGAGTCTACATGAATAATGGAAGACTAAAGTCTGACTGGTGAATGTCGAAGAATATGATTGTCTGATTCCTTAGTTGACTGCAGCTACAGACGATAATAATTTTGGTTTCCATGAGCCTGATTTTACTAGGGAATAACAGGGAAGATTAGTACATATGCGTGCGTCTTATGCGGATCATGAACGCCGTCTTTAGGCCTTGTAGCCTGCAGAGTAGGAAACTGAATTTCAGAAAAATTCCAAAAACCTGTTCTTTTCTAATTTTTCTAGAATGCTGGAATAGCAGGAGCCAATTTCTAAAAACGATGAAGCAAATAATCATCTAATGCACCCTCAGAAACGGATGGACTATTTTAAAAGCTAACGTACAATGACAGAAATTAAGAACTCACTCTGTCAACAGTGTCCTTTGGTCACGGGTGTGTAGGGCTTCATTGAATTTTACATAGAGCTTAAGGAGTTGAAAAATTCTTTCTGTTTGTAAAAGGGTTCCCTACGTTATTCTTAATCATTAATTATGGATTTTAGTGGATGAACTGGATAAAACCAAAGTAAATCCGCTGACCAGAATTGGTGAGTGCTTCACATTCTTGAGTTGGTTGTCCCTTTTGTTTTTTCGATAAATATCAATAACCATTGGAGGATAACAAATGAAAATTTCCGTACTCACGAAATCTCTCTAACTTGTATTAACAGGATATGCCCGCTGGAATCAAGATACACCTTTCTTGTTGCATTCTACTTCACATAATTTAGGTGTGCTCGTTATGCTCTGTAAGTTCTTTCCATTCTTTTGTAGATTAGTTTGATAGCGTCTCCTATGATGCGTCAAATAATCAAAACTACACTAAATTTTAACAATATTTGTCAGTTGAAATCATGTAATCGGTTCGATTTTGACGTGATATGGGGAAGAAACTATAAAGCTTTTACAGGATCAGAGTTCACAGGGGAGCATTTCGATTATAGTAATACACTACTATTCAGACCAACAAAATTTTCCGTTTTCTAGGTGGATCTCTCACGTGCGCTGCTCCTTCTCACACAGGGCTCAACATTATTTACAAAATTCCAAGTAAAGTAAAACCTGGAATCAAAGCTAACTCATAGACCATAGCAAACCAACCAAACCAGAATTATTTATTCATCCGGGGATTTGAAATGGCAGTGCAGAGAATTAACAAGCTCAGAGAAATTTACACTAAAGGACGACCTTCGAATCTAGGGTGGGGTAAGTGATTTCGGGTGAAATGGGAGCTGCGGTTTTAAGGGATTTTGCATGTATGTTTAAGAGTCGCCATTTCTTGTCAAACTGAGAAAGGGTATTGGCACTGTAATCGAGGACCGTTGCGCACTTGTTTGCATTTATCACTTGACATCAGACACAGAAAACTGGATAAGTTAACATATAAATACAAACGGATACCGGATACTTACCAATTGTTTAGTTTGGCGTTCACGCCTGGAGTGGATAGTTCAGTTCGTGATTTAGACAACCCGTTGTGACAGAGGGTGATGCTACACTGTGATAATTGGGCTTTTCTTTTTCGATTTAGGCTACGGTATATATAGGGTAACTTGCTGCGATTCAAACCAAACTCCGAAATATTTCGGATATCTTCTTTTATACTTTAGTGTGACTGATTTTACCTTTTGGTCAATTTACTTCATAGATTAGTATAGGGTTCTCCTTGAAAATATATTTTCCTCTTGCATTCTCAGTTCAAACTTACAATAGTGGGTTTCTATTTTCATGAATGAGGTCTGGAAACATGACGTTTCGTGTTTACATGGATGAAAAACGCAGAAGCTTATCAATTGCTTTGTGCATGGTAATGTCTAAAATGGGATTGGCTACAATATGTCATTAATGTTTCCTCTTACCGGGTGTAGAGCTTTGGATGTTCTATTGCGGGAAACCTCAGGTGACCTCGATTCGCCTTAGTCTACGTGCAGCGTCCTTCAGAAGACACGAAGAATTGACTCAGTGTTTTATCTTAGCAAAGTAGTATGTTAGCTAGACCTTTCTTTATTTTAAACTAGTTCCATTCATGACCGTTCTGTGCCCTTCTTTTGATGATAGTCGAGTTGACTGATTATTGACGCATGTTCTTTTGTTTCGTCTCTATTCTTTTCAGGTTTCTATAGATCTTAAATTTTTTTATCTTTCTGTTTTCGGGCACTTTTTAGACCGTCGTCCTATGGCTGGTTCCATTCATTGTGATGGCCTCATCATCAGCTAGTAGTTTGCAAAATTAATGAAATTTCCGTCTCTTCATATTTATTTCATATTTATTCCATCTAGAATCCGCAGTCAGTAACTGTGCCATATGTTCACCATTTTAACTTGCGGTCATTCTTGCTTATAAATGACTAACTGGTGGCATTTGATTTCTATTTGTCGGCAGCGTTCACCCTTAGACGTTTTAGGAGGAGAATAGCGGATCCGATTTACCACATAAACTTTGTAAATGTGCAGTCTTCAGTGGCATCCAAAGCGAATACGCATTCTTTCTGATGCATCTCAAATAAATTATTATTTCAGACACACCAACAGATCAGGAAATTAATGAACTACAGGCGCACTTTAGTGAGTTCATTACTAATACATTTTCCCGATCTAGGATATTTTTATTGTTTATATTTTCCGCTAACTCTGTCGAATCAAGTAGGTCTTCTTTGACTCACATTCGGTGCCGCCCCACTTAACCAAGCAAGGGCGATCAGAATGACCTCTGGCCGCTCAAAATAATTAGTTCGATCGTCATGATCAAACAGTACATATCGGCACACACAGGATAGGTAGGACTCGGTGACTGCTTGCTGTCAGTCGCCGGAGCAAATTGCCTCTTGTTTGATCTTCATTCCGAATATCACCCCAGTTTGCTTCTGAGATTTTCCCGAATCTAATCACCTTCTCATCGTTCCAAAATTGGGGCAAATGGCTGGCTCTTTGCCCTGCCTCCTCGTATTTAGCCAGTTCAGCATTTTAGCCAGTACCTCTTTTACCTAAGTTCACCCGCTCTTGTCAGATGGTCCCATTTGCCAGGCCTGAACAGCACTCATTTTCCTATGAGACAAAGCGGCCTCGCGATTTTGGTAATAGGTCGTAGCTTAACTGTACACAGAAACTCTAGGTAGTCTAAACAATCTATTTCTTACATTTATTTAGGGTTTCCCTTCAAATAATTTGTTCTTCCGAAATGATGGTGCTTAGGCCTCGTTGGGAATGGGGACCAGCGTATAACCAATGTCAGAGAAGTGGTCAGATGGGACATGGTACACTGCTCACCAGTTTCAGCCTTACCGTACAATCACTATACGATATTAAGCTGTCATGGAACCAGATTTCAATCTCGAATAGTGTTACAGATGACCGTTTCTCACAGGGTCTCATGCTAATATCTCAGTCTTTAATTTACTTCGCGGAATGTGATAAAATAAAGCGTTGTTAAAAGTGTAAACGCTTTCTGATAATGTCTGATTAAATGTCTGCTAATTACAGCTCACCATTACAATACATTTTTAGATAAGACAATCAATCTGAAGGCCGGAAAACATGATACCCAAATAGGTAAGCTCCAGACCGGGCTGCTGTAGGAAACGCTCCGCACTAGTTTCTTTCCTGAACTGATACATGAGCAAATACTTTTAAAGACAGTTTGTTTGCCGGTATTGTTTAGCAACTGTGACTGTTTTTATTGTGAATGATATAATGTTAATAACGCAACGTTACTGATACATATGATACGCCAACAGTTCGACTATTATGAGTACCCCTTTTCAAGGCAAGTTTCACAAATAAACACAATAAAAACCAATACATCGCACACCGAATTTTCGATACCCTCCTCACTTCATTTGGTCCTGAAATTTTGTAACTGGTTTAATATCCTGAGGCAATATTCTTACGATATATTATAAATCAAATTGCAAAATAACTGTTACTTGTGATTGGTTTTATTTATATTCTTTTCAGGTCCAGTGACTGAGAGTAAAACGAAGATTTTAATTACCGTTTTAAGTGAGTTCATATGCAGTCAAATTTAGGCAGCTGAAAATTAATGAAGCAGTTACTCTGTTTCTCCAGCTAACCAAATATTGGCCATATTTTCTCCACATCGGTCAACAACAAACTTAGTGCGATTAAACTGTTATCGTTGTTCGGGAGTTTCGCTGGAGTTTAATAGTTTGCTGATGGGCAGCAATTTATAGGTTAGTATTTACACACTGACTGCAATGAGCTTTTACGTAATTAAACCAAATGTCACAAATGGGTCAGCAAATAATTAATGGATATTTAAAGTTAGATGAAAAACTGTCGTTTAAAAGTTCTTTTCAGAATCAATGCAGCGTTGGTGACAAAATGTATAATGAATTAGGCAGGGAAAAGAAAACAGTGACATAGTAAAATCCGAATCAGCACAACCGCCAAACTTAATTGTTAGTCAGTGGTGAAATCATAAATGAAACCCGTGTAAATTTGTACCAAAGCGCGGACAAGCAAAGATCTTAAAATGGGTATCCCATTTATTGAATGTTGGTAAATAATTGTTCAAATCAGTTGCGGACTGTAGCAGCCACGGATATATCAATGGTTGCTCACTGTCCGTTTAGTTCAGTTCTACAAAGAACAGTCAAGAACGACGACAAATTTGTATTTATTCTTAGCAGACTGTTGTAGTACTGTGGTGAGGAAATTACAATCAGGGTCTGTGTGACTACATTTGTTTACTGAACTGATTCTATCAACTACCAACTTGTTTTTTTGTGCATGTCTTTCAAACTCTTTCTACACTTCTATGAAATCCTGGGCATCTAGGATAGTTCATGACATCCTGTCATCGTTCAGCTGCATTTGTTCTCCTCTAAGCTTCCGTCCGTGGTTTGCCAGTCATATGATGCGATACCACGCTGTTTGTGCTTTGAAATGCCTTACAAGGTTCAGCGCAACCAGAGTGCAGTCGCTCGTTTACAACTATTAACTAGTTTTCCAATACTGTCCATCTCCAGTCGATCACCAATAATCGGCAAGAACACGATTCTGCTAGTATGAACTCAGACTCAGGAAAACGTTTTACGAACCAAGTGATTTGCTCGTGTTTACAGATGAGCATCAGTAAACATTTATGGCAAAATCCGCCTATCGGTTATGGAAAACCTCAGATTGACCGCTTTTCTATTTAAATTGACCTACGGAAATGTAGTGTTTGACAAAACGCGAATGTCCTTCGAAAAATGATCCGTGGTTAGTGCAACATCCATGCATCATTACCTGAAAAATCATCGGTATTTTTTTGAAAAAACTAATCATTTCATTATTAAAACCGATTTCTTAAGGTTTCACTGCGGCATAACTGCTCTTGAAATTAAGCATAAGAACGCAGTGTCAGAGTCAGGAATGAAAATGATAAATAGAGATTCGGCTGTAGGTTCTCATTAGGGCAGACTCAATACTGCGGAGTTGCAATTTGTATATGTTATTCTGGAACAACTTGCCAACTTTCATTACAAATTTGAAACGTGTCATTTTCAAGCCCTTCCTAATCCCCCATAGCCAGACTTAGCCTATAACTTATGTGAATCATTTCGGTCGAATCGGCTGATGCAGTTTGTAAGAATGAGGAACTGTTTGAAAGCAGACTTAAGCAGACGGTTCGTTGTTTTTAATTTGATTAAATAAACGAAGAATTTACAACGGAGACAGATTTCCATACCACTTACAAGTTTGCAATCGAATAAAGTTTATACAAGAGCAAACCTAGCATTCTATTTAGCCCCTTGCCGAACTGTTCAAAAAACGTTTTGCTGTTTCACGAACTTCTTTGAGGCACAAAATAAAAGGATGCAGACACCAGCTGTCACGGCCTAATTTAGTTGACAATAATAACGTTCCCCCATTGGTAATAGTTCAATCTGAACCCCTCGGACTAGTCAAATAGTTAAATTTAGCCAGCTGTGAACGAGTGGTATCTCTAAGGTTCAGTGTAAAAATACCTGCAGTAGCACTGTTCGTTTGTGCCACCCAACCGGGACAAGTAAATGCTGATATCCTGACTGGGAACATCAAATTGTCTGGTGATCACGTGATTCACTTTGTAGCGTTTGGATGTCATGTTCGAAGGTTCACTTCTGTTCATCTCACCACCGAATCACCTTTCGAGGCCCTTGTGAATTTCAACGCAAAACAGAAAAAATGGAAACAAATGGATCTGCCTTGCCGTTAGCTAAAGTATATAAAGCGGAATTTTCAAGATTTGGAAATAGAATGCATTGTCACGGTGTGGTAGAAATTATTGACACAGCTCTAATCAATGACCAATATAACTATATCACGAGATTATTCATTTGACTGTAACCTGAAATACTCAAAAGCTATATCGCTTCGTTATGCTCTTGATTCACTTATATTCGCAAGATGACAAATATCGCCCAAATTAAAATAGAAACTTTGATTAGTCTACTTTATCTTGATATTTCCAGGGTGCTCGGATTTTGCAGCGGTTGGAAGTTAGGTGTAGTCACCCAGTCACACAGATCCCAAATACAACTCAAAAAATTTGCTTTGGACGGCAGCACACTTGCACAAAGCCCGTACAAACTCAGCGTCACCAGGTGCGCCTAACAATCAAGTATACTATTCTCATGATACCATATTATCCAAAGCTAGCAATTTAAGTGAACCTGGAATGATTTACAATAAAGTACAACTGACTGGAAAGGTTCGGATTTCGAATGACAGTTTACTTTTGAGCAATATTTTCTGCCCATATTTTTCCAGTGAAACTCAGGAAAAAATATGCAAACAACAGGTTGAACAGAATCGGTGAGTTGTATGTTTATTTGGGCAACTATTTGGTTAGACATCGTGAGAATAGCGGTTTACACGTCAAAATAACAGCACATCAGATTTTAATTAATGAAAAAGTTGGTTTCCGTTATCTTTGCTGTTATCCTTTTTGGTTTTATCCATCTGACATGTTTTCCCTGGTTTCCCCGTATGCTCTTCTCTCTGACAAACGAACGTACGCACCCAATCTGGTGTGCCAGAACAATTATTGAAATCATTGTGTAAGCGTTTTCGTACACTGTTTTTCAAAATACATTTATCCATCATTGATGATTCCGTGCTGCCACAAATGTAAATGTTTTACCATCTTTAGTTTCTATGTATATTTCATTCGGGGAAAAATGTTGCAAATTAGGAACGGATATTTCCAGCGATTTATCAGTGTGAATAAAAGGACAGGAAAGCGCATCTTAGCGCAAAATTTATCGGGCCGGTAGATAGCAAAATTTGTCCGGTTAAAGGTTTGGGAACCTTACTTGATATTACATGAAAAATATGTATTGCATGTGGTCATTACTAGGTAACTATTAGTGACTACTTACCGTTGCAGTACATTATCAATTATATCCGCTCAGTGATTTACCAGTAACCAGTTCTATCTGGCTTCTAGGAACAAAAACTGAACATATTCAGGCTCCTCTGATGTTTTTAGTTTTTGATAAATCCGGAAATCCACACAGTTGAAATATGGTATACTGAATAGTCCCATCAATTTTTGGAAACGGACCATCATTTTGTTGACCTGCTATATAGTTTCGGTAAAAATCCCATTTCAATAACCAACGGATGTTTCTGAAGTAAACAATGCTTTTACTGAGGGACGGCAACAAATTGCTTAAAAAATAGTATCATTATATTTTGTCGATTTAGCAAAATTGCTTCCAGGCTGACGATTTTTCCACCAGAAAGTTTATTCTATGGTCAACGAGGAATGTGTGTGAGTGGTCTGAATTGGAACCGAGAAAGCTCGTTCGAAACCAACTGCAGAAACATTTTGCGAGTTATTTTGTGCCATTATTTAAAAGTAGACGTTTTGTATGCACATAAAAAAGGAATACATTTCATTTTATTTTTAGCGCTGCCGGATGGACGAAATTGGACCATATCCTATAATCTAAGTGTGTTCCATCTTCAACACGGTTTTCCAACTCCGCATGTGACCTTGTTTGTGTTTTAGAGAATGTCTAATAGCAGACCTAGTTATGTTGCTATTCACCAAAAGTATTGTAGTCAGTATTCAACAAGTACAAGAGTAATGACACTATCGCTGTGTCTGATGCCAATTCAAAACTCGAAGGAATTGTGACCTTTTGAGCAGCAGTAATAGCGACCGAATATCGACAATTCCATAATATGAAGTAATTCACCATGTGATATGGTCGCTCAACTCACCATAAAGAAACCATGGAAGCAGTGTACAGCTGTTTTATCCTTGTTAGGAATCATCAGCAGTGCATATCCACCGCGCCCGAACTGGGACGCGAACCCGGGACGAACGATTCTGAGTCGAACGCCTTAGCCATTACGCTACCGGGCAGGCTCTGAACGGTTTGTTGAACTGCACCACATGATGTTGCATCTATATATTACATTGAGACTAAATGACATGGACATTCTTTCATAGGAAATGCGGCATGTACATCGAGATGAGCCCACTATTAATCGTCATCGATATAGCTTGTGATCAGGACAAGTATGTATGCATCTAAGAATTCACCTTTTTCCCAACCACTGCGTTCACTAATCACATTTTATACTGCAATGGAAAATATCTTGACAATTTTCAAAATCCAAAAAGAAACACAATTTTGCCACTTTCTCAATGATAGCTGGATATCTCGATAATCTGAGACGAACTGAGGCAGGTAAGTTTGCGTTGGGCTGTGCCTAGAATATAACAATCCTGATCCGTATGCAAGCGTAAGTGACAACTCCTTGTCTCGCATCAAAATGCTCATCTATTTCTGCTGACTTATAATGCCATAAGGATAAAATGTGACTTTGAAAACAAGTCTCTATCAAATTGCCAAAGCGTTTCTCTACTAATTCACATATCTGTTTGCATTATTCAAGAAAATAAAATAGATTTTCAATAAATTACTGCAATAAGCGATGTGGGAACATGTCCAAGTACGTACATGTGTACATATGCAACGCAGGTTGTCATAAGTTCGGCGAAAAATGATTAAATGCAGAAACTTCGTATCCTGCCGGTAATTCGGTTAGTTATGCAAACTAGTGCTAATTAGCCAATCTATAACCCATTGCCGTTTTTATAAACAGAACAAATGCAGACTGGATTTTTAATGTATCGCCTTACCTCATAAGATCTGGGATAGCGCTTTCCTGTTTTTCTATCACATTTTTTCGCAGTACGTTTTCCACACTAGTTTTAGCTAGTGTTCACAATTTAATGGGTTTCCTAGGTCAGTCAAACCACGAAATGTGTTGCTCTGTCACCTGCGGCACAGACGTTTGCAATCCTATTTTTAATCTGCCTTACTGTTTGCATTCGTATTGAAGATACGTAGATAAAAGGGACTCACTGCACCCTAAAGACCGATGAGATGAAGGCATCTCCATTTCGTAACGGAATTAAGCTCACAAGTTTGGAATGACAGATCATTTGAAAACGTCCCTAGAAAATTATACAAGCGGGCCAAAACGATGATACATTTCTTGCTTTCGTTGCCTACACTATCAGAAAAAATTTGCATCGCCTACTTCACACGCCTGATACAGAAAATGTAAACTACATTTCGTTGGAACTCTTTCAATTCCTCAAGGCTCCAATTTTTTCGATAGCTTCGAGTGAACGCAAGAAACAGCTGAACATCTAACCGAAATCACGCTGATATTCATTTGTGTCATCGAATCCATTACGTGCACTGATGTCTTGATGGTCTTCACGCAAGCTAATCGCAAATCCTGACCTTAAATCAATATTGAGAATACCTATAGCATTCTATTTACATGCCGAACCAGCCCTAGATATTCTGTATAAGAAAAGGCGTGACATTTCCTACACTTGAAAGATTCGCAAAACCATAGACGAAATTGTAATTAAAAGCATGATAGTTGTAAGCGCGCAATTTTTAATTTATAGGAATGACCATCCAAGAGCGGATTGACTTAAAGGATTCACCACTGGGTGAGTATTTGATTCTTACCCGCCTGACTGTCGCTTTACATTTAGGATCTTTCTATCAGTAAGCTATATCACGAATGATTCGCTCAAGAGAATTGGCCAATAATTGCCGACGTATTTTTTATCCTATTCGACTTGATGTGTGAAGTTCTGCTTCAGCTATCGTTTTTATCTTGGGCTGAATCAAAACTGAAGAGCTGTTGAAAACCAGAACGCCGCTTATTTTCTTAAAGGCTCGGCATACCACTGGTCCTTAGTCGCTTGGCATTGTTTAGTTGTTGATTATTAAAACCTCGACCATTTTTTGTAGCCTCCGTAAATCTCTTAGTTGTCTCGGGCTGTTTTAGCAAGCATAGTGTTTGTCTGAATGATTTCAGGTTCTAGTAAGCCGAAAGCGCACGTCACATGTGAATTGTGATGGGCTTCCAAATCCCTACTTCACACTACCTTACGGACGGCCCCTTGTTTCAATCAAAGGCTTCGCCTGAAAACCCTAAGCGTCTCCCTTCTTAGCCGATGGCATGCGTAGCGGTACTCATCCGCAAACCTCCAAGAATAGCACAAAAGCAGTAAACTCCATGCCGCATAGGTTATCAGTCAGGATAAACACGGTTACCCTGCCGATTGCTTCAAGCAGCGTGGATAGTGGTAAGCATGCTTATGTTTACAGTTCCCGTGTTGTGTTAGCTATCCACTGCCTTGAGAGTGAGACTGCTGAATCGAAGACTCTGGCCAGGATGTCCACAAAACTCCTTTGCCTTGTATTCTGTTGCAAACTTTCAATAGGGAATCTTTCTTATTTACTGTACTTAGGTATAAGGACTAAGCATGGTGTCAGACAGGTTAGCATCTAGCTTAAGTTGCGGAGAGAAGAAATTTGCTCAAATTGCTCGAGCCAAAGTACACAGTTAACATGACTGTTTTTGATACACGTACGCTCAACCTTACAGGGCAGCAGGTTGTTGTAGCTTGAACCCTTGACACTATCAAAATGAATGTAT
Source organism: Fasciolopsis buskii (assembly GCA_008360955.1). Classification (NCBI taxonomy): domain Eukaryota; kingdom Metazoa; phylum Platyhelminthes; class Trematoda; order Plagiorchiida; family Fasciolidae; genus Fasciolopsis; species Fasciolopsis buskii. Next base: position 105,136 of record LUCM01003414.1, read on the forward strand.
CTTATGCCTTCTAAACATCCATAAAAGTTTTCACTTCTATAATCACACATCATAACCCAGATAGTCGTTTTCTTTTGCTTCACTCTTCGCTTTTTGGTGATCCGCTTTGTGCTTAGTTTAGCCTGTGTCGCACCAACGTTAAAACCGCACATCCTGCAAAGCTGATTTCGAATGATAATCGTCGAGTTCAGCCAGGATCGGAGCTTTCAATCAGGTTATGACCATAACAGCGTGCCCGTGATCCAGGTGAACACTAGGAACAAATCAAAAACTGCCACAAGTTACTCTGTGCAGTATAAGTCTTAGGATTTTTGATATCAATTACTCTATTCAGTAAGCAGAGAGCCGTTCCCCCGGGTGTCACATACGATAAGATTCGTAAACACCTGCAACTGCAAATGATTAAGAGCTAGTGAAATGAAATTAAACAGTGGTAGATAGGGAAATGTTGGAAAATCGGAAAAATCTGCGACTATCGGCATAAGTCGCAAACCTAACCGACCGATTAGGATACTGGTCAACGGAAACCAAGTATAACGATGCGAATACAGAAACAGGAAGCTCACTGGGACACTCTTAGTGACTTCTGCTGCGACACTCACCAAAATATATATACATAAATATACATATATATATATATTTGGTTTCCCAACTTTCACGTATGCATTCAAGTATACCAATGCCGGCAGATACCAGTCCCCATCAAAAATTAAGGTCACAAACATAGTAGATTATATCTGATTACGTAAGGTAGCTGGGCTAGAGAGTGTCGCCGTCCCTCCTCAACGACGGCGGTGAACGAACAGATTAACAAGGAATGTTGTGAGGCGGTATTTCTGCAACATTCCAAGAAATTTGTTAGATTCTAATGTCAAAAGCAAAGACAAATTAGATGAGCAAGCACTGCTTCCAGCCTGACTGCCGGCATTATTTTCCACCGGTTACTTAGTAACTACACAGGTTGTGCACGTGAGAACCCAGCCAGTTTCCGCCCAGGCTGGGGCTGTATTTACCAAATTTTTACTTTGTAACAAACCTTAGAACTCAGGCACATGTTTCTCAGATTTACATTCCAAGTTCTCTACGAGGAGTGGAGTTCGTCATTTTCGCCTACATCAGCTCATTTTCTGCAATACCTTAATGAAGCTGGTCAAGCAGATAACCCTAACTTTCTGTGAGAACATTTTCATTGGTATGTGTTCAGAAACGGAACTGCCTGACTTAGAATGCGAGGACGACGTTGCGCTACTGAATGAAGACCCATGTTGGCTGACACTTTTTATCCGTCGTCTGAAAGACATTATATCTATTTTGTATCCGTCATACAACTTCCAAGTTGGAAAAGATTTTGCAGGACGGCATTCTCCAGAGCGGAAAGTTGTTCTTAAGGGGAAGTAATTAGGTGAGCTCTGGACTTAGTTATTTGAATAGTTCTGTCACAACTGGTGTTCGCACACTGGATAGAGTTTTGCGCGCACTGTAGGCTGAACTGGTATTCTACAATGTGAGACGGCTGTACTGTTGTCATGACAATAGGCTGTTGCTCACCTGTACACAGCGGAATTTATGACAGTTCTGCTGTAGGGCCACTAAACAGCCGTTGAAGAGATTTGTGAGGATTTATGATGTTTAAACACTTTTATCATAGTAGTGTTGGTATAAGGCGGTGGCAGAATTTCGTGAGCAACTCAGGGGTTAGATGTAATTTGCCAGGTCAACAAGCGTTGAATTTAAATAGTTTCAGATAATTAGCGCGTTTTGTACGGACCCACAAATAGGAATCTTGGCAGCACTGTAAACTAATCTCACCAATGACGGGATACATCGGCGATACATATTCAACTGCCTGAAACGACACGCAACTCCGTAATGAAGGATTGTGAATGGGGTTTCAAAGAAGTTAAGCCAGTTGGGTTGGCATTATTAGTTATTAGTTTTTAGTGGCACGCCAATATAGTATTTTTCATATGCCGTAGTTATAGTAAATTTGAAGTTATGTCTCTTTAGTATAAGCTATTATCGACCTACCGCAACCTATCTGTTTCAACCGAAACCCAGTGCTGCTCATTCACTGACCCTGAATTCACATTAGTAAGGCGTATTCAGGAGATGAAGTAAACCGTTCAAGCAAAAATTCGTCCGTCAACGCAGTTCTAAGCTTCATTATTTTTTTCAAAAATTATTCCTGCTACACTTCAGCCAACTTATCGCATAGAAATAAGAGTCATTTGGCTCGTCTTATCGGTACGTACTTTATTCTGACTATATGTACATATACAATGAAGTTAAATTTATTATTTTGTGATGATTTGCTGTTGAAATCAAACATGTCCTTGTCGTATTATTGCTTGTCTCGAAAAATCTTGGCCAACATAGTTTGATTCTATTACTGTAAATCACCCTGTCATGTCACAGAGTTGCATCTGCATGGACGGATAGGCATCTCAAACATCACCTTTCTATCTAACCTTGGATGGGATAAAAAAATACTAACAACTCACGCTCCACACAACGCAACGTTGACATGCATACGCTCACACACCCACATACGCACACCGAACACCCGTTGGTACGTTGACACAAACTTAGAATTTTCTGACTGTCAACCTTGCTCTGTGATAGGTTGCCCATGGGAGGAGAAATATTGCCGATTTAGGGCATCTGGCACTGTAGCCAATGACAGCATTGTATGACTCGTCATAAATCCCTACTAGTATAAACAGCTGATTCTGAACTCATTGTAGGGCAATGCAAACCAAAAAATTGCTCACTAGAACAATTCATCATTTTATGCAAAGACATTCGTTTATGCATAAATTTTACCCGAGTATTTTGGTGACCGGATGAGCCCATTTCCTTCAATTTGGCCGTTTTCCAACTCGTCCTTCACCAATATAAAGGAATGCAAGCATCCTTCCGTCATCATTATTATTTGTGATAATATATTGGGCAATTTTCATAAAATTCGAAATCACGAAGGATTATGGACAGTTAAAAATGGTTAAACGATGTTAAGGCACATCTTATACCTTCAAAGCAGTACCTAGAGATTGCATATTTAGCCTAGATTCTGGCATTCACAATTTTACTCTTGTTCAACCAGAAATTCATCACCGTCGGTTAGCAGACAAGTTTGCAAAATTTTGGGAGTATCAGTCTAGTGGCACAAAAGAGTAAATTTTAAAAGACATTACTTGGCAATGAGTTCATCTGTGATTGTTTCCACGTAAACCACTTCGCACTCAGTGGATTTTGCAGGGATAACACTGCCAGTCATGTTCTAATTGTTAATATTGTTTGCAGAATTACATTTATTCTACCCACGAAACAAAATTAACCGCTTCAAGTATCCGAATGAATCAGTAGCCACTGAAATCGCTGGTCTTTTTGCTCTAATAAACAGATTTTTTCTCCTCCAAACTTCAGTTAACCTAACAACTCCTACATCCACTCTTCGTGAGTATTAAGCAATTTCCAAATGCATACAAAGTATCTGTACTTCCCATACTTTTACCATTTCAAGCAAATGAGTATTACTTGAATTCACTTAACGTTTTCATGTCTAGTGAGACACCTCATCGAAATCTACTTTTTGTCAACCAGTTAGATCAGATCAGATCAGTAGCTTCTAATTTGCTTTTACTCTGAACGACCGAGAACACAAACGATCTCATTGTGAATCTCTTGGAATTACTTCAAGATTGTCTCGTTATAATGGCAGATTGAACACACACATGTGGAAAACAAGGCTAATGACGTGACTTCCTTGCGCCTCCTACTAACAACGGACATCCTGGCGACTAACCTAATTGGGTCACAGTGCACGGGAGAGTGCGCCACATTTGCCGTTGAAGTTGGCAGATGTAAACTTGGAGATGACCGTACTTTCCAGTTTACGGAATGGCTGCAAGTTATGGAAGTATTGTGGAACAAGGCTAAATTTCCTAATAATTTTCCCCTGAGAAAGGTCCAACCAGTATGTTTACAGGCAAAGCACTAATCGAATTTGTCCAAAGGTTTTTCTTGTCCAGCGGACTTATGCAAGTCGCGTCAGAGGGAATGTGAAGAGTGTACCATACGTTTTGCATTATGTTATATGAGCGTATTAAGTAGAAGAATGGGATGGTTCATTAGCAGCCTAAATGCGGTACAACAGACATTCTGAGCTGAATTTTCAACCCTATCTTCTTATCATATTGTGCAACGAATGGTATGCAAAGGTGCTGAGGAATCCTCAATAACCCACGACTTCACAAACGTTTTGCTACATAACAGTTGTCCAATGGAGTAATTACTCTTTGCTGCTCGCAGAGAGTAACACCAAAACTAAGGGAACTTTTCACGAGAGTTGGTTTTCAAAGGGTTTCACCATGATATTGTACTCACCAAGAGTGGAATTTGGAATGTGCGAACCAGACGGTCTTTTTAACATCACAACATTGAGGTGAACAACAATCTGTAACAACATTATTGTGAGGAATTGGATAAACCCTTGTGTTCTTGACGAAGCTTCGAGTGAATGCTAATGCCAGTAACAGCTGAACTATAGTTACCGACTTAGAAATCAGATGGTGAACGAGACAACCTTTTCCAGTGCAACCAGTAACCTAGGCTTTCTGAAAAACTGATAAGGATACCACGTTATGGTTAGAAATGTCGAGCTCCACTGGGAGAGCCTAAAGTAGCCACAGTGCGTACATTTTCAGCTGCCTAATCTGTGTGCACTGCATTCATTCGGCACTTTTGATGGATCACTGGCGTGATATGAATGCACCTGAAATGAAAGTGTTTTTCCGGACGGGACAATGAGCTTCACAAACGTTGACACTGTTGTATTGATTAGTTAGATTTGACTTCTGGTTCACCCAACATCCGGTGTTCTCAGTGGCAGAGATTGTCAAATTCTCATCCCGACCAGGAGCATGTCAGGTAAGAAAGAATGAACGTTTGAATGGAGTCATTCATCGTGCTAAGAGATTATGCACGCATCTCTCTTTGAATTTCACAAATAATCAGTTCATTGAATGCACTGAATCGAAATTAACTCCATCCTACCACAACGTTTACGCTATTCAATCTGAGTTCAAACGGGAGATAGTGGTCGGATCTACCAGCATATAGCTTACTTGTGGGACAAACTACGGTTCCTTCTTTGGTCAGCAACGTACTTTTCACCTACGTTTACTGGCATCATAGACTGCTTTCATTCTGAAAGCAACTCATTTACATTGCTCTACAACTTAATCTAAAGATGATTTAAAACGAAAACAATCATCGTCATGGTGATTTACTAGTGTGAGAATGAAATTACAGAAGCCAATCATGCCGGGAAATTTTCAGTTTTGAAATTGCAGGTAAATTCAAGTGAAAATGTTAACGAATCATGTTTCCGGTTGATCGATGTTTGGTGAAAAACGGTTTCCGCAAATTGCACGAATTCCACTATTATCGATTATCCGTACAACGTCTCAGATAAGCACATAAGAAATAAAGAAATGTAACGAACCCTACATGTCATTTTCTCTATAGAATCACTGCAGTTAATGCGTAAGTTCTTTTGGGGTAAGTAAAGTGAAGGAAAAATCTAGGCGAGTTCGAGCATTTGAAGAACAGATCTGGTTGTTTTCAAATGCCAGCTTCAAATGAACAGGACGCCTGAACATCAGTAACAGGATAAGAAGCAAAATTGTAAGATTATATGACTCCCAATCAGGACACGCTATCCACCTGTTCGATACACGGTAGTGGTACTGAAATATTGGGTAAACGCTTTACCATAAAATCTTGTTCTTTAAAGTCTGTATATCTGATTAGTCAGCTGACAATAGACATTACTTCACCAAGGGATAAAGTCGTTCGAATCAAAAGGGGCGCACATTAGCTTCCACTAAAACCGCTTTGTGACGACTCTGGCCATGATCGTCGATGTGAAATGGCATATTTGCGGACCCTTCGTTTACAGTATTTGATAGCATTTGAAAGAATTATTTATTACCTGTCACACGTCTTCGTCGTCGATTCTGCTTTCGGCCGTACGTGCCGTCTCAAAATGAAAGTTTCAATACTTTCTTTCCGCACTTTCAGTCGATATGTTTTATTAGTAGCACATAGAAAACATTTTTCAAACACGAAATTTTGATAACAGAAAACTGTCCTACGGTTCTTTTTTCTCCATATCAGAGAACCCTGAGGCCCGAAAACAATACAGTGAGCCTGGCCTGTTTCCGTGAATTATTCCTCTAATTCAGTAGCATTTTTTGTTCTCGACGAAAGAACCTCTACTTTCTGATTACGTAATTCCAAGTTACAAAATCGCACATGCGCAATGAGAGTGAACACATAAATTGGTTTTAATTGAGTTCGAAAGCTACCCTTGTTCTCATGGAAAGGTTACCTAACGGCGCGCAGTTCTAGCGTTTGGTCATGAACAGGAGTTGCACGCCAAACTCTCAGTGTTTTCAGTCATTTTCACTTCATCTATGCTAATTTCTCTGCCGTTTGGGTTAGAACCATTGCCTCAATGAATAAAGTCTTTGCATTTCATCTTTCAACTCAGTCTTTTGAATAATCATTTATATTGTTTTCAATACTCTTCAATGTTTTTTCTTTTATTTCAGAAGCAATCATAACTTCACAAATCGCATCAGCAATTGGTGAGCAAATACACCAGTTTTCTTGCTTATAGGATACAGCTTACTCGACTAACTAGTGAAGCCGTTATAACGGAATCACGGACTAATTTTGTAACTACTTATTAAATGACCGAAAGCAAGCAAAATATTTTCCTTCTTAAATGATATTAGCAAATGTCAAATCTTTTAAATAAAACCAAGTACGAATAACGACTATAGACTAGTATTTCACAAACAAGCAGGCAACCCATTGTAACCTCGGGTACTCATCCTAATATTTACTTTCCGGCGATTCACTGTTACCAGCGCACTGTATGACGAGTACTGTTCCGCTTTCAGACTTTCCTATAGAAATTAGGAAAGAAAATAGAAATGATTGGCATGTAATCCCTTTCAAGTTGTGCACTCAGAAAGAAATAATTATTTGGTAGACGCAGTAGTGCCAGAAACCAGACCTCGGTCAGGTGATCTTTGCCTTTCCTGAGAGGACTGAATGGTCTGAGTATGTGGCATCACGATAAGCACTTCCAATTGTTACGTTTCAACAGTTTGGCCAGAGGTAATTGTTTAACTTGGGTGATCAAATATTTCAATTAAAACTAGTTTGCAGCTAAAATGTATTACTTATCTCCACTGATATCATATAAAACAGTTAAACAGTTAACTCTTTAGTGGTTTCTTTTCTACTGACATCCAGGAAGACTCCAACCGGCGCAAACAAATGCCATTGCGGAAATTGCAGGTCAGAGAGCAATCGTTTACCTTCGTTTTCCTTTGACCTCATTCATCTATTCGACTTATTTGCTGTGTTGCCTGATTTGGAGTAAGCATGAAATGTAATACTCAGCAATTATAGATTTTAGGAGAATTATTTATCCTACTACTTGGCTGTCATTGTTGAAAGTATGAATTTTGGAGGCGTGAAATTCGCTAGTTCGGAATGGATTGTTGATCCCCGTTGTTATCCCAATCCAGCCCTCAATCTCCGTCTACATTTTGAAAGTTTAGGAAAACTAGAATAGAGTTTCTCAGCATCAACTTTGTAAGACAGCTTGAGGTTTGTGTTTTCACAGTGTGGGTCGGTTTTACTTTGCGAGATTCACACATGTCAGGAAATATGTCAGCTGTATTGAAATCTTAATATGTGGTGACCTGTGGCTTAGTTGGATTAAAAACGAACGCAAAGAAATAGCATGGTTCCAAAACAAATCATAGTTCACTAGGTAATACATATTTATGTGGTTGTTTTTTACTTCAATACAATCCCTTTATGGTAGGCTCTCCTCTGCGCACCCTAAAAGGAATCCAAGCTTACACCATGGACAATCTTAAGGGAAAATATTTGTTTCTGTTTAGATGACTCTGTGTGAATCTGAGAACAAACTGGTTATGAATAATGATGCCAAAATAATACCGCAACCCCAGAAAAAGCGACGCACGATGAGCTCATCAACGATGATTCCCCTACTCCAATTGACTTTTGGTGCGCCAACTTGGAATGACTTACCAGGATGACAGCAAGAAAGTTTTTTAAAATTCATTCATTCTCGACATGGACTTGGATGGAAAGACCTCTTGCTGACTTCAGATATCACACACGATAAAAGCAAGTGGTTGGATCAGCACTCAACTGGCCATACTACTGAAATGATACAAGTCGTTTATCAAGACTTGAGCGCTAATCATCACCAAAATAACAATGCCAAAATGTGTAATAAACGTTCATAATCGCAGATTGATGAATACTGTCATCGTTGGGCGTTGGAAACGATCATCTCCCAGAGCGAACTGTCTTATCCCTGGTATGAAATCTAATGACCTAAATTTACTTGCAAATAACGTTTTGCAGCTCCCAGCCGTCTCTGGTACTTTCTAGCTCCTGGACGTGAATGGGGTTCTTTATGTAGTCTGCAATAAGGTGATCAAGTGAAATGCATTTACTCAAAATCGGAAAATTTTAAAAATAAAAATTTCGGATCACTTCAACGGAAATTTGCTGTCCTACAGCATTTTACCATTTTTCCAATCTTGTTTTGGCTCTGTCACATTTTACTTAGCAGACGGTGGTCAAGTGGATAGGGCTGTGGCTTTCGGATTTGAAGGCCGCGAGTTCGATTCCTCCCGCGGTAGTTAATCTAATCCACTTGGCAGCCCTCTGCTGGCTTCGGCCCCCTTCCTAGAACATAATGCACATTGGCATTACATTGATGGAGGCAAAAACAGCAGATACGTTAGACGGTTATGCTTGCTGTTTTCGCCTTCGTTGGGCATGCCGTAGGCCATGGCCTATGTGAAGCGTGCTTCTACCGCTAATGATCACACGTCAATATTAGCTTCGGAAATGTCGCTTTGGTGATCAACTGTTTTGCTGTTGTGAGTGCACCAATGTGCTAACCAGGAACATTGTGCACCGCATCTCGTGATGTGTTTATATGACTTAATTCCGTTAGCGGCGAGAAGCGGGTCAGCTCGAGGTGGCACCGTATCCATGATCTTGCGCAGCCTATATGAAGGCATGTAGGTATCCCTGAATACTCCCAGAAATAATAGGCTAGGATTTATATTTTTAAAGAATAATTTAGTAGACACGCATCGTTCAAAATCTATCCTCTGTATACCAATTTTATTTTAGTGCATTTCGCTCATACCGCGAGTCCTGAACTTCTTCTCGCTGCACGTAAGTGACATTAATCTCCCCACTGTAGGCGATTGTTTGCACCTTGACACGCATTTAGACATATCCTCTGGGTAGCACTCTGCATTTTCACTTTTTTCTGCAAGTTAAATGTTTGCTGAACTACTTTTTCAATTCAGCTCAAAGATTTCTAAATTATTTACAAAGTGACATGCTTCATGAAAGCTTTCTAACGCAAACCATCCCGCCGGTATTGCTGGGCATCATTATTCAAAGATATCAGACAGAAAGTTAATGTGCTTTTCTTTTGAAGATTTGAGGACCAGCCACAATAAGTAATGGTTTTCCCCTTCCTGGTCTCCCGAGAAGCAGCCACTTTCGGAAACAGGCCAAATTATCTATTTGAATTCCATTAAAAATAATATTTCGCAAAATAAATGTTTGAGTTAAATGAAAATTTATTTTCAGGGCTCGGAGAGTTTAGTTCGAAGAAAAGCTAGGCACGACCTACCTCTGGTCGTAACAGCACAGAATTCCCATTCTTGGGAGATAGCAACGAGGCACTGCCTGAACTGCCAGTGACTGGTAAGCAGAGAAAAACCTCCATTATGGTGAAAACCTTTTAGAAATTTGCAGCGTAATCATAATAGTTATCCCAAATTTATTTCAGTTCATTTTACTGCCGAATGAAACTCTTAAATCCAGAGCCATCTTGCAATTTTAGTTGGTCCCGAGTACCGTTTCAGCAATTCACAGCCGGACTTCAAACCAAACACTGCCGAAATTATATTAGGACACCGCACGAAAGAAAACAAATTATCACACTTGCAACTGACGTTTCTGAAAAATGGCTATGTGAGGTGTGAAAGTCAAAATACCGTGCTTTAATTAACGTCTTGTTCTTCCGATTATATCACCGTCCATTTCAGACATTGAATGCGAAAAATGGATAAGCCAAAGAAAATCACTTCTTGGTAAGCCGTGCATATAAGCACAGCAAGATTTCAATTGCCTGCAGTTTTATGGAAGTATGTAGAATTCAGAGAAACAATCCAGTTATCCCTACAGATTGATTGGTGGCGCAGGTTATACCACAAGAGCTAGTCTCCGCTGATTCGTTCAACTTTAAATTCACCAGTGATTGCAGTTACACCCCGATAGGTTACAGAAAACGTGAGTTCAATTAAGTCGAACAGTGAATCATCTTTATCGCTAAATGTAAGACTATTGCATATCAGCCACTTCGAGGCGACAACAAATTTATTACCTTGCCAGTACAGACAATCAGAAGAATTGACTGCGTCAATAATAACTTATTTAATTGATATATTTCATTGTTCAAGCGGTGTTTCAGCGCACTTGCTGTAATTTACTCTAACGGAGCAGTGAACCCTTCAGGGTCAAGATGCGAATTCACTTCCGACATGGATGTTGCCACCAAAATGACTCCAAATTTGATAACGCCATTGCTAGCGAATTAGCTTTGCTTCATTCGGAGTTGACCCCAACCATCGAACACGAGCACCGTTCCCAATGAAATTCATAACGATCGTTCTTAAAGGAAATCTATTTGGATGATACGAGTGCAAATTCTGTCATGTTACACAAAACAGACATTACTTGCTTACTTAATAATTTCTTCATTTTGCAGCTAAACTGTCGAATAAAAAAAGGAATCAACTTGAACAATTGATTGGTAGGTTCCATTCACGGTAGTCGTGTGGTCACCGTTTATTTATCACAGTCAACTTTGTGTTTTGTATTTACAATCTCCTCAAGCCCGTTTAAACGAAGACGGAACAGATTGCAAAATAGATCGGCACAATAAAAATACCCTCATGTGTTGATCTTTCCGTTTGCAGTATTAACATTGACCCGGGTAGGGAAAAAGTAATAAAATCAGAAAGGCATGCATTATGTTAACAACGTTATTTGCGATTATATCAAGCTGTTGTGATAGAATTCTGATTTATATCTATGACATAACTACCAATAACGAATAAGAACGCCATACATAATTTCGTCTTCGAGTGACGAACTAACTTAAAATCGTTGCTGAATTTGTAAAAATAAATTTTTAAAAAATTATTTGTTCCCATGGTAGATTTGACTAATGTGGGAAATAATTAACAATATCGGCCACAACGGATCAATAGTATATCAAAAGCGAATTAGGTTATAGTCAGACTTTTGAATGCAACATCCCGACTGCGTATGTCTTAGTTGCGGTTTTGTCAATGACGGTCGTAAGTAATTTGAACAATTTGTCATTCGGCATGAACAAAATCAGATAGAGTTTCTCCTACTTACAATTAGAGTTCCATATCAAATCATTAATTATATTTTGGTTCCTCGGCGCACAACTTTTAGTGACCCAGTCGAACAGAGTAGAGTGCTCGAACGGGATGAGTTCACCACCCATAGACATGATCATAACATATAAGCGGGTTAATCACGAGGCGAACTACGGAAATAGGATTTGATTATCGAGCGCCTAAAAAAAGGATCAGTTTACCGTTCAAAGAAAAAATTACTTGGTATCTTCCAATCGAATGACTCCACTCTGGCTATTTTGTTGACATGCATTGCTAAAACGACTTGAATGGTGACGGTTAGAGGTTCATCACTGAGATGTCTGAATGCACAACACGACGTTTTAAACGTCGCTAAATCACATTATTATTTGTTATCATGTCTTTCATAATCGATAGGAAACAATTGGGTTTTTTTTGAATAGAACTGTATTTTAGATCACAAACTGACAAGGACGAAGTTTTGCAAATGCTTATAAGATCGCCGAAAAAACAGAAATCCATGGACAACATTATATTTCTAACTTTCTAAATTTATGAACCGTGACAATGTCTGCTCTTCTTCAGCATTATCGCATCAGAAGGTTTTGATTATACTCAACACCGGTGGTGAGTAACTACACTAACCTTTACCTATCCAAGATAAATTAAATATATATAAAACAGCAACATTAGTCAATTGAGCTATCAGTGTTGTGGAATAGCACAAAGAACCTTATGTCTTTTAGGATGGAGAGTAAATTTAAACTTTCTGTAGTCACTGGCGGACACCAGGAGCCTATTGCAAGCTACCAAGCGTTCGCTAACCAGGCAGCAGGTTGGCAGTGTTTCGTGAGAATAACGGTCACAGCATGGCCATGTGATCAGTCATGGAACTGCTGTCAGGTACCTTTGTCCATGGCAGATTACTAAAAAGGCCACTTCTCGAAAGAATGGGTGACCGGTTTGACTCAGTGACGTATCATTAAATATTGAATGTGTAAGTATGTGCAGACAGGCATTCCGCGAATCCCTTTTTCACTTCCTTATTTAATCCCTTGTAGTTGAAATAAGACAGTGGAAAATGCGAAAATATCCGTAATAATTACCTGTTGCTAAATATTGCTGACATAAATTGGGCCAGTTTAAAATGTGCGGGAATGATCATTATAACATGCTCATCCAAGTATGTAACAAGGGATGGGCCAAGTGACTGAAAATAGAGGATCCAAGATAGGTCAAGGATATTTCGAAAAATATTAAGTCGTTAAACAGAGATTTACCTGTTACTTAAAATCTTAGTCTATGATTTCTGTAGATCAATAAATTAATTTAGCAAATGAAATACTTTAAGTAAACCAGAGTGCATTATTAGTTATCAACGGTGCAAGCCAAAGTTCTCAAAAAAATCTTTAACGCTCAAGTTAATTTTAAGGTCGTTTGTCCCGTTTCTTAGGATTGAGCCACAGTTTGTGTGACATTCAGAGAAGAAACAGGAAAACCTGATGTCTCTTGTTTCTTAAATGACGAGGAGACTCAAATAGTATACATTTACCATCGCTGTTACTTCACAACAGATTTTGTCCAAACCTTTATCATCGTTAAGAGCATGGCGCCGTTCCGCGTCTCGTTCCAAATGTGTTACCGTTCGGGCAATTTTTGTTACACTATCGTAATTAAACGTAGCAGTCAACCGTGATTTCTAATGTAATATTTAGACTTGTCGTGCAGACTTCAAAGTGGCAGATAATAAGCTCCGATTCAATATACGTTTTGATTTGAAATTCTATTCAAGTTTGATGTCTACTGTTATCACACAGATAGGATCTGACTACTACAAAACAGTTTTCACCAGGATGTATCTTTATCCGTTGCCTTTTCTTTATCGAGTTACTAGTAAATCATTAAACTGTTACTCCTGTTCTTGAAGCTGGTCCGTCATATAGAAAGCATTCACATGGGAGAAAGATAGTGGTTTTGTGAATCGATTTACTCCAAGGCGATTGACGTGTCACTGTGTTCACCGAGCCACTTGTGGAATCAAGTAATGCATTCATATTTGATTTTCAGTATCACTGCCCGATACAATTCGGAAGGGCATGACTGAAGATTTTGGTAAGTATTTTGCCTATCTTTTCAACTTTTAACAATTGGTCATTGAAAATTAATTTTGTTTTGTCATACAAACCAAGCGAGGTCACTGCTTGGGTTACGTTGCTGGGTTCGACACTTGCTTCGAAACGTCATTCATTTTAATTAATCATGGACAACTCTATCGGCATTCAAGTGTTGACTGGATACGACCTTAAGCTACTCGGCGGCCATGTGTTCACCGAAATCTGAACCTCAGTTAAGTTAATTTACTTACTTCATTTTGAGCTAGACAAATAGTTTAGATGAGGGTAGCTTACGGAGGAGTGATTAATTCATCGATAAATTAAATCCTGTGTCCTAAATGTGATTCGTGCGCGTCAACGATCATCTTTTTTGCAATAACGCAAACACGGCTGCACCCTTTTATTTTCAGTAAACGAAGTTAATCAGTCGAATTCAACAACTACTATTAGTAAGTAAATTCTGTTGCAACGTCTTCATTTTGTAGAATATTCTCTATTTTCAACTAAAAATGTGCCTCCCAGCTCACCCGTGGTTATGTTCTCGATGCGGGCTCGAAAAAATTAATCCTCGAATATATTGATAGTAGCAAATCATAATTTTGCAAGTTGCATTCGTTGTGCTCTATTTGTTGATGCTGCGCAGCAACTAGCTGACAGAACATCAATATACATACAAAGAAGGTCGGTTATGTTGTGATTAAATAAAGCATTGTATACGTCTGTTTCTCACTACAAACATTTTGACCCTTTTATCTCCCTAGACCTAGGCGGAAGCGCCACTTATGACAGTATTACTATATCCAGTTTACAGCCATCGGCAAACTGGTTTTTTATTATGCCTTTTGAAAGCGATTAGATTCTGGTCGAAAAACAGAAATAAAAACGCAAAACTTATCGACCATTTATACTTGTCATGGACACTAAAGAAGTCAGGCTAATGTTCTCCATAGTTTTGACGAGCTTTCGCACCGTATATTCTAGTAGATTCACAGTTACATTCTCAAAAACCTTCAGTAACAATACCCAGTTGCACCTCATCGTGTAAAGGCCAGGCGTAAATTTGATAAACACGTTTTTTGTTTGTCTACGGACTCATTTAAATACTAGCGATGTCGTTTGGTGTTTTGACGTCAGTAACTGAAGTGGTATTTTTCTCAAGCTTGCTTGACTCACGAATTTCGGAGAGGACGTTACCAAATCCATTGTGTGTCTTATCAATCCAGGCCAATCCAAAAACGACCAACATTCCTTCGCTATTTATTTTTCAAGCAAAACCAAGTGGGATTCAACCGGCTGCCTCTTTTGGTGTTTTGGCGTACACTACAGTTTTCACTTACTAAATCGCAACTAGTTACGAGTTAGCTTAAAACTGACATCCCATTTCAACTGTTGCACTTGTATGCTTGAGTTAATAACAGGGTGTTGTCAGCAGGATTCATGCTGACTCTTCACTTTAGTAAGGCCAAAAACATTTCTGACAGCAATTCAAAAACACGACCGACTTCTTTTAATATGCCATGACAGTAATTAGACTTACCCTCTTAATGCTTGCCATAGCACTAATCCCAACATCACTATTTATTCCAGTCGTATGATTGCGATGATCCTGACTAGATGTGTCTTCACTTTGCTCTAATTTACCGAACTACGTCGAATTTTAGCTTCTGTGAGTTCTTTCGGTCAAAATCTCAGTTTACTACAGGCTAACTTGATGACGTTTCGTATAACGATTCCGTTAATGATTAGTGTAATTTAACGGAAAAGCATGAAAAGTACTCTACCAAGATGTGAATAAAATGATAAAATTGACAGGACAAATATGTTTGCATCTATTTGGGGATAATAAGAGCAGCCAGACGTTATATAAAATGGGTAATGCACTTAGACACCGCATCAAAAATCGGTGCCACGAATCGGAATCGAAAAGGCGACCTTCCAGTTGGCAGCTCAATCCCTGCTCGTGGCGTCAACTTTTGGATACAAGATTTCTAAATGGGTTTCCCATTTTATATAACGTTTGATGTTATGTGTCACCACAACTTAAATATAGATCAGTCTTCAAGTCCTTTGAAACCCGTTTAGCTGTACTCGGAAAGTGAACCGATTAGGCTAATCCAGGGAATAAAACCAACTTGATTTTTGTGTCACTGGATACTTACCCACACATTCATTTCTCAGAATCTCCCTGAGACCCCACCCAATCAGTATGGGGATGCACTCCGTCATACAGTGGCTGCATTTGAAATGTGCCGCTGAGAACCAAATACGAACAGGTGGACTCCTAAAGCCTAGTACCGCGGCAGACTTGACTCTCCGATGAGTAGAAGCAACACTGCGAAGAGAGTCGCGTAATAGGTTACTTAGAGAAATTTGGTTCTAGACAATCAAATACTGCAGAGAATATGCCAGAGGACAGATGCGTACAAAATTGATTTAGTAATCAGAAAATTCCCAAACGAATTAAGGAACATGCGGGGTTTCTTGTGTTTTGTGAAGGTTGAGAGAAATCACGGCACTCACCTATGCATTCCGACCCCCATCGAAAGGCATCCTTCCCTGTCCAGTTTGGCCTGATTTTCTGGAAGTGTGAAACGATAGATCTGTCGCACACTGGAACATTGCTTAATCCACCGGGCAAAAACAGCGGCAAGAAACTTCAATGAGTCCTTATGTAACAGAAACGAAGAGTGGTCCTATTAGCTGCTTCGGTGGCGTCCTACTGTTCAGTTACGGTCCAACTGTCGCACACGTCAGATTTCTTAGTAAATCGTTCTGATTTAGATTAAAAGGGAAATCCCTTCCTCGATGTAAGTAGCCAAAAACATCTGCAGCTTAAAATTTCCGGCTGTTTGAAAAGGGAGATTTATGCTAATTTTCGTTTTCCAGTTATAGGTGCGGCGCAAGATTCCACAAACCGCCGAGGTTCGTTTGCTTTCAGAATTGGCAGAGGGATAGAAAATTAAGTGGATGCATAGTTTAACTCGAAATCTTCAGTTTAGCTGATTACATTCAGATACGCATATGAAACAAGACAGAGAAACAAACTACATCAGCTATAAATACCAAGGGATTTCCAGCATGTTTATGCTGTACTACCGGGAGTGTTACATGAGATGATGTTTCCGTAATCATTGTTCTTGGTTCAAGTGCCTGTTCTGCTTATTTCATTGTTCACTAGATTTCCGTTTGTTGGTTCCCTAGCTGGAGTGCGGACCGAAATAGACACAAGATCCTTGCGCCCTATGTTGGAATGAATGACCATGAAAAACCCTTAATTTGCTGTTTATTTCACCGCTTTCGTATGGGCTAACGGAAACCAACTGGAACGCCGATGTTGCCTACTAATTACTGTATGACTGAAGCTGTATTCAGTCTACATTACAGTTCCGCCCAAACATACTGTGTTCAGTAGACACCGTGGTCTTCGCTGCCTATTCCAAAACCTATGTTGGGTGCCTAGTGATGATAGAAGGGGATCTCAAAGAGCGATTTGCTTTCCCAGCCGGCTGAACCGGAAATATGCTACCTCTGGAAAACAAAACGCATTTTATTGAAATTTTTACTTGGTGCGCATGTTTCACTTCGAAGCTTTGGCCTTAGATTACCAGAAGCTAGGTCACCAGTTACTGTTTATCTACCAAAACTTTGCTATTATTCGGTGTCGCGTATGTGATTAAACTACACACATGTCATCTTCTGTTTCCATCCTGTGACTACACCAAAGCATAACCAAAAGTCACGCACAGGAGCTTATGTCAAACGACCATCCATTTCAGTTTGATGGTTTTCACAAGACACTAAGCCCTACTCCAGAAAACAAAAAAAAACACTAAGTACGCAGCGACAGACGCCATCGACACTAGCTCAAGTGAATCTCGAAGGTGATAAATAACGTTAATTCTACTTTTACGTTTGAGCCCATCAGCTAAACTGTCGGCGGTTCCACCATGTGATATACTGAAGGCCGCAAATGGATGCCAATGTTGCAGGGCCCCTTAGAGTGATGAGATACACTGAGTTGAAGCATGGCTATATACTGAAGAACATAACTGACGTCAGTTGAACCACACACACACAAGATTGGAACTGGACCGACAGAAGGCCCGGAATCAGACGGACGTTCTAGTCCGCCCACTAACTGAAAATGGTCTGATTTTGTGATGTGCTCATAAGGGAGCGGGTGAGGCATTAGATATGAAGATTAGAAAATAGACAATGGGCCCGTTAGACGGATGACAATCGTCTAAAGAACTTCATCGTGCGTGGACTCCAACCAACAGATTATGACAAATAAAGGAAAAGTGTCACGTTGAGCTTTCCGAGGTCACCTGATCGTTCTTGCCTGATTATGCGGGCCGGGATTGGACTAGAGTCGAGAAAAACGACTGAAGGCGCTAGAGCTAGCGACAGAGAAAATCTTTAGAACACGATACAAGAGCTGGATGCTTCAGATATCAGCATCAGTAATTTGCTAAAGTATTGTGATCTGCGACAGCTGGGAAAATATACGGAAATGAGAAAAACGGCATTCATCCATAAAAGTCTCCCTTTTAGCGACTTTCTGGGGATGTCAATATATGATAGCCGGTGCCGAACAAACTTTTCAGGGAGGTAGACCACTGATTGATACACTTGCAGAAAAGTCATCTAGAAAGCCAGATTGGACGCTTCAAAAGCCAATTGAACTAGTCCACTCCGACTGTGGGCGATTCACCGTTATTCAAAATCAGATACAGAAGTCAACAGGAGTAAAATTTCTGTAAATATGAATTTATAAATGAAATGAACAGTCGTGGTCCTGTTTCCAGAATAGCACCAAAATTTGAACATCGAATTCAAGGGTCAAGCACATACTACTTGGTATTTTTGGGTGGCTGCACCGATCTGTAGATATATGGTATAACTTCGCATGAAAGTGGAGAAATAAATTTGGGAATAATTGTGCGCAGATTTCTCACGGACAATATTCTGCTCCGAATAAGTAAATCCCCCAAACGGAGTATGTGTACGAATCAAGCCGGTCTCCCACCCGCTCGGGGCACATCAACCATGTGCATCACAAGATACGTAGGAGAACTAACCCTTCGCTAGCTAATGGAATCTAAATTTTCCGATCAGAATACGCCGTTTGGCAATTCTCCGAAGCTTCCTTTTTGTTTTCGTCCTTTTAGTTTGCAAATCAAACATTAACGGAAACCGCCCTACCATCGTGTCCGCTTAGGCATATCTTTGTGGGGTTTTGAATGAAAATAAAATGTTATCCTTCTGCATGAAGATCCAGATGTGTACCATCCCCTTACGAGCATAAGTGAGGCGTAAATGAGGCCTGATTCTGTGGCGAACTTATGACATTCGGATAAAGGGCAGTCGATCGAACAAGTATTCAGTGCAACCTGGTTTTGACTTCTGATGTCCATACCCATTCTGACTCCAACATCATGCGCTCTCCTGTGAGACTCGTTTTTCTGAGACTACCTGCCAGAGTTGTTAGTCTCTGGATTGATAAATAAACACAAATGCCCTAACTAGCGGGCTATCTGTGCAATCCAAGTCAGACTACTGCGTTGGGGTCTGCAAGGTGCCCTGTACGAGTGCTGGAAACTTGAACCAGTAAGGATAAATGCCGCAGGAGGCATCACACATATTTAAAATGATTTTTTCTCTCGCCAAATATTTTGATATATGATGTAGGGTTTTCTTTTGCCGCGATATGTTGTTGCAATTCAGCAACCAAAACTAGAGCATGTTGCTGCATGTATGATTGATGAAAAACCTTGGTTTTCGTACAGTAAATCTGTGAACTTAACTGATTCTGTGTGAACTCCGTTCACAGCAGATTTGTTCACTAGGCCGACGTCATTATGTTGTTGATTCATAGTTAGGCAGCTCAACTAAGGGCATCACAAGCACTTCGGATAAAAATAAAATAGCTTGCACTTTTTCTAAAGTAACTCGCATCTAATTCTGCTGAAAAACGATTTGTTCACTATCATGATGAATTTTGTCATTACCAGTTGGAGATAAAATTAGGGTTGTGGCGGGAGGGGCTCATAGGTAGAAAATTCTAATGAAAATCAATCACATTTTCCACGAAAGGCATTTCACAGCTAGTCAACTTCGAAACCATGGAGACCACAATGTAATTTTATTTCATTTCTGACTGCATTCCTTTATTGTTATATATTGTCCAAACCACAAATATCACCGAACTAGAAAAGGCAGCAAAATCTAACCGTTTCCTAAACAAACAAATTGATGGATTTTGCGCTAAATTTTTGTAGCAAGTTCACGAAAACACGAACAACTTCTCGGTTGTACCGTTCGTAAGAGTGATAGATACTTAACCAAATTCCCAGTTGACATGGAGGCAATCGACCACTTATTTTGCCACAACTACAAATTTTTCAAAGACATTCTGTGGATTGCGTTACCATGCGCGCCCACACAATATTGAAATGGTCAGGTCTTAATCAATAGCCTCATAAGGGTAATTACAATAAAATTTGCTGTCACCATACAAAACTATTTTGCGCCTTCTTCTGAAAGTTCACCTTGAGTGACTGTCCTTTAGACTTAAATCTAAACCCACAAAACTTGTCGTCCGGTCACCCTTGTACTCTGGAATAATCAGACGCCATTTTCGCTCTCATTCGAGCGTGTCGGTGGTATATCCGTCATCAGACCCGGGGTTTTAAGCATACACGTTTAGCTTGGCAGGCGGTGGCCGAGCGGGTAAGGTTGGGGCGTTTGGACATGAAAGTTGCCGGTTCGAGTCCTCCCACCGTCGGTCAACTTCCTTACCTAGCAGCATTTCGTTGGCTGCGGCCCCTCCCTAAAAAATGCTGTGCATCGCCATTTCATTAATGAAAGAGGCAAAAAACAATAAGGAAAACTTTGGTAGGTGTGCGTATTACCACTATGTTCCCCTTCGTGCTAGTCCGAATAACTAGGTCACGTTTGTTCATGTGTTCTTCTCATTGAAGAAGTGCCGAACACCTGCAAAAGGATACATTTTATTAACTGTAATCGAATAGAACCCACAAATTGATGCCTCTTCATAGGAACTGGGTTCTTGTCTCATGTAGTCTGCTTCTCTGAAACCTCCAAAAAGCATTTTACTTATGGCGCAATTTTGTCCCCTTCTGCACCAACTTAGATAAAAAATGTCGTCCACTAAGTGCAATATGGCAGTACATCTTTTAGCCTTAAGTGTTAAGTAAATTGAATATTGGAGTACATTCATAAAATTTTGAGTAGCAACTGATCGGCGTTCTAATTTCTGCTCTCTAGTGAACCAATCCTAGCTATATGCCATCCTAAGATTGGGTTCCGAAAAAATAACACTGAAAAAAACTGTATGATGTATGTGACAATCTGAAGGTTGCCTTGGCAACGGACCTTTTTGGTAAATATCGCTTACCCAAGGAGCACGTCAACGGCTAATCAGGCATATCACTCCCCAGCCCATGACTCTTTATCCCTCTTCGCACACACCTTACTGAAAGGATTACGCCAGGCTTCAGTCTTCTATTATGAGCGCTAGTGGACGGATGTCAACAAAGTGCAGAGCTATGTAGTTCTGCCAGTTGTGCGAAACTCGATTTTGTCACAGTTGTCCTCCCAGAAAGCGTGAGAAGATAATTGTTTAACCATAGGCACTGACTGATATATTTAATCGGTCAATGACATGCACCGCAAACAGGCAGGATTTACCTCAGACTCTTGTTTCCAAATTAAACTCAAAATATTTCAACTCAATGCTGATTTTTATCAATTCTACCTTGATATGGTATGGATCGCCTCCGACCATTCCCACTAGCTCAAGTGAGAAAAACCAATTCAGTCGGCACAAAATCTTTGATGAAGTGAAATCACGCATCTGTAGGTTACTTTTCTCACATATTTGCATCTGTGCGAATGCCACTAACTCATCGGTTGTCCACGTTGTTCTGGTTGGTCCACCTTGTTCGGTGGATTTCACCCGATTTAGTCCACGTCGTTTCATTGTCGAATCCGGATCGCTCATCCTGAGTAGCCAGCACAAATCACGAGATAACCTCAGTTTGCATGTCCGCCCTCTTGTCTTCTAATCACGCCACTATGTCGGCTAGCTGCTAGTAGCCGATTTGATAACGCAGTCACAATCTGGTCTTGCCAGCTGTACTCGCGCGCTGTCTGGCAAGATCGGGTTACATCCATGCCTTTGTGTTATTGGCCGTGATTTGTCTGGTACGGTCCAGTGTCGCGCACCCACCGATAACCAATGAGGCAGTTCAATTAGACTCAGGCACAATCTAAATTAGACTGTCATTCTGTCACAAACTGCTCATTAAAATAGCTTTATTTCAAATTATCTGCGCCCGAGCCGTTGCCTATTTCACAATCACTGTTTGTTCCGATTCCTGCAACAGAAAGCCTGGATGGAACTTCTATAAATATTCTGGCTAATAATTATGGTAAGTGGGATATTGGTTTAAATAGTTCGCCACTATTGTAACTTGTGTTGAACTGACCAATGCTACTTTTATCAGAAATACTATCTTATGACTAACAAGGTTAAACGGGCATAGGCAGGTTCGATCTTCCGGAACGGAGATCCATATGTTCGCAACCTAATAGTTCTTTGAGAACTAAGATAAAATACACACCTAGAAGAGGTATGGTGCCGCATGTTTGCCACTTAGTGAATTCCAAGCAGTGACAATCATTTCCCTATTTGACAGCCTTTAAGCGATCGTTGCGTTATTTCATGAGCTTTGTTCAGCAAGTCGAATAATGGCTGAGAAATGAAACTGATGCTAGTTACGACCGAGCAGTTCTTTTGTATTGCTCGTTACCCAAAATAAACATACGCACTTCAAACAAATAGCCGCATGTGTGAAGTAATGGGTACTCATTTTCAAAATGCAGATCGGCTTGAGACCACTTTATATCTTTGTCTGATCTGTTAAGTGATCGATTACTTGTGTATTGATCCCGATGCTGGGCTGGTCCGCTATCTGCTTATCTTTTATCGTTTCAATTAGTCTGCATTTATCCCGCTTCGGAATTTGTGCAGTAGTCCACATTAATTCCGCTGTAGCCATATGTTAACGCGTGTGTTAATTGTAGCATAACCCATTCCTTTTCCAAACGGCTCTCGATCAAAAATTTTTTATTGGCGACTGTGATAATCCAGTCATGCTGGTTACTAGGCTGATGGATGAAGTTTCTATTCATAGCCACAAATCATCCAAATGCACGCTGTTCTCTCTGTATCTAGCCTACCTGAGTAATCACGATAATTGTACTGAACTCTGCAAAAACTAATGAACGCCTCAATCTGGACGTTCTCAATGTTAGCATTAATCCGGGTTTTCAGTTTAATATTCTACTACATTTTTGGAGCTAATTCTAATTGAAGCAATAAGCACCCTACTCTCGTGGTTTTGTTTATTTCTTGTTGTAAATTCACAGCAGATTCGTTCGGGATTGCTTTTAATCAGAACTCACATTCGGTAGAATTCGAAGTTTTCACAAGGTTTATCACATTTGACCACCATTTCTGGTGCTATTCCGTGTTTATCGGCCGTTGACGTGCTACTGTCAGTGTATGCGTATCTAAATCCACGCATCCTTATGCATATAGGAAGCAATAATTTTGCCTACCAAAGGTTCACCTAAATAATCAGCTAACATTTATTTTTCGAGAGACATGTTGTGCAATTAATTAAATTTCTTTTAGTGAAAGAAATGAACGAAGTCAGAATGAAACCTTCCACAAAAATCGGTAAGTGTTTGCATAGGAACCTTCATTTTGATATATATATATATATATATATATGTATATATATGTATATATATATGTATATGTATATATATATATATCGACCAGTCACTAGACAATAAACATATTTTTGAAAAAGAACATTGATTTCTCGAGAATTTCGGTCAGTAAAATAAACAACAAATCGAAAGACGGCTCATGATTATTCGAAACGTTCTATACATCCTATTCTAGGAAGACTTGCAATGCTAGGTGAGATTCAATGTTTGTTTTTGTATTTTTGCTCTAGTGCTGGAAACTCCAGTTGCCAGCATTTTATTGCAAACTGTTTTTCTTATCGTGTTGGTTACCTCTATCCTTTTTGGGGAATCGAATCGGGTTCACTTAATTTGATCCGCTGTTTTAGCTTCGCAACTGAGTGCTCAAAACATTCAAATATACCATTACTTTAGATCGACCTCGCTTCCCACAGGGCTTGACTCAAGCATATTTCTCCAATGAGAAAGATTTCGCATTGTTTACTCAGCAAGATTTTTCACCCGTGTTCGGTTTTGTGTGTTAATCCTGGTGCGCAAACGAGGTACGTTTGCTGCGGAATCATCTCGGGTTTTGATTGGCCTGGATTTGACATGTAGTGTAACGGTGCAATGAACTTCAGTAAATTACGCCAAACCTATCCATTTCGGTACGTGTTTAAGCAAAACGGCGGTCACTTGGAGTAGATTAGATTTTCAGCTGGCAGTTCTGTCGACTATTCTCGTAGCAGACGATATTTCACTGTCGCCCAATTCGCTTCCACTGTATAGCTTTCCATAACAGACACAGAACATGCCTTCCACTATACGCATGGACCAAGCACGCAAGTAAAATGTCAACTTTTGACTAAACTGCTTTAACGAATTACAGTAGGTGGGGTTCGGACAACCTGCACGTTAAAAATGCAGTCAGTATATTTGCTTGTTATCTGCCAACAGTAATCTGGCAGTGCCGTTGGAGAAAAACCGGTTTCACGATTACCATGGAATATTGGTCGAGCGTTGATGATGGTTGACTTTTCGGACAAAGGTTGCCATGTGGTACAGTTGGAACAAGTAAAAAACTGAGAACAAAATAATGAGAAGCATATACGCCAATGCCACTTCAAAAAGATACCTCAGAGTAATTATTAGAATAAAAACGTAACACAAGCAATAATAATTCATTGTCATTAGGCAATCGGGTGGGGAACATGGAAAAGGTGTCGATCAGAGCATGGTATAAGGTCGAAGACATCTTGCCAGGTCAAAAAAGGTAAAAACAAATTCGAAATATGAAACTTAATGAGCATGCACATATATGTGCATGTCTGGAATTCAAATCTAACGTTGATAGATACTCCGGTCTTTCTGAAGCATAAAGTGTCCAGCTTTCACCAAACAAAACCAAAGCAAGATACCCATTAAAGTAGTCTCATGATGACAACTGATGAAGATAGACAAGGACTAGCACCAGAAAAAAGTCAGAAAAATTAAGGCTAATATAACTGACTATTTCCAATGGCATATTCAAAGTAAAATCTATCAAACTCGCCGGCAGAAAAGTGGTAAGGCAAATGAGTTAAGCATATTTTGCTGGTCTTTATGTAGGAACATTTAGCAATACATGCACATTATCCGGTTAAACAAGGTTTGTCGATCCCTGCACTGTGAGCTATAGCACAAATTGCTGTACAAACATAATCAAAATGTTTTCTAATTACTGCTTGGTGTACAAAAACACTTGCGTGGTTTATTTTAGGATTCCCAACGACAGACGAAAGACAGGAATTCAAGAAAATTCTGAGTAGGTTCAATATTTTTCCGAAAATGTGAATAAGACAGATTTTAACTGCAATTTAGATTAGTTTTGTAAAGATTTACGTAAGCAGACTGTCATGAACTTACGATGAGAGGGAATCTTATCAAGAATAAGGTACTGCGAATCCGCAAATAAACTCAAAAGAGTCTGAAGATGAGTGCACTTCTGTCCAGATTTATTAACGACAGTCAGATGAGAGGATGTTTGGTTTCACATCCGTTGTCACTTAACAGTCTAATTTATTGTTAAAGCGGGTCTGTTTTTTGGTGCGCACGACTTACTGGCTGAAATCTTTTACCTTTACGAAATTGAGCTTATCTCAAAAAAATTGGTTCATTTATTCAAGGGAATACTCAAAATGGGAGTTGCTCTAAGTCGTTCACCACCATTTCAGCTCATCATTATGAAACCGTTAAAACAAGCCCCATTGAATAAGCCATTGTGAACAACCAGTGACAGTTTAGAGAACACGCTGGACCGTCGTTTGGCAACTATTTCCTCTAGAACGCAACAAGAGATCGCTGGTGGTACTACCAAGCGCCAAGTATGGCCCGCAATCTAGTAACTCACCACACCTTGTCGTGTTTTGCTAAACCAAAGAGGGCTTCCAGAAGAGCATTGTGAACCGACCGGTCATCAGCTCGTGTGAAAGAACTCTGGTGCCTTGCAGATAGCGTCTCAATGCCCAAAAGCGTGAGCTGCATCCCCGAATAACAGTCCTTCCTTATTCTGGGCGACCAAGTATCTAAATAGCTCAGAGGGGAACCCTGGACGACAACGGACTGCCGACGATGATAACGGGTCACTGTATTAATGTATATGTTTTTCTTCCTCATTCTCTCAAATTGGTACACCTTGCCCGTTATAAATGCGACGGCACAAAACCTGCATGCATACTGATGCAATATATATATATATATATATATATATATATATATATATTCTGGTGCTACATACCGATTTGGAATGTACGTCAATAGAAATGTTTGAACACGAGAGACCGGGCACTTATACCTGACGAGCGACAATAATCGCGAAACCGTTTATGTTTTTCTTAGAAATTTGTGTTCACTCATTCAGATATTACTATCAGGAAAATAACACTTGACCGTTCCACATAACTGAGTGTTGCGGGCAGTAAACCAAGATGTTTCTGGGCCAAACGTGACCACATAACCTCAGCCTGAAAATGGTGTCGGTTAAGGAATAATGTCCTTATGCACATCTGATCCCATAACACGGATTAATGCGAATTCGTAACATATATTTCAGAAACTACAGTTGAAGAATGGACGACGAACGATACACGACTACGTGAGCCCAGAAATTACACGCAATCAAATTTGCAATAGAACTTTTGATTATAAAATTATGCTCTCAGATATCGTGCTGCATCTATAAATCGCTACAGGTTTTACGTTTAATTTTAAATGCTGTCCACCTTTCGCCGATTCTCAATGATGTCTTTTTGTTATTTTCGTGATTTAAGCCGTGCAGGTAGATACACTAATTAATTAACATGTGCACAATCTTTCGTTAACTCGGAGTAAATTGGTGTAAAATTGTAAATGTGAACAGCTTTTTTTGGAATACGTCATACTAGATGTCGATTGAAATAGGAAAAGGTGGCAAGATGTTACTCAGATTACCTAGAAGAAAATGCGGTCGCGTAACAGATTGGCCTTCAAGGTTGTACAAGTAGAACATTCAAGCTGACTTGGTTTAGCAGCAGCAGAGAGAACTTTCACCCAAAGAAACCACGGCGATCGACGAAGAACTCCGAAGAAGCGCAAAACATGCTACCTTATGCATTTATACTCGCAAATATGGATAAGCTAGACTGGAAACGACTTCCCATTTTCATCTATCTTCTTTCATATAGAACTGTATTGGTTACCCTTATTGCTACCGACATGTTCATGCATCCTCTCTTTCTCAGTGAATATTCCATCCCGCTTTTTGTTATAGGTTCACTAGAATCCAAAGCAAAAGAAGAAGTGGTCGTTGTGCTAGGTTAGCTAGTCAGATTTCGCATGGTATTGTAGAAATCATTCCTCTGATTCTGGTTTTACTGGGATATTGCCAAGTATATTAGAGTGTGAACCAAAATTTGCTTTTTAATACACGAAACAACTTACTTATACCGTTTCCGAAAACCGTATTTCATTTCCTTTGATCACAGTATATTTTATGCACTACTCTACCACTTATGTTGAAACGATCCCGTTAAAATTGTCACTGAAAGCAAACCACTGATGCAGATTACATCACAAGTTCATAAAACCTAAGGAGGACCTCAGTGAGATTGGTTGTGGTTGCTGACAGAACATCAGAACCAAATTTCAAACCTTGGAATCGTGATTGATGGATACGAATATCTTTTATATCCCGTGATCAAACAAATCAACTATGAATATATCAACTTCGAACGTGAATCGAAATGAATTCCCTTCTTCCTTCCTTAAGCCTGCTAAACTTGGCTGAGTGTGGGTATTTTCACCACATCATGTTCGACGTTCCCGACCAAAGCAGAGCACGCAGTCACTATTTGGTATTGACATCCCTAGTTTATTCATGAAATATATGACCATGTGATACGATCGCCAAAAGTGGGCATTAAGATTGCATCGAAGCACTGTACAGCTCATTCATCCTCCTTACGAATCATCAGCAGTGCATGTCCACCGCACTGTAGTTGTTTCAAAAGACCGTAATTCCAAAACTGATATTTTTCTTCTGAAGGCTCTACTTGATTGTTTGCTGCTAATAAATTGTAACAGTACTCTCCCCACAGTCTCTTCACACTCACGTGATACCTTTGACACTTTTAGAAACATTAAGAGACTCTTACGCAAATACTCGTCTGCAGGAGATATGTGAGTTTAATTGAGAATAGCACCTGCCATCCGTTTGCATTAAATTCCTTGTCAAAAAAGATGTGTAAGTGTTTCATCTATCGAGTTAGGATGACAAAAATCGTTATGCTGATAATTGATTTGTCAATGAAAATAGTCCCGCAAACATCTACTAAGCGTTCTTCCGGTTTTCACAATAAAGTTTTACAAACTGTGATACATATATGGTCTTCTGGTTTCTGGGGTTTTCCTGTTCATGCCTTCTTGTAATGATGCTGCTCCTACTCATTGCAACATTTGGACTGTTTGTTTCTCCCACGGGAAAACTAGAATAAACAAAGATGCACAACTTCGTCGGCACTCTGCCAAGCACAGTTTAAAGTAGGAGAATTCCGCGAGACTAAATCAAAGAAGAACGGACGATGATCGCTTTTTTTGCGATCTACTTAGGAAAAGTACATAAACAAACGCATAAGAGTACATAAAGGGGAAAAAATATAGACAATTGCATTTGCATACATAAACTTTTCGTGTAACGCACAAGCTGTTGCTGGCAGAAAGTCCATTTCAAGATAAAGCAGAAAAGTAATGCTGCATTCTATGATACCTTCTTGCCCAACCCAGGATCCGCTTTCGTTTTCACACTTTAGAAAGTCATTGTGTTTCATCGAGACACAAAAGCGAACGAAAACAACAAGCAAAATTATTGAAGGACCGGTAGACTAAAGATACTAGACGTGGTATTGCTGAAGTTCGGAAATTGATCCCGATAAGAAACAAAGGCGGGAAAATTTAAAGGCGGTTCACAAACTATCCACTTTAAAGCACTCAATTTCTGAACCATTCACGCATCGGACGAAATGACGGGGTTTGTAACGTTTATTCGCTATTCCGAAATCCGGTGACCGGTAAGCCAATCGATTTCGTCCGTCCCCACTAGCTCAAGTGAGAAAAACCAATTCAGTCGGCACAAAATCTTTGATGAAGTGAAATCACGCATCTGTAGGTTACTTTTCTCACATATTTGCATCTGTGCGAATGCCACTAACTCATCGGTTGTCCACGTTGTTCTGGTTGGTCCACCTTGTTCGGTGGATTTCACCCGATTTAGTCCACGTCGTTTCATTGTCGAATCCGGATCGCTCATCCTGAGTAGCCAGCACAAATCACGAGATAACCTCAGTTTGCATGTCCGCCCTCTTGTCTTCTAATCACGCCACTATGTCGGCTAGCTGCTAGTAGCCGATTTGATAACGCAGTCACAATCTGGTCTTGCCAGCTGTACTCGCGCGCTGTCTGGCAAGATCGGGTTACATCCATGCCTTTGTGTTATTGGCCGTGATTTGTCTGGTACGGTCCAGTGTCGCGCACCCACCGATAACCAATGAGACAGTTCAATTAGACTCAGGCACAATCTAAATTAGACTGTCATTCTGTCACAACTACTACAAAGATTTGAACTTTAAGAGCTAAAATTTCACCCTAAGCAATATGACTAACCTTTTCCCAACTCGATGGTTCATGTTAATATAATACCAATTTTCCAAAGTAGTTTTCAAACCTTTTCCCCAAACTATGTATTCAGACCTGGTTTTCTTGTTTTCGTTATTCTGCGTAATGCGACAAATAAATAATGTTAGTTTTTCTGCTAATGAAATGATTCCATTTCGTCGAACACCTTGAGCTTTTGCTTTGCGTTATTGAGGTCGATGGAGCGCAACAAAAATTACCGAGCGGATTTACGTTCTCCCTTGATAAGTCGAAGGAGATAATGTGATAATCGTTATTGATATTTTTGACGTAATTTCGAAGGTAAATTGCAAGTTATTACGGCCTTGCAGAGATATTTATGTCTTCGTAGACTCAGGAGCCTAAGTTCCGAGTAGGCCCACTACCACCCAACGCAAACGACAAGTATTCATCGAATGTCTTATTTATTTGGATTGCACAATCTTCCTGTAACTTCTTGGGTTTGGAAATGCTCACAAATGACTAACACAAGCTACTTCGATTGCATAATTGTAAGCATACCTAAACCCACTTACCGCGGGACTCTTCCATTTGCGAAGCAATAATTTTGAATGTGAAACTAGGTACCGGTAGACGCTGAAAAACACAAACGTAATTGTAAACCTTGCTTAAAATAGATGGCAGAGATGTGAAATTACGAGAGAAAGCGTTGCTTTATCACACAAGTCTCCAATTCAGTCGACCACTGTTCATGTGTTCCCTCAAATGGTTTCATTAATTTGATTTTGACATAACAGATAAGTTGGTCAACTCGATAGGTAAGTAACTAGATATGATTTCCCTATATGCGGTAGAACATCAGTTCTTTTCGAAACCAGTCAATCTGATCTCACAAAGTAATTAAAATGTGATTCGTTCCGCATGATTCATCGCAGTGCATTTTAAAATTTAAATGATTATCGATAGGCTCTGTCCGAATCGCTGCCGCATGCCACAAAACTGGTCGTTAAAGGAAAAACTCCGAAGTGAATACCCAGTTGAACGCAGCAGTAAACTGCCTTTACCAAGAAACCGGTTACCCATACAAAGAAAAAATGGTTGGTTAACCTTTGCCTCGACTAGGCGCAGTTACGATGTAGCTATGAGATTGGCAATACAGTTGCTTTTGGTTCGTCTGCCAAGAGTTCCATTGCGAATTAAACAATGGTGTAATGTTGCGCTTTGAAAACATTTATTTACAAAAATCTAGGAGTTTGGAAAAGCCTTTTTGTGGGGATCTAAACCTTACACACGATATATTAATTGCTTATACTGTGGTAGGAGTCGGATTAAGTTTACTTGCCTGCAAAGAATCTGCATAATTCTGTAAACAGATCTTGTAAGACAATTATAGTTACATTTCACGATAAAATTATTCAAAAATTATTACATCTGTAAGTGGAACAATCTTTTCCACCTATCCAATTTTCCCCAAAGATTCGTCAACCTGTTCAACCGACAGGGATGTGAATATATTCTTCAAGACTGGCCACGGAGCATTTGCCTGGACAAGTTTGATTTTAGTGGTTTGACGATTCAACATAGGTAACATCGGGCAACCAGGGTTGAAGGAACACAACCATTCGTCGTATTATACCAGAAAAATTAAAACCGCAAACATGGACGTTCCAGAATGTGTGCAGCAAATAACACACGAAGGAACGATGTCGTATTTGTCTAGTACGGCAAAGTGTGAATTGGAAGTAGTCTAAGCTAGTGTGCACCAGAATGACTTTACAGTCTTCCATAGTCTTCTTCATTCCGTTCATTTGGTAGTTTGTTCCATGATAATCGTTTGAGGAAGGTGCAGTATCGCATCACTTTGTGTGACGAGATGCAGTTTCGTCTTAATATGTCATAACCGAAACTGCACTGACTATTGGATTATCTTTTCACAAGAGAAACGCGCAATAAAAATGCTGATGTTCAAGAAAATTCGCTAATTTCAAATCCTGCAAATCATGCCCCTAAGATCAACTAACAAACGATCATCGAAAATGAACTAGATAAATGCCAAACATACCGCTAACTTTTAGCAGTCTGCGAATTGTCAAGACAAAAGAATGTTCCAGTGTAAGAAACAAAGCCAATTAACCGGGGCAGTTAATTATGAGTAGCAGTGAAGCTAGTGGCAATAGAACCTGCTAATATAACATGGAATGAATAAATAGTCCATGTCATGCTAGCCTTATTTTCAAAGTGAATATGGAGGCATTTTTCTGACTTCCATATTTTTCGGCACATACTGATCAATTTGTCAATCACAGACAAGTAAATTTTACATTCACTTCATCTACAATACTCAAATTAGCCATTGAACCACATGGTCTTGGACTGCTGGCGAAGACGTGATCTGCCCCGGAGTTTATTTAGAAAAATGGTTATATTGCTGTATCGTATATCCCTCGATGAATATGAGTGATGAAAGCACGGATCACACGTTCAGTTGCTGCAGTTTTCTACCGAATTTAAGTTTAAAAATTAGAGCCTTACTCGATGCTCAGTTCCCGGAATGGTAGACAAGGCAAGACAGAAATAATAAGAAAATCTAAGGGTCTTATAAAGTAAGAAAATGCTTCGAGAAAGTTCGGTCATTGCTGATGATTGACTATTATTAACCACGTAGATTTCGTGATCAACAATATTTGCCGCCAATAAAACACAGTATGGAACCTAACATTATTTTTCATGTGCGCCATAAGTTAAGGAAAAGAATCCTTTGCCACTAGATCTCTTGTCGTTCTGCTATTCAGCCACATCGAAAAGGCAGAAAGAAGTACTAGCCGAAAACATTGGTACGTATTAATCTCCCAAATCCCAATTCCATGTGACATGTATATGTGAGTTTTAGAAAATAGCTCACACCTGTTTGGATAAGTGTTTTCACCTTTTGTTTACTGTTATTATGTTGTGTTTCTGAAGGAATTCTCCCCTAACCCAGGAACGAGCTTCCTATCCTGTGGCCACGACAAAGTTTCAATCAGATCAGTGTCCTGGTGATCAAATTACAACTGTCCAATTTGAAAATTAATGTGATCTGAAATGCTTCAGATTAGTTAGAATGTTATGGAAAGCAAACGAACTGGTGGGCCTAGTAACGACATCTACCGTACACCTTCAGCGGCGTTACTGTGTACGAATCTGGTATGGAATAACCTAAGGTAGATGGCTGTAGGCACCGGACTATTCAACAAGTCAAGATAAGGAACAGCTAGACTGCAACAGATATTTCAGAAGCAACCATATTTTGATCCAACCTGCGACCATTAAGTATGTTCTCGTTCAACTCCCCGTAACCCATATTTACATTTCAAACGGCCGCTAATCTTACATTTAGATGCAGGTGTTGAAAATAATAGAGTTAACCGGAAAAAATTGGATTCCCAGTGAAATTGTTAACACAGTAAACCGATTTTATGTAACCATTTCCATCATTAATTGGCGCGATTCGAAATTCACCGACTTCAGCTTCCCGAAATAATAATATTAGTAACTTTGAAAACACTACAAGCAAGAGCACTATTGAAGCCAATCATGAGGGATAGAGATCCCCAATCGCCAGGCTGAAACTAGTCATAAGGCAAAATCTGGAAAAAACCTCCGATGGTTTCAGGGTGGTGCCTTTGCACTCTCAATGTATAAAACGAGGCAGCGGTCTATTACTTTGATGAAGCCGAGTGAGCTTAGCCAACTAGTTGCCAACTATTATTAGGAATATCATTGATGTACTAGGGTGACATATTACCAGGAGTTCTGCTGCCGTTTCAAAGCCCACAGGCACAATAGACTCAAAAATGTTACAAATTCATATTAAATTAACATGTGCCAATCGAAAACGTGTGCATGATTTACCAACTGCCGATCGACGAATGCACAGTACTCCGCTTAAACAGCACATTTGTCCTTTTACGGCGGCATCTCTTGCAAACTCGGGCTGCCGCTACGTTTAGCGAGACTTAACTCGACTGAAATTTCTGATCACGGACACTGTCATCAGAAGCTGGACTGGTCATTGTCGAAGATCATCAACTCCGACTGAACTTTGTGGTATTTTGTCTCGTCACATTTTACGTGTCAATTCTTGAGAATCTTTTGATATTAGTGAACAGCCCCAACATCACAGTTCAAAAGGGTTTTATTGGTTGAAATGAAAATGTGGTCCTCAAATACGACAACGAGTTGCTTTCAATTTTATAGTTCACTATCTTGATGACGTGAGAAGATATGCACCAGGTAAGTTCTTTCATTCTCATTTCGGTAAAACCCTCCAATCTCTTATTCACTTTACTTTCATTGTTATATATGGTTACTATGTCAACCAGCCAGTCATCAAATTGATTAGGAAATCTTGTTCTCACCTCCGAAATGACTGAAATCATTTGGTTCACCTCCATGATTCCCTCAATTTCCTCTAAACGCATGGCTAGGCAAATGGTGCAAGCTTTTAAAAGCTCACTTTCAAATCGGGTTACTGGATATATCGTATACCTCTCGATCAAAAGCAATCTGACTCCCTGTGGTCCACTTCACAACATGCCTAGAAACATCCATTCATTATTGGGACGTTTCTGATACTGAAGATTGTTCAAAACTTTGATAAAATTGTTCATAAACGATAGCATCCATGTCCGCACATGTTTGCTCAGCTTTTGATCCAGTTGACAAGATTTTATTGAAATAAACTAATGTATGTAAAGGAGCGGCTTCTGTATAAATTCGGCAAGTAAATATAACTGACAGCAAAAAAATTTTTGAAATAGGAAAATCCCCTAAGTGACACCAGTATATCAAAATTTTAAACCAATTAAGGAAAACATAAATATAAAAACAGTAAAATATCCGAAAGTTGCATGTAAACCTTGTTTCATGAAACGCGCTTTAGCGAGCTTCGGTAGGTTGAAGCATAAAAAGCAAAATGCTGTTTGTACTCACCATTAAAATATATACGCCTCCATGCATCGCAATCTGTTGTAAAGTCTTTCATTAACTGAATCTGCAAATCAGTGCTCCTAAGTAAACCCGGAACTTATAGAAATGCTGGTAAAAACATTTGCAACGTTGAATCGCTGCAAGTACAAATTCGAGAAGCTTTACAAGAAATCGAAAACAGTAAGCTTTCATTTTGATTTGGATTACATGATGAGACAATGCGAAGATTTGATCTAATGTCAAACCCAGATACCTTACATAGTTTTGAGCGTTTACCTGCCTTCCTCGTCCCAAAGTTGAATACATGTGTGTCAAAGTCAATAATGTTAATGCGTAAAATGGTAAATCCTCTTATACACTAAGCATCTAAAGTCGACACCAGTAACAGGCTAGTGGGCTGTTGCGCATTGGGTAGTCGGATTTTCCAATCTACACGAATTCTGCCTCCTCGTCCCATCTCAAAATAAATACACATCAGAACCTTTGGTGGTCTTCGTGTCGTAGATTTGAGTGTCATAGTCTATGCCGATCCACAAGACCATTTTGAATGCTCCGTGAGGTTATTTTCTAAGGTTAGACGAACAGAAATTACAGTCGCATGGAAAACCAACCTGCATATCCCGCATGGTTATTTCTGTCACTGCAACGTGTGCACTGATTGCAGCAAAGAAACTATTCCACAAGGTTGAAAATTTAGGAAGGATCAACACCTGAGTGAGAGTGAAATGATAATACTCGATCCAATCGAAAAAAATGATATCAGTATTCAAAGCATTATAGCCTGAGGGTTTTCGTACTTTCATAGATTGCCGGGAAATTTTCGTCCATTGTGAGGACGGCAGCCTCAACAGTAGACAACAGGAATGGCTAAGGAAAATTCAATATATTGTTAACCATAAAAGTAACTTCAGCAAAATTTTCAATAATGACATGATGCCCACAGGCAGACGGAAGTTGAGAAATCCCTCAAGCCTACGTTGTCAGCACTTCAACTGTCTCTTATCCAATTTTCACGCGCACGCAGGTGGAAGGAGTGCCTCGCGCTTCGTGGTTGTCTAGCGGATAAAGTGATGGAGTCTGTCCATGAAGGTCGCCGGTACGAATTCGGCTATCAACAGTCCGCTTTCTTACTAAGCATCTTCCCGTGGGCCGCGGCCCCTTCTAGGAAAATGATATGCAGTTATTTCATTGAGAAAGAAGGCAAAAAAAACAAAAGATAAAAAATAATGAGTTTGAAACCATCTGATTTAAAGAGCTCAAAGTAATTACGGCAAAGGTATTCTATAGAAACTTCTGAGACTGTAATGACAAACGTTTCATCCATCCATGACGTGTTTTATTGCGCGGATAATTCAAAAATGGAATTTTGCTTAAAGTATCTTCCATTTCCTTAGTATTAGGCAATTTTCTGAACATCAGCCACGTTTTAAAATTAAGAATAAACGAAAAAATTCATTTTCTTAAAAAATGCTTTCTTTTCAGTTACCTTTGAACTGCATCTAGAGCTGCGCATTTGAATTTTATGTAAGTTTTTCACAATGAGTGTACCAACGACATCCTGGGAGTCAAAGTGATCGTTCGTCGCAAAAATTAAACGTCATAATTGTAACAGTAGTAGGTATTGACTTGTCATAATCACTACCCGGATAAGAGATCAGCACAGCTACGACAACTTTGCGCTGATTATGCCAATCTATAAGCTGAGCAAAAACATCGCATGAGAAGTTGATGTGTCGAAGTACCGAATTAGTCTGCCGAATAATCAATCATTGGGCGTTGCTCATCGAGGACCAGTATAAGCTATTTCGTCTTAATTATTAAACGAACTTTTTGTCTGCTGAACTTAGTCTTTTTCATTAGATTGCGTTACGAAACAATAATAATCTGAATTGGTAAGATCAACTTTAAAGTTTAGCCGAAAATTAGCATCATACTACACTTCGTCAAATGAAAATCATACGTAAAATCTGTCCGGATTGGTTTATTGCTTTCTAGATTATCCGGTTTATGTTTAATGTTCTTAATGTAGAGCTGGGTTTATCAAGATGCGTTGGTAACTGATCAACAATTGTGCTATTTAACTTTAAAAATGAGTGCGAATCATTGTAACCCCAGACATTCTCACTTCCTGATTACATGATGCAGCAACGTGTGCCAGTTTGTGTGTCGTTGATGTGCTTCAATAATCATTTGACAAAAAAATTGCGGCTGATACTGAACCAGTAGAAAATTCCTAAGACTATTCAGAACAGCAGGAACCAATTAATGATAGTAATTGCAGTGGACCGATGCTTTTGCGTCTTCGACACCTTTCTCAGTCCGAATATCTGCATGGTGCTCATGAAAATCCGATGAGACCATTCTGCATCTAAAAATGACAGAAGAAGTTTTCAAATGTGGTCATAGTATAGTTCGACTCGAATCAGTCACTTGGCATAAGCATATGTGTATATATATAGGCCATTCGAGACGGTAGCATACAAAAAGAATCAGCATATCCAAAGAAATCTGGATCAATCTTTGCTTTTCTGCAAATCCAGACTGCAAAGATTATTTAACAGTTAGCAATTCTGTTTATTTTTAAGTATATATTTTCTTGAATTAGCCTAAGTAGACAAATTATAAGTCGAATATAGGCAAAACGTTTATTCCACAGCAAGTGTCATGGTTTTGGTGTTGCCAGGTGCTTAGTTCCTCATTTGTTTTGTTTAAGTTTTGCAGGACTTCAGTTTAGATGATAATCGCTGCCTAAGTGACTCACATGCGAAATATGATTCCATCGTCGATCTATGAAAATCGTACCTATCTATCTAGTTTAATTCACAAGAAGTAGTCTAGAGTTATTCTTACCAAGTAATCTATCTAACTCCCGAACATCTATTTCATTTCCGAGGGTAATTCGATCCAAATCACCTTTTGTTTGACAACGATGGCAATCAGAGAATTAGTTGTTGCACAACACCGACAATCTTGGGCAAGCATTTCGCAACTGCGTCATCCTCATGAAGAATCATCAGCGGTGACCAATTTCAAGTGCTCAAACAGCAAGCTATCAGCACAAACTTAAGGTCATTTATTTTACATCAACACTTTGAAAAGTGATGGCCATACTGTACCAATACTTACATGGATCTAACTGCCCTCATTAACAGACCTAATGTCCACGGCTGATCCGATTTCAATTATTCACCTATTTGCATTTTAGTCTACGGGAATTTCATACAGACTTTCACAACCAGATGGGTTCGCTCAACTGCGACTGATTCTCATTTGCCATATTTTCCCTTGCAGGGCAATCAATGCTTATCTGACTTACCACTGTATGGCTTTTGCCTCCATATTTCCTTTGCTTGGATTTTGCCTTATCTCTGCCTATTTTGCTGAGTTTGCGCGCAAACACATCTGCCGTATTCTTCCAAAACTTGCAACTTGTGGATAAATAAAGCAACCAGTTTTTTGAGAAAATAAATGCGATTTCGAACTGAACGTTACTGCAAACCGCTGAATGATGGAATTGTTTACTGGCACCGACAGTTTCAATGAGTTAAGATTATCGGCTACAGGACGGACCTTTACAACGATGCCAAAGATATTAATATTTTCAGATTGCACGGGCCACTAGCTACTGGGTGTTGTGCGACATTTGGTAGGTTGCAGAATAACGCCTTTAATGCATGAGTGCAACAGAGTGACTCCAAAGAAAACTAACAAAGCACAAAAGACTGTGCTTAGAGGAAAATTTTAATAACTAAAGGCAGGTCTGATACGCAGTTTCGTAAGCCATCCAAGTAGGCTGCTATTTTTTGTTATTTAAACACAGATATTGCTGACAGCGAATTATTCTGCCGTTGTTTTCCATTTACTCAGGAGTGATAGCTTTTTCCAGTACTCCGATTTTCATGATTTAGCATTTTTAACCAATCCGCCATAGATGAATCTCTGAAATACCTAAAATAAATCCAACAATTATGGGGGACGGAACATCTTAGCAGTGTTCCTAAGCTCACCAGTTGGCTAGGAACTATCGGCCAATTCGTTACCAGCTAAAATCTGCCGCGCACAAACTTGAGCAAAAATAAACAGTCTCTAGTTATTTTCCATCACACCCGTTGACATGTTCGTCGGCTTCAATTCTCTTACCAGAGAGAAGAAACAGAGCTTACTAATAATGAACCAAGAAAGTTGGAAAGCACACCGATAATGCTGTCGTGAGCGAATTGCTTACTCTAGCTAACGTCCAGGAAATCAGCCGCCTTTGCCCAACTTCATGTCCATTTATCTATTCGTTTCCTTCTTCCGCACATGTAGGGGCCTAGCGATAAGTCAAACCGAAACAAGTGGCAACCTGGAGTGTGTATTTTCATAGCGGCTAATAAAGCAATTACTAAATTTGTGGTTTATGTTCTCCCGAGAATGCTTTCTGGTATAGAAATATTCAACCACAGAGGGAGACATAATTTTGTTCACATGTGCGCCTGTTCAACATAAAACCTGAATCTGAACAGATATTTAGAACATACAACGGTGGGGCCAAAAGCAAAGAAAACCGATTATCTTTCTCCAAACAGCGAACAGGTTATACAAATATCCCCCGGTGGGCATGTCCCAGTGAACATGAAGAAAATATATGTGTGATTGAAAATGCGAATTAGCGGTTTCAAGAATACCAGTCATAGTGATAAGTAGGGCCTTAATGACATCAGAATCAATAGATTTATATGACAAAGATAAAGTGAGTTCTAAGACAGGAAAACGAATTCGGTTTATCGAATCAACAGATGGGTAGGCGTAAAAACAAAGCAAAATAGGAAACACGGGGATGGAGAGTGAAGTATTCAGATGAAGCATTGCCGAAGTGGAGCCATCGGATAGGGAATACGACAGAACATCGATTGGCAAATTGAGTGATTGTTGTTGGTATTGACGTATTTTCGAACCCGAATTTCCGTGATTGTTTAAACAGTCTGCATTTCTTCTTTGGAATACCGAGTGAGCAGATAAATGGCAAATACGACGAAGACAAACTATGGAAAGAATAAAATGAGTCAACCATAGTTGAAGAAGCTTAGAATGATAATAATTAATAAAGTGAAACTTCTATTACTCTTTGAAACGATTTTAGTCAGGTCTACAAGTAAAGATAAACAA
Source organism: Fasciolopsis buskii (assembly GCA_008360955.1). Taxonomy (NCBI): domain Eukaryota; kingdom Metazoa; phylum Platyhelminthes; class Trematoda; order Plagiorchiida; family Fasciolidae; genus Fasciolopsis; species Fasciolopsis buskii. The sequence continues at coordinate 144,854 of LUCM01003414.1, forward strand.
TTTTGTAACCAGTTTCTATAATTTGGATTGCGACTATTATAGTTGAAGTAGATCGTCTCATAGTTCGTTAGCGATGTAGTGGTGAATACAGAGCAGCCCACGAGGGCAAACAGCCCCGGTGAAAACGAGGTGACTTTTGGATATCGTTGAACAGTAAACCACGCAAGTAAATCATGACGGTGTTTTTGACCAATTCGCACAGGGCACATGGGCGTCCAACTTAAGCTTCAAGTATAATCATGCTAATTGAATGAACTGCGTCTCGTTTCTAGAGGCAGCCATTAATCGTATCGTCTACTGAGCATATAAAAACACCATCAAAAATGCATTAGAATCATCAGCGCTCAGGGTCGGAATTTCATGCTTCAATATCAGGATAGGGAATAACCGATGAACATCCAAATGCAAGAACCCTTGTACATTTTCGGTGATTTCAAACGGGGAGATTAATAGCAATAGAGTAACTCAATTGGTTGCTAGAATGGTCGATTAAATAAGTAGTTAACTGATCAGCCAGATAACCTGGCAATCAATCACTTCAGTAAGTTGCCGGTATTAGTTTGCTAACCAAGGGAATTCCGGGCTTCACTTCAAGGAGGCTATTCTCATAAGTGATTGAGGGGAACGACAGGTTTTACAAGATGAACCTAAGAACGGCAGCAAATTCGCAGTCCGGTTGTATGGATTTCCTTTTCCACATTCAGATGCGTTAAGTCTGCGTAAAAAAACAATCCGTTAACCTCTGAAACGTGACTAGTCATTCTTGCAATAGCATTTTTTACTCCTGTTTATGTACGTAAAAAAGTGCGAAATCCAAGTTTGGATATTTTGGACACATCAGATTTAACACAAAGGGTTGGCCGTGACACAATTATAAAGTACAGCAATTTATGTAGTGGAATGAAGCAAATAGTTCGCATGGCAATATAAGGAAAGATGGAATGCGCTATCCTTTTGCGCAAGGAAAATTCCACGCTTGATTAAGCAACTTGCAGTCAGTGGAATCAAACCAATTAACGTGTAGAGAATAGTTCCGTAGTGGGCTTTCACCAACGACCACAATTGGGAAACAACCCTGTGGAGAGTGAAATGAAAAGAGTTGACAAGAAGAGTAGAGTCATTCTATTCCGTGTGACTGATAGACGTTAGACTTGTTAGACTGGTTTGATACAATAATAAAGGACCTGAAATCCATAGTGCGACGTTAATCGCACGATACAAATAAATTGTTTCATATTCGACAGTATCTGGATGTGAAGGCACTAAAATATCCGATTCTTGAAACTGCTTTGAAGATGGATGACGTGGCTAGTGATGAGAAAGCGTCGTTTTATTTTTGATGGTTTATCTGTTTGTATTCTCAAGAGTCGTAGCTCATACCGTCTGGCACATGTGGCGAGTTCTGGGACTATGCGTTCGATGTTAAGGCCTTAAGCGGTTCATTACCAATCCAGCTGATATTCTCAGTGCTCGAATAAAGACATCCATAAACTAGGAATCTCATCGGAATGCGATCTTTAGTTATCATAAGATGTTTCGTTGAGACATTTACTTACCATGGAAACCAGTTCTAAATTGCTATGTAAACTCAATCTTCACCATTATCCTGCAGGCTGGCATAATAAAATAGTGAAATTGATAGACCAGTTTAGGTGCAAGAGACCATTGCAGAAATAAGCAGTACTGACAGCCGTTACGATGTTGAATGAGAGCCAGATCACTGAGATCCGTAGTTCAAAGTTGATAATCAACCAGAAATTTCACTATTTTAATCGAGGAAAGAATTTTGTATTTATTATTTGATGCATGTCGCCTGATTGGATTTTCACAAAACAATTTCGCCACCAAACAACGACGATTCCAGCTTTTCTTATAGATTTCTTTCTCAATCATGCATACGACGAGCGCTTTTGTTTTTGCAGGACTAGTTCTGATCATATTGACAATGGATCTCAAGGTCATGCTATGCATGAAACTTCGACTCGCCGGTGTGAATCAACGGTCGGTAGGCAACAGTTTTACACATCCAAAATTGTTCCTTTTGTTTGATATGAACAATCGAGCGCTTAAGAATATCCACACACAAATCAAATGTTTATCCTTTGGGCCATAGCTTTAATCGAACAAACCCAAAAAGAGTTGGTGGCCCTAGACAAACCCGCGTGATAAGAATTCCCGAGACGCATCTTCCCACTGGTGAACCGATGTACGAGCTACATTATAAGCGTTTAGGGATCGGTAGTGATCAAAACCAGAGCAAGTTGGTGCAAGGTTAAGGGTTCTGAAAACTGAGTTTCACAAGCCCGAAGAACTCCACTCTTTTTCTCGATTAATTCGTTACGACAATGTGAGGCATTTTCGATTGTTCCGAAACAATGACTCCTGGATTGTCCAATTCCCATTGAGGAATTAACCAAGAATGATGACGGAAACTGTATAGACCTTTGGCAAAAATTCATTACACTTACATATCAGTAAAGGGAGTGCATGGACACGTCAGTGCCATTGTTAGCCCAACCTAATGGATAAATTTGATTGAATGCATTGACATAATGGTGTGCAAAGCAGACAATATATCGTTAGCGATTGGTGATTATTTAAGTGACGTGCAGATTAAACCAGTGGTTCATGTACGCATGCATCACAATTGTACTACGAAGCGAAATATATGGGTCTGAAACTGGTCAACGTAAACAAAACGCCTATCTATGGGTTGACCGAATGATAACTGAACATTTTTGGTGATGAATGATGATGGTTAGTGTTCCACTCTATAATGCTTGCTAGGAGCATGGAGTGGAAACTTATTCAAGGGACCTTTAAAGCTATATATAACGCAGGTGGGCGAATATATAAGAACTCGTAAGCCAGAAAAGTTAATGAGGCAAGAATGAAGTTAACGAAACAATAAGTTGCATTCATCATCATCACCGTTCAGCGTTAACAGCAAGACAAAAACGCAGGTCGCTACCTTTTCCTCAAGATTACATGTTTCTGTAAAAGAACTGAATATACAAGGGGGACAGAGAATGCACCTACACAGGCGGGAAAAGTTAAGAATGCTGCAGTAGCCACCACACGGAACAAAGTCTAATTATACAAACGCACGTGTTTTCAGTCATTCTGATTCGATAGAAAATGACAACATGATCGCCACTGTTCACGGCTTATTGCCATATCCTTCAGTGTCTCCAGCCAGCTAGCTGACGAGTCTTTTGGACCCCAACCACGAAGACGTGGGACACTTATTTTACCTAATTTCGCTGCGCATTTTCTCATCCCTTGTTGCCACGTCTTATGTTGACCTCCAGGTGGCTTCTTCCATTCATTCGGAGGAACACAAATTAGGGCACGGTGTGGTAGACGAGTGTTCGTCAAACGCAGCACGAGACCCAACCAGCATAGTCTACTAAGCTTCATACGTTGAGATAAGTTATTCTCAGAACTGGTACGGAATACTAAATTCCTAAACTCTACACTACTAACCCGGTCACTCCATCCAATCCTAGCCATACTGCGTAGACATCGGTGATCGAAAACCTCCAACCGACGAACGTCGCCCACACGCATACTCCACGTCTCGCAACCGTACAACAGAATCGAACGCACTGCAGCACAGTACACACGACCTTTCAACGTCAGTGAAATATCAGGCCGATACCACAAGTGCTTCAGTCCAGCGTAAGCTGACGAGCCTTACCTCCACTGCCGAGCTACCATAGTTGGACACGCACCTACTAAGGTAGGTGAAACGGTCCACAACCGTTAGTTCCTCTCCGCTCAGCACCAAGTTCGGCATTGCTGTCGTCCAGTCCTGTAACAGCAATTTACACTTTGAAGGTACAAAGCACGTGCCGAACCGAGCGACCGACCTTGGGAGTCTGTCTAGTGCACTTTGTACGTGGTCCGCAGACTTGAAAAAACACTTCTTCCGCGTAATCTAGGCTACGTAGCTTCCCTCTATTTCCCTGTTCTACTCCTACATCCTCAAGACATCCTAAAGCATCTTCCATTACCTCGTCCATGACGAAGTTGAACAGGAATGGAGAGATGGGACATCCTTGTCGAACACCACTAGTGGTTTCGAATAAACGTGATAGTTCGCCGTTTACCCTCACGCGACCACAGATGTGCAAGCATGATGCTAGGAACAGGTTTACAAACTTCGTTGGCATACCGTTCCGGTGGAGAGCTCTGGATAGTGCTGGTCGATCCACAAAGTCGGAAGCATGTTTCAAGTCCAGAAAGACTTCGATCTTAGGGCGACGGTGTTTGGCTAGTTTTCACTAACTTCTGGAGAGTGAATATCTTGTCGATGCAATCTCGACCAGGACGAAATTCGGCCTGTTGTTCGCGGATGCTGCCCTCGCGAATCGGTGTCAAACAACGCATCGTTATCGGAGCTAACACCTTAGTAATTATCGGAATTAAACCAGCCTCATGATGATTACTACAATCACTCCTTGCAATCAGTGACTTACGGTAACGGAATGCGTTCTTCATTTCAGCTATCAAAAAGCGAGGAGCTAGAAGCATTATACAGGATTTCTGCGCCCATTTTGAGAAAAACTTTCGTTGGGATTGGCTGGTTTTGCCTCTCCAGAAGTCGAATAGCTGAGTTCACCTTCAATTCCTTTGGGAGGTAAAGAGAGACCTTCCAAGAATTCGGCTGAAATACGTTAGTGTGTGGCGAGCTAAACTGATCTTTGAAGTGCTCAATCCATCGGTTCAGCCTTCCCTGTCTACCATGTATGGGCTCCATGTCTATCACACACGGCTTCACTGACCGAAATTTGCCGCCCTCCCCCCAACACCAGGTGTAAGGTATAGTCTTTGTTAACTTTATTTTTACAAACCTAACCCACCATTTCTCATGGTCATTCTTAAGGCTTGTCTTCAATTGAGGCTACAGCTACCAACCCATGTTATTTGCCTCCTTGCAGTCAGAGAGCCGACTTTTTGCTCTATTGCGCTTGGCGACACTTGTGACAGCCAGTATCGTTGATGAGCGCAAGATCTAAGATCACAGGCGAAAACTGCTGCCAAATGCATTGCCTGATTGCTTGAATCTCACTGCTCATCTGTTTTTCTGCTTGTCGAGGTTCTTAGTTTGCTTGATACCTTTTTACATAGTTGTTGCGAACAGCCGAATTAGACAAATGTTCAACGGCAAAACAGGTTTGCGTCCAAGACCGTTGAGCTGAAAAAATAGCATTAAAACTAGTGCATGGTTAGATTCGATGTACGTGGTTATATAGGTTCCACAGTTCTGGATTGAAACGCACCAACGGTAGATTACCGCGATATGCTCGATCTAACTCAAATTACCTGTCAAGTAGGAGTGGCCTGTCGCTGTGTGACGAGGACTAATTCGTAATTTGTGCTAAAATTATTGGTCGTTCACACGAAATTGGAAACGTTTGACCCAGTTATTTGTTCGCTGAGCGGGCCAGGAGTACCGCACACCTATACAGGCCTCCGCTGCGCTAAGGTTTCCAATGTGTGCATTGAAATCACCTGCTACCACTACAGTGTCAGACCGTTTGCTCTTCCGAACAAGGGTGACAAATTCGTCATAAGACTGGCTTTGTGCATGTCAGCGCTACAGTCCGTTAGGTGCGCTTAACACAACCATCCTTCCGAATGCCGACTGATTTCTGCAATCTCATGGTGCACAAGCGACTGTTAACCGGGATCCAATCTAAAAGGGCTGCTTCAGCCTTCGCACTGCTCTCACTATTCCTACACCACGTTGACCCACAGCTTGAGCTGCTTCGTCTCCTGAAGTTTGCAGGAAATATCCTGACGCGACATTTGGCGCAGTTAGTTGAATTACTCTACTCCCATTCTGAATTCGTGTTTCACTCCCGCAGCAGACATCAATCGAAGGTAAGTCCGCTGTCAGAGCTTAACACGCCTGTTGACCAGCCTACATTAAAGTGCGCACACCGAAGGAACCGAGCCCTAAAAAGATGTGAGCTAATAAACTGAAAACCATCTACTACACTATTTGACAATGAACCGTTGCGAGTATCGGGCGTGTTATGGATAGGCAGAGGGGACAAAGAGACTGTGATGGATACAGAAGAGAAAGGTTGAATAAAAGGGAGGGGAATCTGAGCAGCGGCATACTTATCACCAAACCCCCGATCGATGCAATGGGCAGCGCTGTCCTGATTATCCTGCGCGACGACCGATGCAGTATGGAATTATCTTTAGGCGTGTAACTCATGGGGATTGATGGATGGGTACTATAAAGGAATCCAGTCCCTAAGCAGAAGAAATATTAGGATTCGCAACCAAAGCCTTTGGGTCTACGATGAGTGTGACTATAAGCAACGGATATAACTGAATGGAGACCCATCTGCTGAACTATTCTTCCCCTCGTCTTTCCGGCTGTGCTGCCAACTCAGATCAACCCCCAACTTGGAGGACCAGAGGAATACTTCGTCAGGCCTCTTCCCATTGACTTTCCAGGCATGATTAGATCTTCGACTTGAGATGATCCACCCTGTATAACTCTTTGGGTCATGGAGGCACATCAGCCGTCACATCACGTAAAGATGCAGTTTCGTTGCATAACTTCGGCCACGAGTGAGCTCTCATTCCAGGTACGGCCATCGAACAGCTTTGTTTTCTCACTAGAATCTCATTTGAATCGTTAGGAACGTGAACGGATGATAAGTGCTCATTGTGAACGATATAAAGCATTCGCCAACGTTTCAACTACCATGAGTAGTCTTTCTCAAGGCAAGTTTTACAGTCAAATAACTGAGGGAACGATCATGTGTCAACAGATTTTCAGTTTTCCCAGCGTGAATGTGCATACTTCGTGCCAGGTGAGAGATTAGTTGTCCTTCACGCCATGCTCCACCGCGGTGGCGAAGTCAAATAGCATGGTGCCCTTTGGAATATTTGTGTATCAAATCCCTAGGGTTGTCCATATCTTCAAAATCTTTGTCGTTGCCCCATCACATCTCCCAACAACGCTGTTATTAACATTGCATCACTCGCAACAAAAGCAATACAGGGCAGGTCGATTATTCGATATACTACTTATGTAATTCGAATGATAAGTTCATTTAGGAATCAAGTGGTGATTTGTGGAAGAATTTTCGTCGGTCAGGCAAGGCTGATCTTCAGAAAGAGAACAAAAATCCCGAAAGAATCGATTTTTCTCAGCAGTATGTTTCCGTATACAAAACATACTACTGAGAAAATAAAACATGTTTCGTTTGGCTGGCGGTGGCCAAACGGATAAGACCGTGGCGTTCGGGGATGAAAGTCGTGAGTTTGAATCCTCCCACCGCCGGCCAACTTGCTCACATGGCAGCCTTCTGCTGGCCACGGTTCCCTTCCTGAAAAATGGATGTTCATTGTTGTTTCATTAATGTAGAAAGTAAACGATGAAAGGTAAGATAAAAGATACATCCGAGTTGGACTAGTTAGAAACCTATAAAGGTCAGAATTAGATCTCAGCAGTGAGGTACGGGTCACATCCACCGGTCTTCAAAAGTAATGACCAAAACTAGATTGAAAGTTTCCAAGTTATCATTTGCGTTCGCCAAGGAGATAAAACTGGTGAAGATTAAGAAATTTGTGTAACCAAGTCCCCAGCTAAGGATTTAAGAGAAATTGGAGTCGCATAAATTCAATTACGTGGAAAGCAACATTAATTTTTATCCAGGGCTGAAATATTTGCGATCAACTGGGGTAAACCGTTCAGCGTTAAGCTTCTAGTGAAATGTTATTAGCAGCTTGCGAAGACTGGAGTTAATGGCTTTTGTTTGGTTTGCCAATTAATATAATCAAAGCGACATCAGCAAATATTTTTGGCTATGCTTCCCGATAAAAGTGAATAACAAAATGAGACCGTGACAAATTTGTACACCAATAATTGCTGTCGTGGTTATTTTTTGTTTGGCTGAATTTTATAATCTGCCCATCTTCATTTACACCTCAGTGAATGCCGCCAGTACCCATGTCTTTTTAGTGATTATTCAATATTTAGGTTCATATGTTTATTGAAAAGAAATTCAAGAGATAAATAAATCACGGCCATTGATTCCTGCATTCAAAAGGCAAGTGAACGGACAGTAAAACAAGATTTGTCTTATTTGGTTTGCCTGGACTGATTACGAAATCTGCTCCAGTAACAAGGAAGACGTTTTACGGAGCAGTCAAGTTTTATTCACTTGATGAAGATATTACGAGAATGGCGAATTATTGCCTGTATACTAATCAAGGGTCAGTCAGCGTACAGGGTGCACATTTTGTACCACAATGCAACAGTAATTTCCATAATATCAAGGATGGAACATTTGGGTACATATACACATTGCAAAGTGTTATTCGGTACATTGGGATAGGTTTGCAGCCTGATGAGATCAGCAACACATTTGGAGGCTATTGAACACAACCGCATTGGGCTCTCGGGCGATTTACACAATCCATATCTCTAATATGAAATGGACGACATCTTTAGGTAATCCCACAAAAAGTGACCGCTTTTATATTTGGCAATTCAAACGGATATAACGAAGAATCATTATAAGCCTCGGTACGATAATGTGGGTTTCGGAAAATCCTAAGCTACAGCTTGTCACGGATGACCGCAGAAATTTTCCAAAATTAACATTGTTTATGGTTTTTCTACTCACTGAATGATTCTGATAGAGGTATTGTCTCCACGAGCTGAGGAAGAAGCTGAATGTTCGGTGCTATCCGTCTGACTGAATGGGGCCTAGTAGTCCACTTAGAGATGAGAGTTCAACTCGGATTTGAAACAACACAAAGGCGAAGTTTGAAGAAAACGGGATTGTCGTTGTAAGCATCTCCAGGAAGACAAATTTGTTAGGTGATATCTGGTGAGCGCATGAACTGAGCAGACAGTCACTGCCGCCCTATAAACGGCAAGCCTTCTTATTCTAATAACTTTAAGCTAGAATATTTGGTCAGAAGCTGTAGGTAGAGCTACCTAAGTTTGCCATAATTATTTTCGAAGTCAAAGATAGATCAGGGTGGATAACCAAAGACTTGACGTTGAAGCTTGTTGCAATGTAGTCTAAAATTGTGCAAAATTCAAGGTTCTTTATTTCTCTTTCCCAAGAAACTGTCCCCTTCCACGGATTTCATTGTGATTCCAAAGATGAGTGACCTGCACTTAATTTTTATACACAGACGCATATTGAATTTGAGGATTTGGGATGTGTGCCTCCGTGCTTTTGTATTTTATTATGATGATTATGGTAAAAAAGTTTTGAACTGGTGAAATTTAGTTTGGATAAGTGGATTTGACCCAAGCCAGGGTATATTTGAAATCACATCACCGTGGCTCGCACAATACCCAGAAACTATTGTCATTGTGGTAATTGAGAATCGTACCCTAAGTGAAAGTGCAAGAACAAATCAATTGTTCGTCTGTTTTCGTTCATTTTCTAATTCATAGTCGCTTATCGGCAAGTAAAATATGGCCTTGTTAAGTGATTCCTATTTATCTTCCCCATAGAGGTTTCATTGTAATTTTAACGGTTGATGACAATAAAATATTGTAAAAATCCGTCCAATACGTTTGAAAATTTAGTTATCATAAGCAAAATAATTATCAGATTTACTTCCAAAGAGTGGTCACCGGTGTAGATGGTAGAAGTGATGCATAGGTCGAAGAGTTGACCCATAAATGCATTTTTCCAGACCTCCCATCAAGGTGAAATGTGAGCTACCAGCCAGAAGTAAAGTGACAACATTATTTTGATTTACGCGTCAACAATTCAGCATGCAAAAGTTGGAAACTATCACGAGAGTGTCTGCCGCAAAATCAGTGTGATCCTGGTGGCTATATATTGTTGTAAGTTCGTCAAAGTATTTAGGCCTGGGAATGGAGCCGCGTTTTTCAGTGTGCTTGGGCCATCCCTAAGTAGTTTTGTTGCACAATCTGAAATTCTTACAAAATCCCCACAGGAACATCGTTACCGGGGGTTAAAATCCTCTAAAGTTCTATTTCGATTACCGGGAACAACTTGCAATCTAACATCCGGTCTAAAATTTTAACGAAGCCATTCGCAAAAATGCGTGCAAGTGGAGGCAAACCATCGAGGTGCGGCGAGAAATTATCATTAAAATTTATTCCAATGGACTTCCGATTTCAGTGTGTTTTAAGTCAACATGCTGCACAGATCTGAGGAATGGGTGACCAGCTTACGTCTTAACACACCATTTATTGATAAAGTATTAAATTTCTATCTACGAAAGCGAGATAAGGAACATCTGGACCGTTGGCTGCATCCACTTCAGTCATCCTCTAGTTTGATGGATCTTTGGGCAAACCTTATCGCTTTATAAAACGAAAGCACGTTTTGATAAACCCGAATTTTACATCAGGAACAGAATCAAAGAAACGATACACCATAACAAACCCACCATTTTTGTTGTTTTGGGAGTTTTTGGTGGTTTTCGGATTGCCCTTTTAGGGGGGATGAGTTCTGCAGGTTGGCCATACAGCATTTGCGCAAATCACTTCTGTTCTGAGCCATATCTCTCAGCATCACCAATCAAAAAGAGTACTCAACTCTAGGGCTCCAACCGGGAGGGCAGGAAGCACTAGCAGAGCCCAAAGCCGAAGCTATCTTTTTCAAACCACTAAGCTAACTCATAGTCTAACCCCTACGTCACTTTTTCCAGCCTTGCCCAACACGTGTAAAAGGAGCACGAAAAGGTAAACTATGGGCAGGCATACGCAACACGCATCCCAACCACCGAAGGCGACTTAGGACGATTATCTCAATCAGCGGATGACTGTCTGCACCCAAAAAATGAAAACGCACCTCGTCTTTGCCTACACGATCGTCTCACTAGACACAAGCAATGCTTCGGCGATATCGGCGGCCGAACGCAGAATGTCACCGAACATGCTCAACGCGGATAGGCTAAGTCTCGTAGCCGTGAAGAGGAACATCACGAACTGTGACATTGTACACCGGATGTCGTGGCGGCGCCCCAAGTGACGTATTTTGGCAAAGGCTGCTCTGTCTTTCGCAGTTCTTGATGTGACCTCCTTCACAACACCTGCACCACGTTTGATCAGGCTCCCGAGGTACTCGAAGCTACTGACTACCTCTAACCGATCACCAAAATGGGTATGTGTTTGCACAGGCTCTTTCCAATTTTCAATAATTTTCTTACATTTTGAAGATGCAAGACCTATAACGTGCCTAGCTACCGTGATTGTCATGCGGTCTGAAGAAAGCTGAATTGTCTGTACACTGTCATTCAGCGAGACGATATCTTCGGCTCACCCTGAGTCAAAATATCAGTTCCCTGGAAGAAGTTCAACTTCAACATCAAAAGACCAGACCAAGCATTATGCCAAACCTCGTCTTTAACCAAGTTGAAAGAAAATAGGGATACGAAGTAACCTTGCTTTGCTCCGCTGGAAACGACGAATGGTGGCAACAGCTGCCCATAATCCCCAACTCGATCTGCTATATGACAGTGTGATATTTTTAGGAATGGCACGTGATTCTCAACATTGCTATAATGCAGACCTGTCCGCTGATTCGAAAACTGCGCGTATGTCCAAGAACACAAGGACCATTGGCCGAGGGTCTTATTGAGACCAAAAACTGTCAAGAATAACGTAGATTATCATACCAAAGCTCAAATGGATCGTTAGACTCTAGGAAAATGTGCGAAAATCCTAGGTCATACGCAGCCTAGAGGGTTTATTTGCATTCGTCATTCGCGTTACAGTTCAGGACGTACCAAATAAAAGGTTTAACATCAAATTAAATCATTACTCAACAATGTGAATTGGGGAATATATAACTCGGTTTTTCTTCATAGAAATCCACTGTAGATGCATGGACCGAACCGAGATCGGCACAAATATTGACCGCAGACAAGCGACATTTTCAAAGCAAAGCTGACGCAAACCCTTTAAGAAAAAATATTCCAAAGTTCAAATATAAAAATTGGTCACTTAAATGAGGCATATGTCAATTTCAGCTGGAATAGGAATGCACAGGAAAATTAAGTAGTTCGAGAAGCGACAAATGAGAAGTGTCCTGTAGGTAGAATTAAAAAGAAGAAAGACATAAGTGAACACATGAGAAGCCAAGGAGAATAAAAAAGGGCAGGGTTCAAAGAAATGGTTGAACAAAACGTCCGTCGGCAGAAAACAATATAAGCATCCGGAGCAATATGGAATGAGCAAAAGGGCAAATGGGGAATAAGAAAAAACGGTTCAGAGAGTGTACGGTAAAGTAATGGCTAAGGCGTTCGACTCGAAATCGTTGGTCACGGGTTCGCGTGGCATTTCGGACGGGAAGCATATGCACTGCTCATGATTCGTAAGAAGGATGAATGAGCTGTACAATGCTTCGATGCAATCTTAATGCCCACATTCGGCGATCGTATCACATGGTCAATTATTTGATGAAAACATTCAATCTCGAACTACTAAGACATACGAAGTAGCGAAGCTGTGTAGGTCATGTGCAAAGCGTTCGTG
>LUCM01003414.1:162924-192106 GCA_008360955.1 Fasciolopsis buskii
ACACCTTAGCTGTTATCTGGATTCGTTCTCCTTAGTACTACAAGTGGCGCCTGTGCGCCACACGGTCTAGGCTTGCTAACTGCAAGGGTTCAGGCCATCTCGATTTGGCGAATCTGTAATTTCGTGGATTTGGGTTCAATCTACTCCGTGGCGGCTTGACAATGTTTCGGAACTTGCACTTTTCTAGAGTTGGAAAAGCTATTGAACATGTCGGCATTGATATTAGGACGTCTCAGCTTGAACTGAGTCAACGAAACAAAGGTACAACGGTTCTGGTCTGCTGTTCCGTTTAATTTGTTCCGAGCATAAGATATTTGCGGAAGGCTGGCGGTCGGAACGTCCAAGCAAGCTTTTTCAAATCTATTAAGAGAAGATTCATGCGACCATTATTTTATAAGAGCTTGACGTTCTTGGGAGTGACTATACTGATGTGCGCTGCTTCGGCTCTTGTGTCTGCAACTCGTCTACCCCATGGTTTACTGTCACCGGTTAGCAGGATTTGCATTTTCAACACAGACTCTATGAAGTAGATTCTTAGTCGGAATGTCTTAAGGTATAGCGTATCTTATTGCCAGACCTATAAGCGTGTCCTTTTAATTTGTAGCCCACACAGATATAGTCGAAGACAGAAGTGTCGTCTATATCATCTTACTGTTAAGTATAATGCTGCTCTGTGCCGACTCAGATATTTGTTCTACCATCAACAGTGCGTTTCTTAAACTCCAATTGGGCTATCGCAATTACCTTATTGCTACGGAGAATAAACTGATATCTCAGATAGATCCTGGGTCATCCATCGTCTTTGCAATCCTGTGTTCATGTGTTTATATTCAGTCTAATGCTTAGACTTACATCCGCTCTCCGGTGAGGCAAACTTCGCAGTTTACATATACTTGCTTTAGTGTCCTCGTACGATTTTGTATTCAGATCTTCTATATATCGGACTGTTATTCGGGATACTATATTCGATCTTCAGTAGGAACATGTCAGCTCTAAATGTATTTTGTTGACTTCCGCGATGAAGAATCGGGTCTGGATTGATCGACGCAGTATATATATCAGACCCACAATTCAGTGTGATTATATTCTCCGAATGTTGTCGATTTCCGGAATATGTCCTCTTACTCTTTTATTGTATAGTATCGCTCTTGTCTTTCGCTAAGATGTAAGCCTTTATCGGTGATGTGGATGTATCCGCTGCTCTCATTCTCGGCAAATACAACAAGAGTTGGCTACTCATCAGACCTAATACTCTCAGTGAATATGTATGATTTCTTTGTGGGTATTGCTATGGGTCTACTCACTATGATTCTGCTATTCGTATTCTCTCTTAAGAGTGCTCGCAGATTCTTTATCGCATCGCTACTTGATAGAGCTTCGCAATTCGGGATGTTTTCCTTTGTTCCTTCATCACACTGCCAATCTCTTGCATATTCATAGAGCTTTATACTGCTGATCTGATAAATCTCGGCTTATCTGGACGGTCGCAGGCGATCTCTTATCAGCTTCCCATTATAGCCCTGAAGCCTACAACTGTATATTCGATATCCTCGCATATATATATATCGTCTCTATTCAAAAGTGAGAGTGGGGGGTTTCAACTGACATATTACGTTGAAGAAAGGCAGGTTACGGAATTTTCAGGTTGACCAGTCGTGCACACTAGATTTTGAGCCCAAGCGATGGCGTCACAAAGCTCGATGCGTCTGCCATCCCGCTTGTTTCCTATAGTCCGTAGCAACAAGGGTCTCGGCAATGTGGGCCTGTTTATTTAAACATCACGACGTGGGAAATATGCGAAAGAACTATGGCAGTGCGAAAACTACATAACACAAAAACGAAGTTCAACGTGAGGATGCTATCGGATCGTGGATACTGTAATGCGCTGCCACCCCAGATCGTCTCACAGCCCAACCGAGGTCATACCCACCGAACAAGAGCTGTGTCGGGGTTCCCCCTTCAAAGGCTCAGGTCTGAGCTGCTGGGATGCATATTCATTGTTGAAGACTGCCCGTGACTTCGCGGACCTAGACAACTTTTGTTGCTGGACTCAAAGTGGCCCCAGCATAATCAATTTTCCTGACAGCGGAATGGATGAGCCCATAAACCTGCTTTCCATAGCATCCTCACTTGAACTTCGTTTTTTGTTTGATGTAGTTTTCGCAACTGCCATAGTTCTTCTGCATTTCCCACGTTCGTGGATGTTTAAATAAACAGCCCACATTCACGAGAGCCCTTGTTGCTACGGACTATAGGAAACAAGCGGGATGGGCAGACGCATCGAGCTTTGTGACTCATGCTTTGGGTCTCAAATCTATGTGCACGACTTGGTCAACTGAAAATTCGTAACCTGCCTTTCTTCAACGAATGTCAGTTGAAACCTTCTGTTTGAGTTAGTTGCGTAATCGAATCAGTTCGTCCTTGGGATATGGGAAGCTGATTTAAGAGATCGGCCTGGACGTTCCAATAATGGAGGTTTATTCAGATCAGAGTAAGCCTTTGAATATGAAGAGAGTTGGCTAGGTGATGAGGAACAAAGGAAACCCCGAGGGAGTCCTCAATTAAGATAGAGACTGCAAAGACAGAAATTGGTCCTAGCAATACCCAGCATAGAGTCTGGATCCATTCTGCTATGAGAATAAGTATATAGTAAAGAATATTAAAGGAAGAGACCCGGGAATAAGAAAACGGATATAAACTGATTGTGTCGGATATAACTGCGATCAAATCCAGCCCGATTCTGTCATCGCGAATCACAATACTGTGATGATTCCTACTGAGATCGAAGTTCCGGAAAACCTATTATAATGATTACAAAAGTCGCAGACAAACTATGTACTGCGAGTCTCCGAGAGGTAGTTGCATACATATGAATAAGGATTGCAAAGGTTGCCAGTCTCGTAGTTTTGCTCTAGAAGGTAATCGTCAGCAATGGTAAGAAACGCAACTGTTGTGGTAGAAAATCACTCAACAGAGAATGTTTGACAATAAACGCTTGCTCTGCAAACTGTTTCGGGTATGCCGCTTATGGCTGCCAGCTTACTTATTAGAGCGGACTAAGGAATTCTACTTCTGAGCTGTGTTGAAATGCACTGCTACCGGTGACAGTACCGTTGAAAGCCGAAGCCACAGATGTTCAATATCCAAGACGAAGCTCTTTATAAATAATGGTCGATGAATTTCCTCTTAATAGATTTGAAAAGCTTGCTGGACGTTTCCGACCGCCAGCCTGTCGCAATATCTTATGCTGGAACAAATTACGGAACAGCAGACCAGAATCCGTTTGACTTGTTTCGTTTACTCAAGTTCAACTGAGACGTCCTATATATCAATCCGACATGTTCAATAGCTTTTCAACTCTAATAAGTGCAAGTTCCGAAACATTGTCAAGCCGCGGGAGTAGATTTGACCCAAATCACGAAATTCATTGCCAATGGAGATGGCCTGACCTTCAGTTTCAAGCCTACCTGTGGGCAAGGCGCACTTGTATCAAGGGACGCAGCTTTCTTCGGTTGAGAACTTCCCTATCCACTTCCTGGCCGAACTACCGACAAAAAATTGGTCTTGTGTTATTGTTGCCATAAAGGAACCTTGGGCCTCAGGGCAAAATGTAAATGATCTCAATACCGTCGGTCAACAGAAAAGGAGTGGTATTTTAAATAATATTGGTGATATCATTCGCATATAAAAGTAATAGCATTAGACCTAGTAAACCTCCTTGGATTACGCCACTAATTGCCTTCCTCGGATGGGAGGGCACCGCCAGTATTCTGGATGAAAAACCTGAGGTTAGCCATGGTATTATAGAGTCGGTGCCTCCATACCGTTTGTTATTGTTTATCAGCTTATAGTTGGATTTCTATCAAATGCTTTCTTCATATCCAAATACAATTCGATCATTTACGATCCGGCTTCGGCGTTCATTTTGTTTGCATTTTGGCTGTTCTTTTTTGCAGTTAGCTCACTGTTTATTTTGGGTAATCCATGTTGACCGGTGTCGTTGGCCTTGCTTTCCGTCAGATATGTCGTGATCTGCTTTTTTCGAGCCCTCTGTTATTGTGGAGACGTTTCTATTAATGCTGATCGATCGATACTTTGCATTGTCAAGTCCTTTGTCCACCTTCTTTAAAGTTATTTCGATGGACCGTTTTCGCTGAGAGAGAAATTAACCCACTCAATGGGTTTTGAATAAATTCATCACCAAAATTGAAATATCCCTTCACACAAGCGAGGAAATTATTGGAGTTACCAATTCTGGTTGAAGATAGAAGCAGACTTCTGCCTTTACTATCAACAAAGTTATTGCATTTAGAGGAAATTAACAGTAGGATTCGCCCCCGCGGCCAAACTTCAGACAAGAATTTCGAAGGTTACAGTGAGATTCTTGGGAGTTAGATTAGAAATTGCCAAATGCATGATCGATTCCTTGAACGTTATCAACTTATGTTTGTGCAGGTGTTATTTTGCATAGTTAAAGGTGGAACGCTGCTTTGGAATAACTGAGAAAAGGAAGCTGATGGGACAGTTGTCAGATCCGGTGAAAGTGGTTTTAATTTATTAAACAACAATAATATTATTGTATTTATCTCGATTTGCGAGGGGCATGCGCCAGGCAATGATGATGCAGAAGAAACGTGAATAATGGGAATCAGAGGGGATAGAGATATATGCTACGTTGTGTTACTCATGTAGCACGATCAGAATCTGCAAAGCAATAAGAAATGGACAAGAATATGGGGAAAAATCGAACTGGAGACGTTGCTTTGCAAGATTATGCAGGGTTTTCTGAGACCATTAGTGAGCAACGGACTGTGAGCCTTGTGGTGCTTAGTTGCACTAAATGTGCGTGGCACTGGCGCAAAACTCGACAGGATCTCAGTGGCGGATGCCGAAATATGGCCGGAGGCGCAAACGTCAACAGTATAACGTGGCGGACAGAAACGTTATGTTGAGGAGATGAATGTCAGCAGGGACACGACAAATGGAGAGGAATTATTCAAAACCGAAGAGGAACGTCATGCCGTGTAAATGAAGGGGTCACATTTGCCAGCGATAAAAGGCCGACGAAATGCTGAGGAAGCCGGAAGAGTACTACCAAGTATGCCGAAATGTATGGTGAGTTTGATTATATGAAACGTTGTGCAGAGAGAATACGGAACTCTCAAAAGTGCTGACCGCGTTTCCATGAGGCTGGGTGAAAAATGGACTGAGGTGAAAAGAAGAAAATGTTTTGTAAAAAGTAAATCGTGAATGATATTTGATAGGGGCGAGCAATGCATTCCAACGGCAGTAGTAACTATGTTTCTGACCAGTCCTGGAGACCCATTTGAGTAGAAATATTCAAAGGGATCAGCGACCTGGCTTGGAATGAACGGACTAGTACTCGGGCGCCAGATCTGGCTAGCACGAGTGAGAAGCCAATAGACTTGGTGTTGCCCTCACGAGGGCGGAACTGTAAATAGCGCGTATACCCTGGGCGCTTGATTTGAAGCATAAAAGGACTGTCTGGCTTGGGTTCCAGTTTGGCGTCATGGTGATTAATAAATCTTAGAGAAATAAGGGCATCAACCGATCTAATGTCGGTGGTGTAAATAAAATATTGGACCAAGAACTGAAAAAATCCAGGTAAAAATTCAAGATCCATGACAGAGGATCTGGAGTTTAGGTGAATTGGACTTAAGTCTAATGCAGGAGGGTTTATCGGTGATACACTGAACGGCAAAACATTTATGCCTTAGGGTGACCAGGGTCGTGCAGAGATAAAGATGCCATCATGTCGCAAAGTAGTTCGGCAGCAACCTGTTATGTTGCCGAGTTTGGTTGGTCTATGCACACGCTGAAGCACAAGACACAAGTGCTCGCAGTGCACGATATCCCAGGAGCACAGCCTGTAGTCTAGTAGGACACGAACACACACACAGAGTTTGGAGAGACAAAAAGTTCGGGCTCATGACTCAAGGCCCGTAGTAGCACAACAAATGGGAAAGATCTGTTCCCTTGAATGAGCAGCCACACGGAACAATAAGCGGCACGAAATGCGAACAGCTAGCCCAGCCCACTAGCGGAAGAGAAAAGACGAATACAGAGTACTGCCGCGCGTTTATTGGTGACCCACCAACACAAGTCAGAATTCAAGTGAGCTCTATCGTTTATATAGTTTTGTTGGGTGGCCTTGATCGATGTGTGGACTAGCCAATCACAGAACGGGCTTTTATTAATCTTTTCGCGGACATATAAAAATATCCAACCATGCAATATTTAAAATAATGTCAATTTTGAAATATTGAGAAAAGGACAGATTCATTTAGAAAACTAATAGCAGGAATGAAATCTCCGTTTCCAAAATCCTCGGATTGGTCATCGACCTTAACACATTCAAGTGGGTAACTACTGCGGAGTACTGCTGTAGTTTTTTGACGGCTGTAATGGTCAGCGTGCTCTGCGCTGCCAACATATTACGGAGAATAGAAGTGCATGTGTAGAATTATGGTGGCTGGTGTGCTGAGAATAGAAGTAAACTTTGGATTACGGTAAAGCTTACTCTATTTCCGTTGATTTGTTTAATAATAATTATGGTATATTTTTCGAAAAAGCGGAGCGTCTAGACAATGAAAAAATGAAGAAAACCGCAGTCTGGAAAGTGTTCCCGTTGAGGGGATATGGTAAGCTGCAAAGAAAATGTAGATAGGTAAATAAAAGAAGGAGAAGTATAGGAATGAATAGGAAACCGGGGGAGACACCCGCAGTAATTTCACATCTGCCAGTTGGAAAGCTTTGGGCAGAGTGGTGTGCCAAGGGTAGATCTTTCTTGAAATGATTAAGACTAGTCCATATACCCAGCGATCAGATGAGGTTGAACTTCTGTGTTGTCCATATTACGCTATTGTATTACGTTTTCATGCGCCCTCAGATGGAGTGCTGTGGAAAGCAGAGGCTAATTGGAAATATGGGGACAGAATGTGTGCTTAGAAATCCATAGCTGACTCGTAAGCACCCTCTTCCGAGACATTGGTGCTGGTCAGCTGAGGGACCTGGGTGACACTAAGGTAAGTATTTAGGGCAGCCTTATAACTGGATTGGTTCTGTTTACCCGGATTGCTAATGGAAAGTTTGCCCCAAAGCTTAGCATATGCATCAAGAAAGAATTGCGACCATAAAGAGGATTTGGCTATTTCTTTATAGATTGTCAGAGACTTTTGATGGAGAGGGTAGGGCCTGCCAGATGAGAATAGAGGTGGGTCGGTGTAGAAGGGACGCCTATTCAGCAGGTTATGTAGAAAAGCCGGTTTAAATTTCAGTCGCCGTAGCCCAAGAGGCTTAAGTTTGAGGGCTGAGCAGCTTTTCTTGTAATTAAGAGTCTTCGACCAACCTATCACTTGCTTAGTGAAGCGTCTCTGAATACTTTCAATGGAGATCCTGGCCGGTTTTGAAATGCTGGAGTATGTCAAAGTGCCATACTCAAAGAGCGGTCGAACGCGTGATTTGTAAATGCAGAGGATGCTGTCGAATAGTTTCATGAGGTGAAAAGTCAGACTTACATTTCTCCCAGCTTTAGCCAACTGAATAACTACGTGCTCTGAAAACTTTACAGAAGTTGAGTAGTTGAGATCAATGTCACAAATTGTGGGTCTACATGCAACGGGAGATCCACATAGCAAAATTGGTTCTTTAGGCAAAGTACAACAAGATGTGAGTATTTAACTCTTATCGGCTGATTAGCTCATAATCCAGTAGGAATACCATTCGTTCAAAGCGGACAAATCAGCACAAATGTCTCTAACCGCAATATTCACTATATTTGGCCTAATAGAGCAAACTATTTCTGTCATCAGCAAACTTGAGGGGGACAATATGAGATATTAAATTTAGTGCATCATTAATATACACAAGGAATAGCAGGGGATGATGTACATTGCCTTGTATGACGCCACTAGTAGCAAGGCCGGGATTAGAGGTGATGCCGTCAATGGAGACCACCTGTGATCCTTGGGTTAGTTAAGACGACAGCCAGATTAGAAGAGGATCGGTGATGCCAAAGGAGCTTGCTTTGAATAAAAGGTTCTGATGAGAGACACGGTCAAAGGCCTTAGGCATATGGAGGTGGATGACTGCGAAAGCCATACCCAAGTTCACTAGGTTGGTTAGAAGGTTCAGGAAGTCAAATTGACAAGCAGAGCATGAGCATGACTGGGAAAAACCCTGCTGTTTTGGGATACGGAGTTGGAGGCTAAAAGGTAGTCCACGGCGGATCTTTTCACCAGCATTTCCAGAACCCTAGAGATAAAAGGCTTGTGGTCAATGGGAAGGTGTTTGAATGAATCATGCAAACACCTATTATTACTGCTGGCGTTATTACAGTGCTTCCAGTTGGCCGGAAATGCACCAGAGTTAATTGAAAGAGTAAAGTGGATGATCAGCTGCATGATTAATTGAGGACCACAACTATGAACAGCTGTTGGATGCCATCAGTACCTTGGTGAGACCCTAATTTGAAATCGGCTAAATGCCGTTCAATATTCTTAACGTCAAAGGACACAGCAGATAGGGTAGGGTTATTTCTATTTTATATTTCGGGTGGATCGCCGACTGTAGCTGGGCCACGGAGGGGGCTAAATATTAAGTGAACGCCTCAGCTATGTATTTTGCGGTAGTCGCAGGCTCATTATTGAGCAAAAGTAAGAGATTCACTGATAGTTTGTGATCATGGGATCTTAATTTGCATAGTTTTGAAAGTATTATGGAGCAATTTTTGTGCCCCAGCGACCTAGTTTCTTCTTTCCGAAAAAGAGATTCACTTAGGCGGGAAATAGTGTCAGACAGATGGTGCAAGAGAATAAACTTGGAAAAGTCATGTGTCAAGGAAAAGTGCCACTGCAACTTAGCATATTTGACTTGCAGGAAGGAAAGCTGTGAAGTTTATTTTCTGTTCATTCTTTCTATGATGGTCAGTTTTGAGATGCGGCTGGCCATGCTGCGATAAAATTCATCTGCCGAAGTCTGTGAATCAGTCGCAAGGAAAAACTTCCCCAGTCAAATTGGCGTACTAGAGTGGGAAGGCGCCGCTAGTTAACATAAGTTGGATGAGTCATGTCAATAGAATGTTCAAGGAGGGGACCATTGGCATGGATTCTAACGTGAACTAACCTCTGGTCGCTCCCCTGGAAACTTATTTTCGACGTAAACCAAGGTGCGGTAATCAGTATGTGTAAAGGTGAGATCTATTATATTATTATTTCTGGTGTGTGACGTTACATGTTGTACCCAACCCTCATGATGTGGGTAGGAGACAATGTTAGGCTCGGTAGGGCCGTAATCATATAACAGGTTACACCAGGGAGATTTAAGTCCCCGGCAATGATTTCCGATGTTGATGATGGAAAAACGAGGTGGTCAAATGTGTCCGTCAAGAGGGGGAGACCAATTTTAGTGTGAGATGGAGGGCGATGGATGCAGACAGTATGAATGTTACAGAATGACACCTTGATAGAGAGCCATACCGATTCGAGGGTAGGATGGGTAAGAACGAAGACTGATAGGCCCAGCTTTACATAGACAAAGCAAGCGCTCCCAAGGCGGTAGTTTCTAGTACTTTTAAAAGATTGGTATCCCGCAAGAGAAGTCACATCGCTAGGTGTGTCCTCGGTAAGCCAGGGCTCAGTGACGAAGGTTATATCTGGGTTGGAAGATGTAACAAAGCTTTTTAAGTGAACGAATCTATTAATGATCGAACGACAGTTACTTAGCGCAAAAGAGGTGGTTAAGTTGCCGTCGAGGGGGGATGATTGATGGGGTTGCGAAGACAACGTGACGGTGCGTATAGAGTAAATTGTAATGGGAATAAGTGGGTAAGCAGATGGTTTTAAGTCTATTTTAGTGAATGTTGAATGAGAAACGGCAGAAGGGGGTGGGGGCGAGGAAGAACGGGGGCATATAACGTTCTTCATTATATTAGCATGGCGGTAACCCGAAGTATTGAGGAGAAATGTGTGGAGAGTCAGAAAGGGAGAGGGTTTGGTTGGTGGTGGTTCAAGGGAGAAGAGGAAGGAGGAAATTTCTGGCTTTGTAAGTGAGAACGAAAAAATATTGGCGGAATGGGACACGGTAATTATGCTTGGGCCGGGGCGCTGATAGTACTGATATGACGGTAGAGGTATGCCTAATTGAGGCCACAGACAGCTGTCCTGGGAAATCTGACGCAACAGTGAGGGCCTTTGGCAAGGAACACCTGACGCATTGTTGTCTTTTAAAAACGCCGCGCGAGTCTGTGGTTTTCTTCCGGCCTCGAAATTCTCTCGGCCATGACCTTTCGGACTAGAGGCAGGCAGTGGAAATTCGGTGCGGTTAGGGACAGGTAGTTGAGGCACCGGGCTGATAGAGCTCACTAAGGGGTGAAATAGGTGGGGGTCGGAGCAGTTTAGTCGCTGGGCTAGTACCGCGGCGTTATTCCACCGGGGAGTAGCGTTTTGCTTTTTAATGGTGTGAGTGCGGGTTTACCATAAGCAATTAGTGTTTTAAGGGTCTGGAGTGGGTAGGGCAGGTTTCGATTGGTGGTGGACATTTTAAATTCGCGAGAAGAGGAGAGGGCATTGTGGCCTACCGAGAAAGTCGAAGGGGAGCGGTTTATATGTGGAAGTAGCAAAACAGAGGGTGATGAGCTGTTCAAGTCAGCATTTGCCTGTGGCTGCGGTGGCTTGGGGAGTTTATGTATGTCGTAAACGCTTTTGTGTTCTCAGTTGCACGAAGTCTTTGGACCACACTTCCAGTGGGCGTTTTGTCCGGGGTAATTTTCACGGACTTGAACGGGGTAGATTAGGCTACTTAGCGCCACTCCTCAAAGACTGCCCTGCAGCGGAAGGGCTAAGGAACTGGAACAGTACTGGGCATGATCTGCTTAACATTCGTTTACGTAGTCTTCAACAATGACAGAATTGTCTTGTCATATTGCAAGCAGAGAGGACAGTATTTTTAGAAGATTTTGGTGGAATGCAGTCGGGAACATTACAAACAACAGCAGTAGACGTTCTCAGGTTTCACTGCTTAATTTCTGAGGGTATTGAGTCGCTAGCCCGACAGACACTAGCGAGATGTTTGCTCAGTGGGCTTTCGGGAGTCTTGGTTAGGTAGATGAGAGAAAGCAGCTCTGTGGTCACTGATTCTATCAGTAAAATTTTGTTGTTCATCTCTTTAATCGTTTGCTCTATTTTCCGTTCTTTATTGTTAGTCTCCAAGACCACGCATGTGACAGAAATACTGCATGCTGGAGGCCGGCGAATGGGTCGTGATGGCGTGGACGCGGTGCGTCTAGCGGCTGGGATCTTGGAACGTTTAGGCCTAGAGACCAGCATTTCGACAAAGTGGGACGATGTGTATAGCTGTATAGTTGTGTAATAAAGGAGGCCTCTGGAAGTGCCGACAGTTGTATCTAATCGTGGAGAAGAAACTGCACGTCGGGTCTTTGATCGATCTAATGAGGCGGTGTCCAAATGGAGATTGTACAAAAACTAGTATAGTTTCAGTCGATGGTTATTCAAAATATTGTCCCGTAGAATAAAAACACTCCGATAATTTGGGTGGAGAAGAAGAGCTCTGGCTACGTCAAAAAATGTTTTAAGCAATACGTAATTAATAGAGACTATAAAATCAAGCTAATTCCGACGGCCGCCACGAAGGATGCTCAAAAACTGCGGAAACACGCCGATACGGCAAAACTATAGAGAAGTCCACGCGTTGCGTTGCTTTTGGGAGGCAGGACACCAAGGCTAATTGACAGGGGTGAAAACGAGGAAATTAATAGACGGTCCACGGGCTTCGGTTAACCGTAAAAAGAGATAAACAGGCAGACAGTGCTGATGGTGAACAATATAATGGCTTTTAATAGAATGCCGTGTCGACGCCATGAGTGTCACAGTTAAACTTCAGGTTGAAAATCAACAGAATTGTCACGCGGGGACCGGGTCCTAGCAAGTTGTCCAGACGAGTTTGGCAAGCATTTCTGACTAGTAAAAAGCTCGAAAGGTGTTGTGCCTGCCACAGAAACATGGGAGACTGCGAGGGGCGGTGTAAAGCGCCTGGCCCGTCGTAAAAATTCTGTCTGGAATATTTCAGCTTCTTGCCGTATTGTTTGCGCTTCATATTCGGCAAGCCTCCTGAAAGTCAGCAACAAAAGTGAGCAAATAACTAGGAGCCGTACTTGGGGAGCAAAAAATGTTTGGGGCAACAAAACTTCCGATACAACTCTGGGACCCTTCAGGGTGGAATGATATTTACGTTCGTCAGTTGTGGTCAAAAAAACATCCTGGCAAGAGTCTTTGAACCCATGCTCGTAACTATGAGAATTATTTTGCCACCAATATAAACTCGAAGCCATATTGCAATTTGGGTAGAATTTGTTTGGTGATCTTGGCACAGAAGAGCCGTAATTGGACGGCGAGCATATACAAGGATGCCCCCCACGCTGAGTTGTGTGGCTTTTGCTGGCAACTGTATTGTATGCAGTTTCAATACTGAGTCAGGTCTAGATTGTTAGGAAAAAGTCAAATTGAAGGAAATTTGTCTTTTCTTTCTACAGAACTCTCATTAAATATAAACAGTGAAACGTTCCCAGCAGAGATTTCAAGGAAGAAGGCTAGAAGTAACTTGTTGGTTTTGCGCCAATGACGGAGTGAAATTTAGGCACAAAGGGGGGCGTATGTAGAGTATCGCCCGTGATGACGTGAAGTGATCCTGCTCCTAAGTTGAGAAGTCATGCACGCCGTCCTTAATTACTGGTTGCCGTGAAGTCAATGGATTTGTGAGCAATGCTGTGACCAGAACGATCCGGGAGACCTGGTCGTTGCGGTTCAGCTGGAGAGGCGAGAACGAATGCCTCTAATACCAAGGTGCAAATATATTGGGTGGATTATGAGAGAGCGTAAAATAGAAAAATCCAGGATTACAGCGTCTCCACCCAAGAGAAAGTACACAATTCTGGGTTTAGATGTAGGATTAATTTCGACGAATGATCGGAGACATAGTTTTGAGCTCTGTCGATTTTCTTCTATATGCCAGTCGCGAAAGGCCAAGGAGATGAGCCGGGTGAAGATTGACGGCGGTAACCACTTTCTTGCTAACAAACGTGACATGACCATGGCTGATCAGTGGATGGCTAGGGGAACAAGTGTGGCTGGAGGACAGTTGCGTGCCCTTTCGATATTGCACAGCGATGGCTGGTGGTATGCGGGTAGGCAGATATTAGGAGGTCGGTTGTCTCATTCGGGTGGAAACTTCACAGCCAGAGCGGTTGAGGCCACAGTAAGTACCCTGTAATTACGAGAAATAAAACTTTCCTTATATGTGCTGCTAAATTTTGGTGCTTTCTAAGCGGAAGAAGTAGAAGTTTGGAGGGGCTAGAGCTTCCGCCGTCGCGGCCACCAATCGTCCAATGCGTGGCGGTGCTAGTTTATATTACCGGTGACTGTTCTTAGTTTGGAACCTTTATTATTTCTCACGGTGCGCAAGACGGTGAAGCTGAATCTCGTGTGTCCAGTAGAGATAAAACAGCGAATTACTTTCTGTGGGTGGTGCGTGAAGCATGGTATTTGGCCTGTGGTCAGGGTAGTTGAAAGAATTCGAGGGCAAAATAGTGGGCATTCGTGCCACTTCTGGTTTTCTTTGCAGCGCTAGCTTGTTCATGTGTTTATTAACTTTTGTTAGATTAGGCGGGTTGCTTAGATAGCTAGGCTTCTTTGGTGGTGGATTTATTGACACTAGGTTGATTTCACTTGATTCAGTGGCCCTCGAGGTGATAGTGCAGGCCGGGTGCTATAATTGGATATTTTCTCTGAAACACCTCTATGAAAACGTCTGGCCATGCTGATGTTGGTTCGTCGCAATATCAGCATTGTTGATGTGGCAGTGATGCAGATTTGATTACGAGACCCTGGCTAGGTTTGACTGTTTTGAGGCCAATCATTGTCAGTGTCAGCTAGAGCAGGTAGAATTGGGAGAGACATAGAAGCCCATGTTTGGACATTCTATGATTTCTGACGGCGGTTTAAATTGGTTTAATCGCAAGGCTTCTTGATCAATGGACGCCAGAGCCTCGAGTGAAGATTCTTCGGTATCTAGTTGGGAATTCCTGAAGTGTGCAATTTTTGCCTCATTTTGGCTACTACTAATAAAAGTCTCAGCTGTGGAACCTTTGGAAAACTCAAAAAATTCGATTTGGTTATAGGTGGAGCCTCATGGGGATCCAGCAACAGCATCACGATTAGTAGAGAATGTTACAAATGTTAAGTTTAGTTATTGCAACCGAATGTAGAGGATGTTTGTCGTGGTCAATGACGTTGTTGATTCGTCAAACGGTCTCGGATTTTACGGCACCCGTATACTGGCTCACTTCATTTTGTGGTGGGCCGCTATCAGTGAGACTCAGCGGACAGAATTTGGACGAAGCATTCTCCATCAATTGAACTTTTCTTAACAGGCCTCCGATAGCTGGACCGTTTCCGGTGACCTTACATTGAACTCTACTGTGAACATCTGATAGGGCCGAAAAACATGGCCTGGTATACTAGCGTACCTAGAATTTCGTGTATTTTAAGTGCTTCTCAGCATGAGCGGTTTGCTTTAATGTATTCACACTCATTCTTTTCAGCAACACTTCGGCGTTATTGCCGGATGCGAAAGGATTTCTCGGCAGTGACCAAATCATGCAGAACTGAGCGGCAACAAAACAGGAATGGAAGCGTTTGAATACAATTACTGATTTGACGGGCCATTGGATATACCCATAATAGAGGCAGTTAGTCGGAGCAATAGTGTTTGCCCTGTATAACATGAATGAATCTGAAGAACAGATGGAGAAAACTGAAAATTTGAAACTGAAGTTTTGACAAAATAACTTCACAACGTTTTGATTAAAGCTACCTTAAAAACTGTTGCTCAGAAAATCTCAGCGAAACGTTTTGTTGGGGACCAATGGTAAAAATGTTCAATAATTTCTGGATAACAATGGTATATTCAAAATACATGAACATAATGGGCCTCTGCAACCCGCAGTAAGACGTTAAAACAAATTATCCGATGATTATTATTACAGGAGGTCTAACTGCTTAAAAACGGGGAAAACGTTGAAAAACCACCCAGTGCCGAGGGCATCAAAAACGTTTTAAAATCGACGGAGATTTTACGAAAAGGCAAAACACCAAGTGTTCTGAGCGTCGCTAAATGTATGGCTATTAGGACATTTTCAATATTCGCAGACAACTGTCAGTTGGAAAAGAAGTTTTCAAGCGACCAGGTGTATTCAATCGTCAAAATAAGCAAACAAACAGAAACTACACGGCAGAGTGCTCAAATTAAGTTTGTGCAAACGCTAGGCGCGTCACAATCTAAGCTTCTACAAAATATGGAATAAACTGTAACGTGGAAATTTAGTAAGCGGCCAGTGTTCCCAAAAACGGGCAGATTTTTCAGAATAGGAAAATGGCTTTGACTTTGTTAAGTTTTGACCTTATTTTACGGGATAAAAACTTATAACGAGGAGGAGTGTAGCGCAACGTCCCTGTAGTTTCCATAATCTTCTCATTATCAAAGCCCCAAAATACAGCATCTTTTAAATGGCCAGACATAACCATGGCCAGTTTTATCCGCGCAAAACTTCCACAACCGTGTCAATCGGTTTCACCCGTCATATACGGCTCTCTTATTGACCCCAAATTATGTCATCTTCGTTTTTGATAAACGTCCAACTGATTGTTATGCTTATCATGCTCTCCGTTGTCTTATCTTTAATTTAGACTGCGTTAAGTTACCCTCTTGAGTTCGAAGTATTTCAACCTTTTCTTGAGATTTGTCACCGTCCTTCAGCTAAACTTGATGAATTCAAACATGAAATGATTCGCAAACTGCCAATAAGGGCTTTTCCCAAAAAATCTTGCATCATATTATCGACCATTTTATCCGGCTTTTATTCTTGAATCGCACTAGCGCATGACATTGAAGAATTCGATCCTGCTTTCACGCGCGCCTGGGGCAATCCAAATGAACATACAGGTTTGATACCATTCTCCGTTGGATATGCTCTGCATACTGCATCTTCGTCATGCTTGCAAAAATATGACCTCGCCTTCTGCGCTTGTTTCTCGAAAACCAAGAGGTATACATATTATTGCCACCATTATTGTTTGCGTTTTGATTCGGGAAACGGATTCAACGAGCTTTTTGACCCGCTTGCATTATAGCAGTTATGGACCGCCGGTTTAGGCAGCAGTATTAGGTGGATGACAACCAGTATAACTCGATCGTTTATTCAGGACATTGGCAGATATGTGACCACCGTTTCCCATGACTACCGTAGACCGAAGTCCTTTCAATTTAATCCACTTCCTTGGAGTTGTTTCAGCAAATCCTACCACATGGAACAGGTCAGCTTCCCCAAAAACCAGCGTTAAACGTTTTCATTGATGACATTGACATTATTCTTACCTGAATGGTCCAAAACAAGCAAGTTGAGGTTGCCGCACTGCACATGAAACAGGTCAGGACAGCCATTTTTAAGGTTGGAAATGGGCCTTGTGGAGAAACATTTCGCTGCTCTTCGCAGTGCGAGCAAAAGCGATTAATTTTTGGCTCTTAACTGACCAGAATTCCCTTGATTCAATGCGGCCAAAAGAGCAATTGGAAAACTTCCTACACGATCATCAAAGCAAAACAGTCATTCATCAGTAACCTGCAATCCTTCCCGACGAAAGAATAAAGCCAAAAATCACCGCCTCTCGCTTAAAGCCCATTGATACAGAAGCTATAAAACTGCGGGGACAAAGTGTTCTGTAAGAGGTCTTTCCAGATCACTAAAGGCTGAGTTACTGGTGACATTCGTAGGCATTGTACGGAATTGAAGTTGACGGTAGCATAAAAAGAATGCCAACCTTGTGAGTGATTTTAATGGACCAAAGTACAATATTATGCTTCTCTCCATATAAGGGCGATGCTTCGCAGTTGAACAATTGCTACAAGCAACTTAACTGACGATGGGGCGGGGTGAAAACTGCAGTCGAATGCCTTATGTTTGGTGACAACCAAAAGTTTCCTGATGAAGAAATTCTTTTGCAGCCTTCTTGGCACCCATAACAGTAGGCAGGTTTTAATTTCAGTTTGTGACTGCCCTCCTTCAGCGTCTGTAAGCTTGCTATAAATGTGGGCAACTGGCCTTTCTTATTGTTCTATAACGGAAGCCACACCAGTAGGTGACACAACAGTAATAGTAGCTGGATGGCCGCCAGAAGAATGCATCTTAAGACCAACATCAAGTTACAGACAAGAATGCACTAAATGAATTTTTTTCATGAAGTAGATTCCAGACAAATTGATTAGCTGGCAAAATGTCAAATAGAAAACTTACTTGATCGAAGAAATTTGAACTGCAATGGACATGGCATTGGAAATTAAAAAATTGAGCGCAGTTCATGTGATTTGATAGGTGAAGCCAATCCAATAAATAAAGCTAAGTGCTTCAGGCTCGCAAAGAAACCTTTAGATTTCACAACTTGTCTGGGGAAGGGAAACGTAAGCACAATAAAGATTCCCTCAAGTGGATTGGCGGAGGCAATAAAATACGTAACAGCGTCCAAAATACGTTAAGACTGGACGCCATGTGTCAGCCAAGAGGTCCACACTAAATTCCAGCAAATCGAGTTCAAAAGTAGTGTCATTAATGAGCCACTGGAAGATTGCAGGCGGTCATCGTGAATGAGCAGCAAAATCCGCGACAATAAAGTTCATGTAGTTTATCAGTGTCTGCTGGCCCATTTTATTACACGTTCATTAGGATTTTCACTTATATGCATTCCTGGAATTAATCATTAAGAAATTGGAACAAGCTAGGCGACCAAGGACCTCTTCAGGCCGCTGCGTCGTACAGCTGGGCCGAAGTAAACAAGTGCTCAACTAGAACCATATTCGGGCCTTTGTATCACTGTTTAATGGGGCAACACCTGGTATGGCCTCACTCGATGACCCCAAATGAGTGAAATCCCACATCATAAAGACCAGTGTGCTCACAGAAGTGAATTTTACAAGCCAAGGGGAATCAAGGAGTCTCAAGAATATCGGATCCCCATTAATCGCTGCCTGACTCTAGAAAGGATTGCACCATTAAGAACTTTCAAGCGCTTCAAAATATGTTGTTATAATTTGTAGTAATTGGACAAAGAACCTAGAACTGCGAGACTAATTTGCAACCCATGAAGACCTTTCAAACCCAAGAATGAAATTTCGAAACAGGAAAACAAAAAACTGGCAGCTGAGAGTCTTTGGACAGAATAGAAGCAACAAGAAAGTCACGAGTTAGAGGTGTATGTCTGTTGATAAACTGAGCAATGGAAGTGTTTATCGGAGGAAAAAGTCTCGGCACATCTGTTCTTGAATTCACACATTCAACGTTAGCCGCAGCAATAATGAATGTACTTCTGAGAGGCTAGTAGTGAATGCATCATAAACAATGCCTTAGACGGAAACTGGATGAAAGGTATCTGAGACCTCCTCCTTCAGGAATAACGAATGTATCATTCTGCATGCTGCATTACCTCCGAAGAAAGTTAGGTGGCCTACGATACAAAGAGAATAGCTGTCTGGACAGGAATGCTGATGATATACCTTGCCGCATGGAGTGCACTTTCTGAGATCAGATGAACGAGAAATCAGTCATCCACGTTTTTATTTTCCACACGCTATTCAGATGATATTTAGGTAGCACATCTGTTTTCTTATGGTTTCCAACCCAAGTTCATGAGTTTTGGTTTAGTTGTGTAAAATCGTCTTGAGATTTGCCAAAGATATTAGGGATATCGCGGAACATTTTATCCTTTTGGGTTGGTAGCTTTTCTTGTGCATTTTGCTAACTGATTTCTGAAATCGGACGATTTCATAACGGATCGTTCGAATAAGAATCACAGACAGCTTTTCCCGCTTACATCCACAATTGAGGTGTGTAAATCAGCAGTTATTTTGCATAACAGCCGAGAAGGTTCATTCTCCGGCCACAAAGATAGCGAGCTTGAAACATCACTGGATTAGAGGTTTCATCCATTCATGAGGCAAGTCTAACGGACTTCTCCGTAAAAGTAGGATTTTCATTGGATCAGAAGCGTCGTTACCAACAAAATGCAACACATAGGCCAGAAGTTTTCCGGCACTCAAATTAATTCTGGACGGGCGTTACATTTCAAGGAGTTCGAACCAACCTTAACAATCAAGGAGTGGAGTTATCATGCTTTTTTCTAACTCAGTCGAATGCACTCAAATGCTTCCTTTGTACACCAAAGGTATGGTATTAAACTAAAGCAGTTGGCGAACACCCACGCAGGGCAGCCATTGAATGGATATCTTCAGTGAATAGGCGGACGGAGTAGCCACTGAGCAGGCCAGAAATCACATGGGTTTTATGGACTGTTATTAAACTTCGAGAACGCTGCAGTTCTTCCGCTCACATTCTCTCACGTGTCATAAAGCTCATTTCTTGCCATTAATGGCAGAAATAACGAAACGCGTCTCATTTCTGGTGATGAGGCAGTCCTTTTCATGTTAAAATAGACGGGCAAAAGCTGGCAATTTCCCAACGCCTTTTTTCTGATCTTGAGGCAACAAGGTCCCCATTGAGTGGTAGCTGACATTGGCAGATCTATCAAAACCATAGACCGTTGGTGGAAAATTGTGATCGTCCAAGACGGGTATGGAGTAACGGCGCGCCAAGGAAGAATTAGCTGCGCGAGCAACGGATGCAGAGGCAATCGACATCCATTGTTGAATAAAATAAGGAACTTGGAACCCAGAGCTGAAAAGGGACCGGTAGAGTCTTAGTATTTATGTTTTGTCAGAGAGACAAAACGGTGGTGACAGACAAACTCGTTGGACGATTCAAAGCGCCAAATCGGAGAGCAAAGCCCATGACCAGCGCGGTCGGCGATGTTTGTGGGACTAAATAGGCAAATGTGCACCCATGACTTCAGCCGATTAAGGACGAGGAGTCGGTGGACACCACCAATGTGTTCACGGTGGATAAGTTTCCAGTCAGACATCCAGATACCACTATGGCCATGGCACGGAAATGCTCCCATCCGAGAGATGCCAACTTTCCGAGGTGATGGGCGCATCCGCTGACATAGGCACAGCAAGAACAATTTTGCCCAGGGCCTACTTTAACCGTTAGTGCGGAATGGAACAGTGGCGGCCTTTGTAAACTTTACGGATCATCGTCGACCGACAAGGAGGAAATCGTTGGGCGGCTAAACGATAGTGACGTCAAGGTTTTAGTTAATGGCCTGGACGGGGTTTCGCGGGAATGTTGACTAGGGCTGTTGGTGATACAAGGTGACACGGGATCAGCAACTGAGAGGCTCGTAGTGTTCATACCATGGAACTAGGGGCTACCGGAAACCTTGAACAATAAACATTTGGTATCAACATAGCCAAGTTACTTGGAAGGAGGCTAGTTAAGGACGTACTACTGAAAGAAGCTTTTACTAATATTATGAGACCGATCCTAAACTTGGGGCACATGGAACGGGCTGAATCCGAAAAGACAACCGGGGAAAAGTTTGGTACCTGTCGAATCACCGGGTTTTGAACCACACGAAATAGTAAAATCTCTGGATCATCTTGCATCGAGAGGCAGCTTGTGGGGTACCCTTTCATTAACAGCATACTGGAAGGCCCTGATATCACTACTCCGTCACTGGAAGTGGTACGCATATTTTTCTTGGGACTGGTCGCCGTATCTGCAGATATCCAGCAAACGTTTCCCGAAGTAATGTTAACACGCAGGAAAGGAGATGCATTCCTCCTACTTTGGTGGGCGGAACTAAATTATCCAGAGGAGCATGAAGGGTGTCAGCTGACCGTGAGTTCCTCCGATCTGCGCCAAATTCGGCCCCAAATGTTTCCAAGTTTCGAGCCGAATTAAAATTCGCTGAATTGCTCCAAAGCCTCATTTTGTGTAAGCATTTCCAATACCTTCTTTGACGGAGCGGAATCGGCAATACATTGCGCAAATAATCTAAGAAAAATCCATCGAGTTGGAGGGTTTCACCTGACTAAGTGGATATCGAACTGCGGATGTCTGCTTCAAGATATACCAGAAAGTGAAAGTGCAACTATTGTCAGAGAGATCCGCTGGAGCAGAGTACCAGAGGGACGTATAGTGTGTACCCACTGGGTGGTTCCTCTTTGGACTGAATCTACAAAACCCCTTCTTTAGGACAGGCATTCTAACCTCAACAGGTTTTTATTATTTTTGGGTTTGGTTTCGCCATGACCGTTGGCAGGAAAGATAATATTACTGAAGTTGTTCAGTTAAAGAATCCAATGGAAAGGACCACTAGGCTGCACAAATCAAAAGCATTGCTTCGAATTGGGAAAAATAAAGTTTCTTGAACGCATCCGTCGAAGAGGTAACTGAAATTTCAAGATCTGCCCGCAGCTGAATGATAACGAATGGAATGAAAAGGTTGAAATCCTTCGACTGATGTAGGTACGCTTTCGGCAGCTTGGTTAAGCTCTTCACAATTCGCCTCAGCTGTATTACTTCATGCAATGCGGCCTCTATTTGAAAACAGCGACCAAAGCATCCATGCCGTCGTCCGGCAACTTGTTCCGACCATTTATCGCTCCCTCAACACTTCATTGCTCTTGGGTGCCGGTTGCAGGTGGAATGTTTTCCAGTTTCAGTGGATGATCATGGTGGCACAGGATGCCTATGAGTGAAAAGATGGCATGCTAGCTACCTTAGTAAGGCAATTCAATATATCCTTTGGCCTTAATAAACCCTCATTCCTCCCCTTCTGTAGTCCTGACTGCTTTAAATGCATGAAGCTTCGTTGCTGTAGCTGCTTTCAGAATGGCAAAAATCGTCTCGTGAACCAACTTTGTATCTTTTTGAGGATCGCATTACTGCAGACCAAGGCTGTGCAATATATTTTGGGCTCGATCATATAGGCAACTTAAAAGTACGTAAGATGAAAAGAGTTTTTGATTTTCTACCCTGGACGCTGAGAAGACGCCCCGAAATCCAATAAAACAGCCTCCTTGAGGAGGGGGAAAATTCGCCAGAGACTTCACTGGAGGTACTTAACCATTTTCTTTGTCGGTATTTCTGGGAGCCGTCCCCGCGATCGAATTTTCGCGGTGGTTGCATGAACAGGGCTCATCAGTACAACGGAGTTCTCCACGTCGAGCGACATATGCCACCTAGCTGTTCACTGACATGCTCTTGTCCTCCATCCTCAGTTCATATTCAAAAATGAAGCATGGCTCTGCCCAGTCCATGCCTGGAATGCATATTCAAAGCAAGAAACCAGAGAACGAGGGCCAAATTCTGCGTTGATGGCTGTGCATTTGCACGGTCTTTGGTCAGCCGCTTCGGCCTGAAGAGCTCCACAATACATGTATGCGGCTGAAAAATTCTGGCCCTTTGTTTTACCACCGTGGCTATTGGATTCACGTGCCGATTGACAAGAAGCACACCGTAAAGTTTCTCGGGGGTGGGAGCAAGTGTCTGCCTGGTGGAAATCTGTAGCCGTATTGGGGGCATTCTAAAGTGAAACTAAACAAAACCCGGAAGGCTGAAAACCAATGCGTCTAACTTGCGCGTTATACGAGTGCCTGGAGGGAATTAGTAGAGGACAGGCATACACGCATCTGGTGAATCGTAGTGTTATTATAGTAGCACAGCATGACTTCATAGTAAGAATATTTTACTCAAAGAACTTGTCGCTTTTTCTTAATGAAATGCCAAAACGATTTGATAGCGATCACCGCGTCAAGCTCTGCAACATAAACTTCCAAAACCCTTTCGACTCAGTAAGAAATAACAAGGACGGCTACTAACTCCGTAAACGGCTTTTACAGGGGGGACACCTTTAGTTTTAGGGCTGGAGGAGACACGACGTCCCCTCTGACCATGCAAAGTGATATTCCCCAGGAATAGGGACTAAGATCCACAGTATTCCTCATATTCATGAACAGCCTAGCTAAGGTCCTGAGTAACCCACGCTATCCAGTTACTGATGATGTTTAAGTACTTTGTGCCAACATGGATGAAAACACCGTAGCAGGCCAAGCCAGGTAACTTAGATCGCATCTTCCACTGAAACAAGCAATTGTCAAAGTTTGACCGCTGTAGAAGAAGACAAAAGGAACAAAAAAGATGACTTCGCGAAGGCTGCCCATGACAGGGTCTTGTTAGTAACTATGACGAATAACTTCAAACCTGAAAGCAGGGCAAATAGGAACAAGCGGTAACTTTTTAGAACCAGGCCAAAGTTTTTCTGCAGAGAATCTGAAGTGTTAAGGCCTTTGTAATCGATCACCTTAAGATAAAGTGTTAAGGCCTCGTCAAAATCTGCGATAATGAACATAAGTTTCCTAGAAAGGGTACGGAAGTTGCCCACCAAGACCGTGCCTGGCCAACGGGGAAAAACTTTGATAATGAACCACGCGGCATTTACTCTCTAAAATGCCGGCTCAAGTACGGCGAAATGACCGAGTTATTTAAGGCAGAAAAAGGTCCTCCAAGAATGACGTTCAAGGAGTGTTTTTATCTTATACAAGACAGGCTTAGCAGAAGGCATAGCCTACGACGGGGGCACCGCACAGTGATTCAGAGGAAGGCTAGGTTCACCAAACGTGGTGGATTTCACTGTAGAACCGACTGCCAGAACACGCTGTGAGTCACAATAATTTAAAGGAATTTAAGGAGGCAGTGGATGGCTGCAGTGATGCGCAATATCCAGATTTGGAACAGTAAGTTCCAAGGGGGAAGTCGAGGCGCAATTGATGGATCTGATACTTCGTCTGATTTCACGCCTCCCAATTAAAGACAAACATACGTAAAGTGATCAGTTATGGATATCGGCCGATACTGAAGCGACCTGGACTTTCGAGTGGCTGGAAGCCGAGTTTTCGCCTTGGGCATACTGGACTAGACCGTAATGTTTGTTTTATTCGGTTTTCAAGGTCGTCGAAACTTTTCACCAATTTGATACTGATTCCGTGTTGGTTTTTGCCGTTCGCTAACTAAATTTATCTCGGAATTATCTCAAGATGATACGCCGGCAGTCAGCGCCGAAGGTGAAAAAGACTCAAAAAATCCAAAAGGCTCAAAATGGTACTCGTGTTTGGTGCATATGGGGCAATATTTTCAGTTTTTCGTTTCTTAATCTTGTCCACTTTGACCTTAGTTCTCCGTAGAATATTTTGAATTGTGCATGGTTCTAATTATAAAGTTGTTTTGATCTCCACCGTATCGTCTTTCAGAGTTTTGCACGCGCGTTGGATCTGACTATCAAGTATGCATCCCCAGGTTTAAAGGGGCGCGTTACCACGTAGATGAAGAAGACAAGAGAGTGAAAGAGATTCGAGTTTGGTCCCCAGAGCATCAGCCTCCAACCGAGGAATTGTCGGAGTACTTGGAATTTGCAAAAAAATACGAGTAGGTGTTTAGTTATTCTGATACTAGTTTTGTAGTTATTCGAAGGAACTCGCTATGATCTTGTTGCATTGGCATGGTTACAATATACCACATGCCAAAGATGATATACCCAATTATTCTCCGGTCTCAAATAAGTGGACCAAATTTGAGATCCGTAAGTTTCTCAAATGCATTGATTCAAAGCCCCGGAAAAACTTTGGAGAAGTAAAGAAATCGGTGAGTATTACTTCCGTAGTCTTTATTTTCTCATCTCTCAGCAATTTTGTACAAGAATCTTTTTTAATTAATGGTGACTGTGAATTTCAGCTGTTGCGCTTGTTTGTACTTCCCGGAACTATAGCTAGAGTTGATACGCGAAGATTCAACGGTGACATTTACAGTGGCATTTAAGCTTGTGGGATGAATGACAGCTTCCGAATATAAAGTCGTGCAACAGTGAAGGGACAACGTCTTTAAAAGGCGACCTTCATGAGTTTCGCGAAACAGCACGCAAATAGGACAAAAACCACCCGTAATGATTTATGAAAAAGAACAAACATTATGTTCCAAGTGGCCGGTTTTATCTAATTTTGAAGAATGTCAGCAAAAGACATTTTCAATCTAATAGTCCTTGGGTAAAATATCAGATTCCACGCCGGCGATGTCGGTGGTAACCGATTGTTGCTGACTCATGGGTGGAGTTTCAGCTGCATACATTTTGCACGAATTTGAGTATGATTCGTGTGTTATCAGATTCTCGCCAAAAGTTCAGAAACAGTTGGCCGGAGGGGACTTAAAAAGGGCGATTTTCAGAGTTCACCACACATGGCAAATGATCGATTCCATCTTCACGTCATCGGTTATTCGTCGGGACCCATGGTCCCTCTGAGGGTTTGATGACACCTGGATGCTCCAACCAAATTAGAGGACTAATTCATGAAACCCAATACCCTAATCTTTTGACTAAATGGTCTAACCTACAAGGGAGGAGTACTATATTAAGGCAGTGCTACCCACCGGGGACCGTTGATTGATTACTCGGTTTATATCACTTTCGGATGGCGCTTGAAATCCTGAATGCCCAGTACATTGAACTTCCACAGATGCTGGTGAGCATAGCCGTGTGATTTGGACGCTGTATTTGTGGCGAATCAGATCAAATTGACAAGGAAAGTGTAGCAAGGTGCTTTTGATGTACTTCCGACTTGTTAACATCTGGTGCCGAGTGGAATCACTTGCTCACACAAGCCTTCAATTTTTGACCAGTTCTGCCATAAAGGGACATTCGAATCTCACTCAGATTAGTGAAATGTAAAAGTAATCTCGAAATTTTTGTTTGCCAAGTGTACACAGCTGAGAAAGAATTGATAATTTCTTACGCTCGACCATCACGTCAGAACAGCTTGAAAAGCTTAATAATTAGATTTTGCTTTATGGGTTTCGACAACATTCTTGCCGAGCGGATAACACGGTTTCATAGATTGTTTTAATTGTTTTGATTTCTCGGTGGTTTACACCAATGTTCCACCAACCTGGCTATACTGCAGTAAGCAGCTCAGCTGGAGGTAGTCAAGCGTGTTATCCAGAGTCAAAGGTTTGAATTGCAGCCCTGTCACTCACTTCGGTGGTAGATATGGCTACTGGCCGGCCCATTACCACACCTCACCTAGTATGACCTTATGTGACTCTATGCCGCTCCAAGTTTCTAGGTCAATGTTGCTGGTCCCCCTCCCACCGTGTAGTAGACCGAAACGGCTATGCAGCACGCACCTTCTACTGCGCCTGTGCTTCAAGAATGTCATAAAAAAATCATGCTACAAATGCAACTTGGGACTTGTGTCTGT
Source organism: Fasciolopsis buskii (assembly GCA_008360955.1). Taxonomy (NCBI): domain Eukaryota; kingdom Metazoa; phylum Platyhelminthes; class Trematoda; order Plagiorchiida; family Fasciolidae; genus Fasciolopsis; species Fasciolopsis buskii. Next base: position 189,214 of record LUCM01003414.1, read on the forward strand.
AGCCCAGTAGTGAGATGCTTACCAGTCTAATTTTCTTTGCTTAATGGCGACTTGAAGCTTACTGTAACGTAATATATTAGTCTGCTTATGGGACCAGTAGGAATTCCCATCTTTTGTGCTTCAGGCAAACGAAAGAGACTTGAAACGGTGGATTTTTTGCAGGATAATGCCCATCTTCATTGAAACGTCTGGTGCATCAGTGCTATTTAAACACCGTGCCTCATGGCGCTCAGTTCCACTGCTCGGAGGGAAAGGCGGGGGCCTGCACCAGTGCCTGACACCTGTATAGGTACGGAAACACGTAAGGCCCAAGGAAAACAGGGGTGGCAACAGACTAGGCGATGGCAAAGTGCCTTCTACCAATAAAAAGGTATTACCGTGCCATTTAATCATTAGTATCACAGTTGTCTTACTGGCAAACGAGTAGACAATAAAGTAGTTCCATTTGCTTTGTTGTCCTCTTTTAGTTTGCAGGGACTTAGGTGATGAATACTAATTCTAACCTGGCCACTGCTATCACAAATAGACTGCACACGGATGTGGTTTGGCGGTTTGGGCGCCCTCTAGACCTAATGACTTATGCAGGATAGCACGTCTCCAGCCGGAGGTGTAGTTGTGAATAGGAGATAGGTGGGTAGAGATCTGACAAAGTAATCCGCAGAGTGATGGTTCGTTTGAGATGAAAAATCAATGGAAAAAGTAGTGAAAAAATTAACCCGAGCAGATGGGCTTTCACCCAATCCCTGTTTGCTGTCCTGAAGAGAGGTTCTTGTCAGAAAGAAATGCTTTGGTCGAAAGCCCCAATCGCTCTCCTGCTTAAGGACTGGACTCCGTATCCCCATCTACTCACCATTTCCGTGGAGTTGTGGAAGCTAAGTAAGTTCCATGCTTCGTCATTTGTCAGGTTCGTGCTGCCTATTGCTTTCAGTAAGAGACACTAACAAGTGAGCTACCGCTTAGCGTTCCGCTGCTGAGTTGGCACCTCAATGTCTTGTAGGTCAAACTTTTAACTCAAAGGATGCGATTAGAGCCTTCAAAGAAAACTTATGAAAGATATATATGCACAAAGTGTCGTTTGCCGAAACACGGGTGCTCTTGTTAAGGAAGCGGATATTGAGTCGCGATATCCGTTGCTCATATCAAGGTGTCTCTACAAGTGCGGCGACAAGGCATCGTTTACGTGAATGGCTAAATCCACCTGAGATAGGCATTGACCACACGAACTTTGTGTAAACTTTGGGTTTTTGGTCAATAGACAGTCCCTGTCTGGCAAACTTAGCTGTTCTCTCCTGAGTTCACGGGAACGGAAGAAAACGAAATTGGGGTAGGATAGGTCAGTTGACGAGTCAAAAGTAGGACGGAGGTCGTTCTCATCTAGCTGATACGCGACAGGTGGCAGTCAAAAACAGAGCACATAAGGTCAAGGTTAGGAGTTGTCAGAACCGAGTTGAACCGAATATGATCATGTGTATCTTTCTTGTGTGACGATGGCATGGAGAATTTTCTGTTACAACGTTCTAGGGTAAACTGGTTTGTTCCTTGATCGTTCTGGTTACACCCCATTCATTGCGGAAAACGAATATTTGGTGGAGTCTGACGTGAAAAGCCGTTTGTGAACCTTGTGACTGTGAACGGGGTGTATTGCGAATAGGGTAATACAATGATAATGGGGTTGAGCAATGCCGGGTACGGCACTACTCCAAGGTTGTTCTATTTGTTTCTCCGAAGGTTTGTTGGATCTTTCTATGGAGGTCAGTTAGTACTTCTGGAAACTGGAATTGCATTGTCTTTACCAAACCTCAGTTCAGAATTGTTCCTTATCTGAAAGCAGTGTGACATTAGAAATGCACTGGGTATGTCGATTGTGTCATTTGTTAACTAGACATGGATAATTGCTTTCTTCCACAGCCGTCTTAGAGAATACATATGGTATTAGAAAGCAGCCAGATAAATTTATTGCTAAGAGTGATTCATTTTACGATGTCCTAAAAGTTCCCATCTCTTGATTCGGAGTAAATTACGGAGCATTAACTTTTTTTCAATTTGATACAGATGCCAGGACATCCAATGGGTGACATTTGTCAGCTGTATTATTCCATTGCGGCTCCATTTAAAGCTCCTCCACGGACCAAATCACACAGTGAGCTGATTAATCAATGCTTCGCCCGAGCCATCAGAGCTGGCCGCGTGACAAATCGTTGGGCTACTCGAGCATTTCCCACTCGCTCCGCACGTTCCACTTTGTCTGCTTCTGTGATGAATTGCCGTAATCCTGGGGACGCTGAGGATTCGTTAGAACGTGAATTTGAGCTGCACCTAGTAGGTTTGGTTGGGATGTCCAAAGCACGACGTCTCCTTGGTCGTCGGATGCTGTCCACACCGTATCCTTTTTGTGGCAATCAAAGCGGGCTAGTTGACAACTACCCTGGAGTAGATTCTCGGGCCACCTCACCAACCCGGATCCAGTCGTTCGCCACGCGAACTGCGACAAATGGAGCCGTTTCCTGTCCGATGTTAACCACCCTCACCCTCATGGACTACACCACCGGAAACGGAAGTTCGGGAGCATCATCTCAACTCGGCAGCGAGTCAACTGCGCATAGTCGGTAGGTCAGGATTTCCAATTGGGAATCTTGGTTGTACATTTTGGCCTTAATTGCGAAAAGCTGATCATTCGAAAACTCGGTATTTTAGAGAATATTATCCGGTTCGAGTCGTTGTATCAGATCACTTATCGAAGATAGCGAAATTGTTTGAGGTTTGAAACAAACTCCATACTGTGAATGATATAATATTAATAACACAGCGTTGTTGGTAGATGTAATGCGCCAACGTTTCGACTACCGTGGGGAGTCTTTTTTCAGGGCAGTTTTTAAATTCAATTGATTTTATT
>LUCM01003414.1:193256-207313 GCA_008360955.1 Fasciolopsis buskii
GATATATATATATATATATATATATATATATATATATATATATATATATATATATATAACACTGACCATTTTACAGAACGAATTTCTATAGAACCGCGGCGAAATCGGTTCATGGTGCAAGAAAGAGATAGAAGAACAGCGAAGTTCACCTCCTGGGTTAGTTATTGCAGGTCCTCTTATGTCATAAATTGCGCTTCGTAGTCCATTACCCCTCAGTGGACCCCGTTTTATTCCGCTGAGAAACAAGATTACAGTTTTTAGAGCTTTACTGCTCGCTTCACTTCGGAGGTCCTGGCGTTCAATACGAAAGAGCACAACTAAGTGCCCGCAAGCTGTCAGAATGCAATTAAATGTAATCCTTTTCGTAGTTATTTTGACCTTTTCAAACAGGGGTCAACAGGGTCGGATTTCCGGCGCAGCTGGTAATTGAGAACGTCTGTTCTTTGGAGAAGGAGCACTGCTGTTCGAAAGTGCCTTTCGCGCGGTAGCAAACGTCATGCAGGCCTCTGGGTTAGGTGGGCTTCGTAGGTAGTAGATATCTTTTACGCCGGTTGCTGTTAGGTATCTACAAATCTGTCACTTTGAATGGTACGTGGAATGAAATGCGTAACTAGACAAAAAATATAGAGAAATGAAGGATGTGTTTTTCGGTGATAGTCACAAGCTCGGCTGTCAGATTAGGAGTATTGGTCCATCATCGTCATCCTCCTCCAGTTTTCACCATACGCGACACGTGACCCAAACAGCGCAGTCTACTATGCTTGATATGCTGTTGCAGACTATGTCCAGAACCACCGCCCAATACTAGGTTTTTAACTTGCAGATTGCTCATGAGGTCACTCCTAGCAAGACTACTTGGACATGGGAATGTCTGAACAATGAACATCTTCAGTAAACAACCTCTACGACTCAGCCTCTATATATATATATAGTTATACGGAATACGGATAAAAGAAGAAAAATAGAAAGTAGAGCGACAACATGTTCTGTGTTTTGTTTTTGCTGCATGCATTTTGCGATTTCTTGTTCTCCTTTCGGTTTTCTTCTGGGGGACGGGATTTGGGGAAGTTCTACAGGCAGGCCATGCAGCACTCGCCTTCCACACCACTCCTGAGCCATGTCTCTCACCGGCTGCAACCAGCGGCAGTCCTCATCTCTTGGACCATCACAACGAGATTGCGCACTAACGTGATGTGGCGGCTTGCGTGTCTCAGTGATCCAACGAGCTGTACAGGATGGCTTATCTCAAGCCGAAAATCTAAGCGTTTTAGGTTTACTCTCATTTTCAAGGAAATTTAGCTGTGAAAATGAATGTACTGTGATCCTATTGCTATTAATAATCGAAGATAAGTTTGTTCGCCACGTCATGTTGCTTTCAGTATTCTCTGTGGGGCTTTTTGAATATTTGATGAGACAACCATGGAGTCTTTTGACCAAAGTAAAACCAGAGTATGTTCGCGCGACGTTCCTACGTTGCACAAGGTCATCGTATTTCTCAATTGATTGGCGATGTTTCTATGTGATGAACTTTAAGTGTTATTTAGTCTGTCAGAAGCACTTAGAACATCATTACGTTCCACGCACAGCAGCCCGCACCGGCTATTGTTGCACAACTAATATACCGCAAGATGAAGCAAGTTACTCGCAAGTAGTATGTTTAGTTTTCAATACCATGCGTCGGATAACCCCTGTGTACCCAACTTTCCGTGAAACAGATGGCCACACGCCACCATGCACTTTTTGACTTCTTTAGGAATGTATCCGCCTGCGTGTTTCTGTAGAGATGTGGACTCCTGGTCATTGAAGTAGAAATTCATAATGGAATAAATAATATTGTATCCGTCTACTGAAGCTGGTTCACAGTACGATCGAAATCTATTTTCATGGCATGGGAACCACTTCATTTCAAAGGTCTAACTGTGCATACTTCCGGACGGTTGCTGTCATTTTCGGTTTTTTCGATTTGATCTTCAATATATTCGATACGGTTTCAAACTTGCTATCAAGTTGCCTGTGTTGTATTTCTAGTCCATCCACCGGCGGAAAATTGTTGAGATGAGAATCTGTCGTTCCAATTGGTCTGTGGGTGTTCATATCGTATTGACATTTTTTCTAACTTGAGATTGGCTCGCATTAGACAACACGCAAGTGCACGCCTTTATTTTCGCATGCGCGCTTGCATGATGATACCCACTTGCATAAGGTTACATACAAGCCGCCCTTGTTCTTTGCACCGATCCACCTGACTCTTTTGTGTGGGATTTCATGGATTTTGTGTCAGTTTCATTTAGAATGAGTTAACTTTATGGCGTCGCCACACATTTATATTTCCACTCGTTGACTGTTTGTTTATTCTCAGACTGCATAAAGAACGTAGGAAACTTCGTGGACTGGTTATCTGCATCAACTCTTCTCGCGAAATGTTCATTTGTTCATCTAATTAGACTGCTTTTTTGGGATGAGATGAGATCGTGATTATCTGTTTCCCCAGGAAACATGGGAGGCAGCATCTCCTTTTGAATGACTCATGAAATGATGAACGAGTGACCGGTAGAACACAAATCCATTGTTTATCGAACTGCTTCGTTTATTTTCTACGTTTCCCCGCATCTGAGCATTTCTTTCGGTCCTTATATAATCGCCCAGCGGTTCTCGTCATTGTCTCCCTGCCGGAGTGCACTACGACCATGACGAGTTTGTCGCATTCCTAACGACACCATCCCAACGACCACCTGAGGAATGTGAGCAAGTTCTGTCTCATTCAGGTCACTTGGATGTGGAACTTCTACGGCAAATGGAAGTAAGTGGGCCCGATCTCAGTGCTTCATCTAATCATCCGCAACCAAATCTCAGTTTATTTCTTCATTTTTGGGTACGCCAATTGTTAAATTATCCAATCCTGTTGGTTTGAATCAGTTAGTCACCTAAGTCATTTTATTTCATACTAAAAATTGATGTACTTTATTACGAACCATAATATCGGATTCAAGTGGACCAGATATGTGGCGAAAAGTTAATTAATCACAACGGATTTTCTGATCTCTTAATTAAATCAAGTTCGATCAAATTAATTTTATACAGCCATTCCGTTAAAGGGCTTCAAGTCATTCGTTTATGATAAGTTCCACTAATGACTATGGAGTCGGTTTTTCTGATGCAATAACGACAAATCTAAAACTACAATCCTCTTAATTATTTTCGGAGGTGGCATTGACCGTACATCTGAGCACAGATAGTACAGTTGATACTCGTCGCTGTTAGTGAGTGTGGGTAATTCCGAGGCATTGTCATTTTTGCTAGCGTACTTCACCGAAGAAGTTGGCTAAATTAAATAGATGGATGTTGTTAGTTCACGAGAAACACAAATTTATACGAATGCGCCAGACAGTGCAGTAGGCTAGGAGATGCCGGGCAAAACTGCTTGCAAAGAGCTACGGACCCTCATAAATGGATATTGCAAAGCGTTAACAGACATTTATCCAGAGGAACATAGGCCAACACGTTTAGTCCCTTACGTCATCTCAAAGCTGCAAACTGCCCCATGAGTAGAAGTTCCAGTTCGTATCCAGCAAATTGAAGTCGGCATAAAAATCGTTTAGGGAAATAGGAGATACTAGGGCGAGACAGAACAGAGAAGTATTGAAACAGACATGGTTGGTATAACTAAAAGCATGTACTCTTCCTAGATCGGAAGAAAGTGCTGTCCGGAGAACACTGCAACCTTAGGTTAAGTTAGGAAGAAAACGGTTGAAAGTTGCTTCGTCAGCCAAACAATGGAGTGTTTTGTAGGTTGCTGTTATGTCCTTGATAAACAGAAGAATTTAAACGCAAATATAGGACTTTAGGTATACCAGCATTCACAAGAAATGGCTGTGACACGACCCCTTCGAGATGCTTCGCCTGTCACGGAAAAATAATATCCATGTTACAAGAACCGGATGAAGTGGAAACTGGTCGGTGCGCTTAGCTTTCTAATATACAGGACGGTTAAACCGCCCGTGGAGTCATAGTCTGGTGAATTTGGAGAGGTGCGGAATACGAGGCTGCATACCTCGAAGAACAGTCTCAATAAAATTCGAAGCCGACGGAAACCTCAGACATAAAACAACAGTCGTTTTAAGGATGACATTCTATAAAGTGGCGAAGATAGTCCCATTCAGTGGAATAGCGACTTCAAAATGTGCGTCTGGAGTTGAATATTGTTTCGACGAGAAAAGGTAGAAAATGAAACAAAATAATTGTCCGATGCGTCCGAAATCGACGGGGAAGTGATATTTGGGAATGAAGATAGATAGACAGATGAGGTTAAAATTACGTGGACGGTCTTGAAGACCATCGGAGGTAAGCAATGTATGTAAGAGGAAAACTACTGGGGAAGACCAAAGCGAAGACGACGGCCGGATGCTGTTCTCCAACATATCACGTATCATCTCGTCTAATTCAACTTTCTGATGTATTGAGTTGCGCCGACATGTCTGTCGAATTGGGAAACGGCCACCGGTGACAATTGCATGCTAAAGTATGTTCGCTCTTCTCGGGCCGTGCCGAAGTTGCCCAGGATTGCAACCAATTTCGACGTTTCCTGGCGTGATATAGCGACTGGGTGTAACGGATCATTCATCCTGGTTTCGTCCGTCTTCACGACAGCGTTTACGCGCAGTTCGGATGAGTCTGATGTGCTTCTGAAGGAAATGCTTCCATCGCACATATTAACCATGGCGCGGTACTTGATCAAGAAGTCCATGCCAACAATCGTGTGAGCACTTCAGTCGTGTGCGAAAGGCTGTTGAATACAACAGTTCAGTTTTCACTTTTCATAACCATTAACTAAAGTGCTCTGGTTTCGGTCGATACCTCAAAACGCCGTCTATTCAACAGAAGAGAACAACCAGTAGTAAAAGGTCATCTGCTAAGTCTTGAATTGCAAATAACTGCAACTGAAGAAGAATTTTGAATGCAAAGAACACCACCAACTGCAGCGTCGAGCCATAAAACCTGTTTTCTCCAGTTGCCGCTTGGTAAAATCTCGTGAATCCCGACCCGGCAGTCCAACTGGACCTATAGGAGCCGTAGGCGCCTCACACTGGTGATTGCCAATCTAGCCCTTCAGGTACGTAAAGAAGTGTCATCCAAAATACAATCATCTGATAAGGTGCAACTTCCTAGGTAAGTAAACGTCTTTCATCCGAATCTACTACAAGAATAAGGTTCGGCTTCGAACCAATCAAGCCTTGCAACAGCACTTTCAGTTTGAAGATGTTAAAAGTCATCTTAGGCGCTACTAATTCATGGAATGGTTGAATTAGGTGCACTTGAAACTTCCTTGGATTCTCACTCAGTGGAAAACGTCGTCCGCATATTCGAAGTGAGACGACTTTTTTATGAGCAAGCATCAAGGTCACTGGTTTCATTTGAGGACGGCGGTATTTCTATGTTCACCTCCATTTGGAAAAGGTAAAAATGGGCAACATTGACGAAAGCCACTTGTGGTAAACTCGGGTGAAAAATTGCTTTAAACACGAACTCGGCTTTAGCTGTTCGTATACAGAATTTGAATGCATTTCTCCACTCCACACTTCACAGAGGCAGCACCAAATACCTGTTCCGTCGACTAAATTGAGCGTAGCCTTCAGGTCAAGAAAAGCATATTTTATGGGACGTTAATGAGGTCGTCAGCAACGTGCGTTGAACGCAAACTCTGCTGCAGTTGGGACAGGCTCCAGTAGAACTCGTCTTCGGGCTCAAGAGAAATGCAATCAGCGGATGCGAACAGGCACTGACGTTTCAGCCGATAACTGTTGACACACGCAGAACCGCTAATCAAACTGCACACAATCAGTCTAACAGTGCTCACGCGGCTTTCCTGCTCAAAACGGCTTCGAAACTAGCCTGACCACGAGCACTGGAAGCCGAATCATCTAACAGGCTAAGACTGAAGCTTGGGAATGGGATTGTATCTGAGTCCAGTAGAATTATTATGGAAGTGCGGTCTTGTATGCGCATTTCGGAGATGCAGCATACATTTATTTTAAGCTTCAAGTGTTCCAGCTAGGATAGCTTGTTGTCCTATCTGTCTTAATGTGTGAACGTTGGAGGCAATCAAATGAATTGAAGAGTTAAGCTTAAGCAATGCCTTCATCTTCTTTTCTGATCTATTGCTAAGACTGCGATCAGATGAGCCTACCGAGCAGCAAATGTTTGTGGCATCCTATGCGGACCTTACACAAAAAGAACGGAATTTATTAGCATTTGTCAAAAAGTGTTAGTGGTGTTCGAGCGAGCGATTCTTTGCGGCTGCTGATACAGTAGAAGGTTTTTTCTCTGCAAACGGGAGTTTTTGACGTAGCAGTACAACGCGAAAAACAATAGGATGTTATCGCAATTCAAGATCATGACGGAAACACCTGTGAGGAGACATTGTCAGGTTTATCGCAGAAGATCTGTGTCGTTCGTACACTATTTATTCCCACCACCACCATAGGTTCAAACCTTATGGTCCATGTGCACAAATGTATCAAGCGGGACAGGGGGGGAGTGAGTAACGTCCGTCGGACTGGAAGTCGACCAACTTAGGCGGACGACAATCACTCAATGAAGTGCAATGAATTCTCTTACTGTCGACAGAGACCCCAGGTAATCCACCCTCGTGTTCACGTAGTATAGGCTGTTTGACCGGTAAACTTGTTTTATCAGTTTGATGAGGGTGAGGATGATGAGGATGAGGATGATGAAGATGAGGATGAGGATGATGAGCATGAGGACGATGAGGTTGAGGATGATAAGGATGAGGATGAGTATGATGTGGAGGAGGATGATAAGGATGACGACGAGGATGCGGATGAGGATGATGACGATGGATGATGAGGATGATGAGAATTATGAGGATGATGCGGATGGATGATGAGGATGAGAATGATGAGGATGAGAATGAGGATGGTGAGGATGATGCTTAAGATGTGGATGATGATGATGATGATGATGATGATGATGATGATGATGATGATGATGATGATGATGATGATGATGATGATAATGAGGACTATGAGGCTGATCAGCACGAGGACGATGAGTTTGAGGATGATGAGGATGAGGATGAGTATGATGAGGATGAGAATGATGAGGATGAGGATGATGAGAATGAGGATGATGAGGATGAAGATGATGAGAATGATAATGAGGAGGATGAGGATGATGATTATGAGGACGATGTGTCTAAGGATGCTGAGGATGAGGATGATGAGGAAAAGGATATGGAGGATCGGCATGATGAGAATGAGGATGATGAGGATGAGGATTATGAAGATGGATGATGAGGATAATGAGGATGCGGATGAGGATGATGGGAATGCGTATGATGAGAATGCGTTTGATGAGCATTATGATGATGGGGATTAGGATGATGACGACGAGCATGATGAGGATGAGAATGAGGATGATGAGGATGAGGATGTTGAGGATGAGGATGATGGGGATGATGAGTTTGAGGATGGTGATGATGAGAATGAGGATGATGAGGATGACGATGTTGATGATGATGAGAATGATGACGGTGATGTTGAGGATGAGGATGATGCGGATGACGAGGATGAGGATAATGAGGTTCAGGATGATGAGACTGATGTGGGTTGATGATGGAGATGCTGAGAATGAAGATGAAGATGAGGATGATGAGGAAAAGGATGTGAAGGATCAGCGTGATGAGGATGAGCATGATGAGGATGAGGATGAGGATGCTGATAATGCTGATGAATGGGTTGAGGATGACGGGAATAAGGATGATGAGCATGAGGATGATGTGGATGAGGATAATGAGGATGCGAATGTTGGGGATGATGATGATGATCAGAATTTGATAATGAGGATGAGGATGATGAGGGTTTTTGATAATGATACTGAGAATGCGAAGGATGAGGATAAGAATGATGAGGATGAGGATGATGAGGTTGGGGATGGTGATGATGATGATGAGAATGATGAGCATGAGAATGATGACGATGAGGTTGAGGATGAGGATGATGGGGATGTCGAGGATGAGGATAATGAGGTTCAGGATGATGAGGCTGATGTGGGTTGATGATGGGGATGATGAGAATGAGGATGAGGATGCTAAGTATGGGTTGTGCGGTTGACGAGGATGATGAGGATAATCATGATGGATGATGATGATGATCAGGAGGACGATTAGCATGATGCGGAGGATGAGGCTGATGAGGATGGTGATTATGATGAGTTTGATGAGAATGGATGATGATGGTGATGAGGATGAGGATGATTAGAATGATGAGAATGATGATGATTATGGAGGATGATGTTAATGAGGATGATGAGGATGAATAAGACGGTGAGGATGGATGATGATGATGATGAGGGTGATGAGGATGACGATGATGAGAATAATGAGGATAATGGCGAGGATCGATGATGAGGATGAAGTGAATGATGAGGCTATTGTTGAGGATGGATGATGAGGTTGACGATGGTGATTAGGATGAGAATGAGGGTGAGTAGGATGATTCGTATTATGAGGATGATGAGGATGTTGAGGATGATCATGGTGATGATGATGATGTTGGTGATGAGAATGAGGATGATGAGGATGAGGATGCGGATGATGAGGATGAGGATGATGGGGATGAGGATGAGGATGAGTATTATGACGATGAGGATGATGAGGATGAGGACGTTGAGGATGCGGATGTTGGGGATGATGGTGATGATCATAATGGGGATAATGAGGATGAGGATTATGAGAAGGATGAGGATGAGGATAATGAGGATGAGGATGATGAGGATGGCGCTGATGCGGATTAAGATGATTAGGATGAAGGTGAGGATGATCAGTATTGGGACAATAAGGATGATGTGGATGATTAGAATGATGCGGTTGATGAGGATGAGAATGAGGATGATGAGGTTGAGTATGCGGATGAGAATGATGAGGATGAGGATGAGGATGATGAGGATTACAATGACGACGATGACGATGGTAAGGTGGTTGAGGATGATGATAATTAGGATGAGGTTGATGAGGATGAGAATGATGATGATGAGGTTGAGGATAAGGATGATGGGTATGATGAGGATGAGGATAATGACGTTGAGAATGATGGGGATAATGTGGATGGATGATAAGGATAATGATGAGGTTGATCACGATGAGCATGATGAGGATAAGGATGATAAGGATGAGGATTTTGAGGATGAGGATGACGAGGATGTGGATGATGATGATTAGGATTCGGATAATGAGGATGAGGATGATGACGATGGGTGATGAGGATGATGAGGATGGATGGCTAGGTTGATGTAGATGATGAAAATGATGAGGAGCATGAGGAGGGATGATGATGAAAATGATGTGTATGATGAGCATGATGAGGATGATGAGGATCATGAGCATAATGAAGATGGATGACGATTGTGACGACGATGATGATGATCATGAGCATGATTAGGATGGATGATGATAATGATGAGGATGTTGGGGTGAAGATGATGAGAATGATGAGGATGATGCGTGTGATGAGGATGAGGATCATGAGGATAGGTAAAATGAGAATTATTAGGATGAAGAGGATGATCAGCATGAGGATGATGAGGATGATGTGTATAATGGTTAAGAGGATGAGGATGATGAGGATGATGCGTATGATGAGGTTGATGAGGATGATGAGAATGAGGATGAGGATGTTGACAATGATGAGGATGATAACGACGATGAACATGATGATAATGAGGATGATGCGGATGTGGATGAGGAGGATGAGGATCAGCATAGGCATCATGAGGATGCATGATGATGATGGTGATGAGGTTCATGAGCATGATGCGGAGGATGATGCGGATGAGGATGATGAGGACGAGGATGAATATGATGATGATGATGAGAATGAGGATGATGAGGAGGATGAGCATGATGAAGATGACTTTAATGAGTATGAGGATGAGGATGATGAGGATGGCGAGGATGATGTGGATGAGGATGTGGAGGATATTAAGGATAATGATCATGATGAGCATGATGAGGATGGATGACAAGGATGATGCGGATTGGTGATGGGGACGTTGAGGATGATGATGATGATCATGGATGATTGTGCGTATGAGGATGATGAGGATGACGAGTATGTATCATGAGGTTGATAAGGATGATGAGGATGATGAGGATTGGGATAATGAAGGTGGTGTAGACGTAGATCATGAGGATGATGAGTATGAGGATGAGGAAGAGTATAAGGATGAGGATGATGAGGATGATCGTGATGATGATGATGAAGATGGATGATGAGGATTATGAGGATGAGGATAATGAGGAAGAGGATGAGGAGGATGAGGATGATTATGCGGATGATGAGGCTGATGAGGATTACGAGAAATATGATGATGATGAGAATGATGAGGATGAGGATGATGACATTGATGAGCATGATGATGATGATGATGATGAGGATGATGAGGTTGAAAAGGATGATGAGGATGAGGATGATGAGGATGTGGATATTAAGAATGATGAGGACGAGTATAGGGATGAGGATGAGGATGTGGATGAATATGATGAGGATCATGATGGTGAATGATGAGGATGATGAGGATGAGTGATGATATGATGTGGATGGATGATGAGGATGATGAAAATGATAAGAATGATGGGAATGATGAGGATGGATGATGAGCATGTTGAGGATGAGGATGGGGGTGATGAGGATTAGGATGATGAGTATGGCGAGGATGATGAGGATGATGATGATTAGGATGATGAGGACGGATGACGGGGTTGATGTGGATGATGAGGATGAGGATGATGAGGCTGGTGACGTGGATCGTGAAGTTGACGAGAATGTTGACGATGATAACGACGGATGATGGGTATGCTGAGAATGATGAGGATGTTGATGATGGATGATGAGGATGATGCGCATGATGAGTATAGATGATGAAGATGATGAGGCTGATGAAGAAGGATGATGAAGATGAGGATGATGAAGATGGATGATGTGGATGATGATGATGATGCGGAAGAATGATCAGGATGATGAGGCTGATGAGTATAGATGATGCGGATGAAGAGAATGCGGAACAGCATGATGTGGATGAGGATGATGCTGATGACGAGGATGAGAATGAGGACGATGACGATGATGAGGTTAATGAGGATGATGAGATTGAGGATTAGGATGCTGAGGATGATGGTAAAGATGAGGATGAGGATAATGAGTTTTAGGAGGATGAGAATGGTGTGGATAGATGATGCGGATAATGACGATGAGGATGAGGATGAGGATGATGAGAATGAGGATGACGAGGATGAGGACGATGAGGATTATGAGGATGAGGATTATGTGGACGAGAATGAGGATGATGAGGAGGAGGATGAGGATAATCAGAATGGGGATGATAGTGATGATGACGATAGATGGTAGGGATGAGGGTGGTGAGGATGGATGATGAGGATGGTGAGGATGATGAGGGTGATGTTAATGGATGACGTGGATGAAGAGGATGAAAATGAGCATGATGAGGATGCGGATGATGAAGATGAGAATGAGTACGAGGTGGATAATGAGGTTGATGAGGTTCATGAGGATGAGAATTCTGCGGATGAGTATGTATGATGATGATGACGAGGATGATTAGCATGATGGGGAGGATAAGGCTGATGAGGATGAGGATGATGAGGAAAGGGATAATGAGAAATATGAGAATGATGAGGATGATGGGCATGGGGATGAGGATGATGATTATAATGCGGAAGAGGATGAGGATGATGAGGATTGAAGACATGGATGATGGAGATTGATGATGGGGATGATGGTGAATATGAGAATGATGTGGATGACGAGTATGTATTATGAGGTTGATAGGGATGGTGAGGATAATGATAATGAGGATGATGATATTGATGAGCATGATGATGATGATGAGCATGTTGAAGATGAGGAAGTTGCGGATGAGGATGAGGATGGTGAGATTGAGGACGATGAGGAGGAGCATGCGGATGATGAGGATGCGGATCACGAAAATGTATCATGTGGATGATGAGCATGATGACGTTGATGAGGAAGATGAAGATAATGAGGTTAAGGATGAAGATGAGGATGATAATGATGGAGACGTTGAAGATGAGGATGATGATGTGGATGATGCGGGTGATGAAGATTAGAATGATGAGGATGAGGATGATCAGAATGAGTATGATGAGAATGAGGATGATGATGGGGTTGATGAGGATGACGATGAGGATGAGGATGATGAGGATGATAATGAGGATGATGAGTATGAGGAAGTGGATAATGAGGAATATGAGGATGATGAGGATGATGAGCCTGAGGATCATGAGGATGATGAGTATAGAGAGGAAGATTATGACGATAATGAGGATGATGCGTATGATGAGGTTGTTGAGGATGATGAGAATGAGGATGAGGATGTTGACGATGTTGTGGATGGTGACGATGATGACGATCATGATAATGAGGATGATGAGGATGAGGATGAGGATGATGAGGACGAGGATGAGGATGATGAGGACGAGGATGAGGATGATGAGTAAGGGGATAATGATAAATATGAGGATGATGAGCAAGAGGATGATGATGATGAGCATGATGAGGTTGAAAAGGATGATGAGGACGATGAGTATGGCGAGAATGATGAGGATAACGAGGATGATGACGATGATGAGGATGATGAGAATGATCAGAACGGATGATTAGGGTGATGTGGTCGATGAGGATGATGTGGATGATGACAATGATAAGGATGAGTCTAAGGATGAGCATGAGAATGAGGATGATGGTGATGCGATGATGAGGATGATAATGATTATGAGGATGAGGATTTTGACGACTTATGGTGGGTATGATGGAGATGATGCGGATGGAGATGATGACAATGATAAGGATGAGTATCAGGAGGAGGGTGAGGATGATGAGGTTGAAGAGGATGAGGATGAAGAGGATATTGAAGATGATGATCATGAAGAGCATAATGAGGATGATGTGGATGATGAGGATGATGTGAATGATGACGTTGATGAGGATAACGTGGTTAAGGATGAGGATGAAGACGAGGATGATGAGGATGAGAATGATGCAGATGATGCGGATGATGATGATGAAGATGGATGATGACGATGATGAGGATGATGAGGTTAATGAGGATAATGAGGATGAGGATGATGAAAATGATGACGGTGATGAGGATGGTGAGAATGATGATGGGGATGATTATGTGAATGAAGATGAGGATGAGGATTATAATGAGGATAATGAGGATGGATGATGAGGATGATGACGATGAATGATGCGGATGATGAGGTTGATGGGGCTGATGAGGATAACGAGAAATATGATGATGATGAGGATGATGAGGATGAGGATAATGATATTGACGAGCATGATGATGATGATGAGGATGATGAGGTTGAAAAGGATGATGAGGATGAGGATAATGAGGTTGAAAAGGATGATGAGGATGAGGATGATGAGGATGTGGATATTGGGAATGATGAGGATGAGTATAAGGATGAGGATGAGAATGAGAATGAGAATGATTATGATGAGGATCATGAGGGTGAATGATGATGATGATGAGGTTGATGAGGATGATGGAGATGAATGATGATATGATGTGGATGGATGATGAGGATGATGAAACTGATGAGGGTGATGGGAAGGATGAGAATGGATGATAAGTATGTTGAGAGTGAGGATGAGGGTGATGAGGATTAGGATGGTGAGTATGGCGAGGATGATAAGTATAATAAGGATGGTGACGATGATGAGGATGATGAGGATGATCAGAACGGATGACGAGGGTGATGTGGTTGATGAGGATGCTGTGGATCATGAGGATGTGGATGATGACAATGATAAGGATGAGGCTAAGTATGAGGATGAGGATGATGAGGTTGATGAGAATGAGGATGAGGATGATGACGATGACGAGTATGACAAGGATAATGAGGATGTAGAGGATGAGGATGATGTGGATTTTGACGAGTGATGATGAGGATGATGCGGATAGATGATGAGGATGTTGAGCATGATGAGGATGAT
>LUCM01003414.1:207661-228526 GCA_008360955.1 Fasciolopsis buskii
GATGAGGATGAGGATTATAATGAGGATAATGAGGATGGATGATGAGGATGATGACGATGAATGATGCGGATGATGAGGTTGATGGGGCTGATGAGGATAACGAGAAATATGATGATGATGAGGATGATGAGGATGAGGATAATGATATTGACGAGCATGATGATGATGATGAGGATGATGAGGTTGAAAAGGATGATGAGGATGAGGATAATGAGGTTGAAAAGGATGATGAGGATGAGGATGATGAGGATGTGGATATTGGGAATGATGAGGATGAGTATAAGGATGAGGATGAGAATGAGAATGAGAATGATTATGATGAGGATCATGAGGGTGAATGATGATGATGATGAGGTTGATGAGGATGATGGAGATGAATGATGATATGATGTGGATGGATGATGAGGATGATGAAACTGATGAGGGTGATGGGAAGGATGAGAATGGATGATAAGTATGTTGAGAGTGAGGATGAGGGTGATGAGGATTAGGATGGTGAGTATGGCGAGGATGATAAGTATAATAAGGATGGTGACGATGATGAGGATGATGAGGATGATCAGAACGGATGACGAGGGTGATGTGGTTGATGAGGATGCTGTGGATCATGAGGATGTGGATGATGACAATGATAAGGATGAGGCTAAGTATGAGGATGAGGATGATGAGGTTGATGAGAATGAGGATGAGGATGATGACGATGACGAGTATGACAAGGATAATGAGGATGTAGAGGATGAGGATGATGTGGATTTTGACGAGTGATGATGAGGATGATGCGGATAGATGATGAGGATGTTGAGCATGATGAGGATGATAAGGATGACGAGTATGGATGATGAGGATGAGGGGGATATTGAAGATGGTGATCATGATGAGCATGATGAGGATGATGTGGATGATGAGGATGATGTGAATGATGACGTTGATGAGGATGAGGATGATGAGGGTGGTGAAGACGTGGATCATGGGGATGGTGAGGATGAGGATAAGGCAAAAGATAAAGATTAGGATGAGGATGATGAGAATGATTGTGATGAGGATGATGAAGATGGATGATGAGGATAATGAGGAATAGGTTGGGGAGGATGAGGATGATGAGGCTGAGGATGAGGATGATGAGGACGGTGAGGATAATGAGAGTGGATGATGTGGATGATGAGGATGATGAGAATTTTGACGATGGTTGATGAGGATTAGGATGAAAATGGTGAGATTGAGGTTGAGGATGACGAGGATGTGGATGATAACGATGAAAATGATGAGGATGAGAATGATGTGAATGAGGACCATGATGATGAGGATGATGAGGATGAGCATGATGAGGATGAAGACGATGAGGATGACGTTGATGAGTATGAGAACGAGGATGATGAGGATAATGTGGATGAGGATGAGGAGGATATTGAGGATGGTGATCATGATGAGCATGATGAGGATGTTTTGGATGATGTGGATGATGAGGATGATGGGGATGGTGAAGACGTGGATCATGGGGATGATGAGGATAAGGTTAAGGGAAAGTATGCGGATGAGGATGAGGATGATGTGGATGAGGCTGATGAGGATGATAAAGATGAATGTTGAGGATTATGAGGATGAGGATACCGAGGATGAGGATGAGGATGATAAGGCTGAGGACGATGAGGATGAGGATGATAAGGCTGAGGATGATGAGGATGAGGATCAGGATGAGGATGACCAGGATGTTGAGGACTATGATAATGAGGATGAGGATGAGGATGATGAGGATGCTAATGATGAGGATGAGGATAGCGCGAATGAGGACGATGAGGATGAGGATAAAGATGATGAGGATGACAATGATGAAGATGGATGTTGGGGATGACGTGGATGATGAGGTTGATGAGGATGATGAGGATAATGAGGATAACGATGAGGATGAGAATGATGAAGAACAGAATGATGAGGATGGACGACGAGGACGATGAGGATGATGAGGAAGGACGATGAGGACGACGGAGATGATGAGGATGAAGATGGATGAGGAGAAGAATGAGGATTATGAGGATGATGAGGATGGATGGTGAGGATAAGGATGATGACTATGAGGATGTCGATGATGAGGATGATGAGGATGAGGATGATGAAGATCATGAGGACGAGGATGATGAGGATGAGGATGAGGATGATGATTATGATGATGATGATAATGATAAGGATGGATGATGGGGTTGATAATGATGAAAATGATGAGGGTGATGTTGATGACGAGGATGAGGATTATGAGGATGATGAGAACGAGGATGAGTATGGTAATGAGGAAGAGGATGTGGATGATGATGAGGATGCTGAGGATGATGAGGATTATGAGGATGCGAATAATGAGGATGATCAGAATGGATGACGAGGATGATGTGGATGATGAGGCCGATGATGATAATGAGGACCTGAATGAGGATGATGAGCATGAGGATGATAATGATGATGTGTATGATGAATATGGATGATCAGGATGATGATAAGGATGAGGATTAGGATGAGGATGAGGATCATGAGGTTGAGGATGAGGATGACGATGAGGATGATGAGCATAACGATGATGGATGATAAGGGTAATGAGGATGATAAGTATGATGAGGAGCATGACAGTGATGTTTATGAGATCAACGAGGATGATGATGACGATGAGCATAATGTGGATAACGAGTATGGTTGATTACGATGATGGGCGTTACAAGGATGGATGATGAGGATAATGAGGATGATGAGAATGATGAGGATGATGAGTATGAGGACGATGAGGATGATGATAAGGATGGTGAGGATGATGATAAGGATGATGAGGATGATGATGAGGATGTTGGTGAGGATGATGTTACGGACTATGATGAGGATAATGGTGAGAATGATGATGAGGATGATGATGTGGAGGATGTTGGTGAGGATGATGGTAAGGATGATGGCGAGGATGATGATGTTGTTGAGGAGGATGAGGATGATTAGGATTAGGATGATGAGGATGAGGATGATGAGAATGATGAGGATGATGAAGCTGAGGATCATTAGGATGATGACAATGACGAGGTTGATGAGGATGGATGCTGAGAATAATGAGGATGATGAGGATGGATGAGGTTTATGAGGATAATGAGATGGGTGATGAGGATGATAATGATGAAGATGATGTGGATGAGGAGGATGATCAGGATAAGGATGATGACGATGACGTTGAGGATGAAGACGTCAATGATGTGGATGATGAGGATGATGAGGATGAGTATGTTCAGAATAATGAGGATGATGAGGATGATGTGGATGCGGATGATGAGGCTGAGGATGATGTTGATGAGGATGATGATGAGTATGATTACGAGGATTATGATGGGGATGATGGTGAGAATGCTGGTGAGAATGTTATTGAGGATGATGGTAACCTTAATGATGAGGATAATGGTGAGGTTGATGATGATGATGATGGTATGGATGATAGTGAGGATGGAATTGAGGTTGAGGAGGATGAGGACGGGTAGTATGAGAAGGATGAGGATGATGATATTGAGGATGATGGTGAGAGTGATGTTGAGGATGTTGGTGAGGTTGTTGAGGATAAGGATGAGTAGGATGAGTATGATGAGGATGATCAGAATGAGGATAATCAGGATGAGGATGACGATGATGAGGATGATGAGAATGATATGAATGGATGATGAGGATGATGAAGATGAGGATCATGAGAATGATGATGGTGATGATGATGATGATGACGATGGATGATGAGGATGATGAGAATGATGAGGATGGTTGATGAGGATGACGATGATGAAGATGAGGAGTATGATGAGGATAAGAAAGATGACGATGAGGATGAGGATGTCGATGATGAGGATGATTGGGATGATCTGGTTGATGAGTATGAGGTTGATTAGAATAATGAGGATGACGATGATGAGGATGCAGGGGATGAGGATGATGAGAATCATAAGGATGGATGATGGGGATAATGAGGATGATGAGGATGATTAGGATGACGATGACGAGGATGATGGGGATCAGTGTAACGAGAATGATGATGTGGATGATGATGATGAGTTTGATGATAAGGACGATGATGAAGATAATGCTGAGGATGATGATGGTGATGTGGAGGATGTTGGTGAGGATGATGGTAAGGATGCTGTTGAGATTGAGGAGGATGAGGATGATGAAGATGAGGATCATGAGGATGATGATGATGATGAGGATGATAATGATGGATGGTGACGATGGATGATTAGGATGGATGAGGTTTATGAGGATGATGCGGATGGTTGATGAGGATGACGATGATGAAGATGATGAGGATGAGGAGGATGATGAGGATAAGAACGATGACGATGAGGATGAGGATGAGGATGAGGATGTCGATAATCAGGGTGATGCGCATGATGAGGATGATGACGATAAGCGTAAGGCTGATGATGAAGTTGAGCATGAAGATCATGAGGATGCGGATGAGGATGATGAGGACGAGGATGATGAAAATGATGTGTATGATGCGTATGAGGATCATCAGGATGATGATCATGAGGAGGATGATGAGGACGCATGTTGAGGATGATGAGGAGGATGAGAATGATGACGATGGATGATGAGGATGATGAGGATGAGGATGGTGATAAGGAGGAGGATGGGCATGGTGATAAGGAGGAGGATGAGGATGAGGATGAGAATGATGAGGATGACGAGTATGGAAGATGAGGCTGATGGATGGGGATGATGAGGATGAGGATGATTAGAATGGTGATGTTGAGTTTAAGGATGATGACGATGATGAGGTTGATGAGGTTGATGAGGATAACGAGGAGGGATGCCGCGGATAATTGGGATGATGAGGGTGATGAGAATGATGAGGATGAGGATAGTGATTAGGATCAGGATGAGGACGAGGGTGGTGATGTGGATGAGGATGAGGATGGGGATGATGAGGATGACGAGTATGATGATGATAAGCGTAAGGCTGATGATGAATGTGAGGATGAGGATGATGAGGATGGGGATGAGGATGATGAGGACGAGGATGATGAAAATGATGTGTATGGTGAGGATGATGAGGATGAGAATCATGAGGGTGATGATGATGATTAGGATGGTGAGAACGGATGTTGAGGATGATGAGGAGGATGAGGATGATGTGGATGGATGACGAGGATGATGAGGATCATGGGATTGATGAAGATGCATGATGAGGATGATGAGGATAAAGATGATGACGATGAGGATGAGGATGAGGATGAGGATGTCGATGATGAGGATGATGTGGATGATGAGAATGAGGATGATTAGAATGATAGGGATGTGTATAATTATGATGATGCGGTTGAGGATGTGAATGAGGATGAGGATGGTGAGGATGACGATGACGATGATGAGGATGATGAGAATGATAAGGATGGATGATGAGGATGAGGACGATGAGGATGATGATGATGAGGATCATGAGGTTGATGAGGATGATGATGATGAAGATCATGAGGATGATGAGGTTGATGAGGTTGATGAGGATGGATGCTGAGAATGATGAGGCTGATGAGGAGGATGTGGATGGTGAGGATGATAAGGATAAGAATGATGACGATGAGGATGAGGATGAGTCTTAGGTTGTCGATGATGAGGATGATGCGGATGATGTGGATGATGAGGGTGAAGATGGTTAGAATGATGAGGATAAGTTTAAGGATGATGATGATGAGGAGGATTACGAGGATGAGGATGATGAGGACGATGAGCATCAGGATGATGTGGATGATGAGGATAACGAGGACAGATGATGAGGATAATGAGGATGATGAGAATGATCAGGATAAGGATAATGATAATGATGAGGATGAGGATGAGAATGATGCTGTGGATGTGGATGAGGATGAGAATGAGGATGTTGGGAATAATAAGGATGGATGATAGGGATGATGCGGATGATGAGGCTGTTGAGGATGAATATCATGAGGATGATGATGACGAGGATGATGAGGACGGATGTTGAGTATGATGAGGAGGATGTGGTGCTGAGGATGGATGATGAGGATGATAAGGATGAGGATGGTGATAAGGAGGATGAGAATGAGGTTGAGGATGAGGACGATGAGGATGAGGATTCTGAGGATGGATGATGAGGATGATACGGATGGCGTGTATGGATGCTGAGGATGATGAGGATGATGAGCATAAGGATGATGACGATGAGGATGAGGATGTGGATGATGAGGATGATGAGGATGAGGATGATGAGAATGATAAGGATGGATGAGGAGGATGATACGGATGATTAGGAAGATGAGGAGAATGAGGATTTTGAGGATGATGAAGATGGATAGTGAGGATGAGGATGATGAGGATGATGAGGATGATGGGGATGATGAGGATGAGGATGATTACAATGATGAGGATGAGTTTAAGGATGATGAGGACGAGGATGAGGATAATGAGGATGAGTATGATGAGGACGGATATTGAGGATGATAAGCATGATGAGTAGGATGTGTTGATGAGGATGGAGGATGTGGATGATGAGGATGAGGATGGTGATAAGGAGGAGGATTAGGATGGTGATAGGGACGAGGATGAGGAATATGATGAGGATGAGGATGCTAAGGATGTATGATGAGGATGATGAGGATCCTGAAAATAATGAGGATGGATAATGAAGATGATGATAATGATGAGAATGATGAGTATGAGTATAATGATAATGATGAGGATGAGGATGATGATGTGGATGAGGATGAGGATGATGTGGATGCGGATGATGATGAGGAGGATGATGAGAATGATAAGGATGGATGATGAATAGGATGAGGATGATGAGGATGGATGGTGCGGATGAGGATGATGACAATCAGGTTAATGATGATAATGAAGATAACGAGGATGGATGATGAGTATAATTAGGATGATGAGGATGAAGAGGATGTTGAGGATGAGGATGATGAGGATGATGAGGATGAGGATGATGAGGATGATGATGAGGGTGATGATTAGGTTGATGATGGAGATCGTGATGAGGATAATGAGGATGATGGTTAGGATGATGGTGAGGTTCAGGAGGATGAGGATGATGAGAATGAGGATGATGAGGATCAGGTTAATGAGGATGATTAGGATAACGAATATAGATGATGAGGATAATTTGGTTGATGATTATGATTAGGATGGTGAGGAAAAGGATGATTAGGATGATGAGAATGAGGATGATGCGGATGAGGATGAGGACGAGTATGATGAGCATTATGATTATCTGGATAATGAGGATGATGAGGTTGAGGAGGATGAGCACGAGAATAATCAGGATGAGGATGATGTGGATGAGGATATTGAGGATGATGATGATGAGGATTATGATGAAGACGATGATGAGGATTATGATGAAGACGATGATGAGGATGATGATGATGATGGTGAGGATGATGGTAAGGATGATGCTGAGGATGATGAGGATGAGTGGGATGAGGATGATGAGGAAAATGCGGATGATGATGATGATATGGAGAACGACGAGGAGGAGAATTAGTATGAGGTTATTGTTGCTTGTACCCTATCCTCTTTGTTGCCCATCCTTCTGTATTACACGTGAAATGCAAAATGTTCCCAGGTTCTGTTGGACGCGGAGTGGTCATTTCCACTGAGCCTTGAAGATGAACTTTGCGATCTGCGTCATTATTCATCCTCTGTCTGACGGAACGCCGGATGTCTTGATGGTGTCACACGTGCCCCGGTTTCGCGAAAGTTGTCAGCTTCGCCCAATGGCTGAGTTCCTTGTGAATGAATTACATAGGAGAATTTTTGAACTCCACCGGTTTTCTAATTCATCCATGGGTACTCTCTGTATGCCTGTTATTTCAATCGAAATTTATATAGTGTTAAAATAAGGTCGTAGCACCTTCAGCGATGTGAGCCTGCCTCTACTTATACTGTTATCTGTTGCTGCACTGTTTATTTGATCAGTATTTTATTTACTCCCTATTTTCTGCTGTTTTCGATAAAAGCAGCCAAAATTAACACGCATCCTGCTTTGTTGAAATCTTTCCAAACCGAACTGGTTTGTTCCCTTGTTCTATTTTCCATAAAAATGATTAGTATACTCATCCATAAAGGCGCATGTCTTTTTAGTCATTCCGTGCCTGTTATCTGCCTCTTTTCTAGGATGTTGATGCTCGGGCAATAACACTGCTTGGTGAAATGGAACTTTTGAAACCATCCTGTGGCTTTCCTGAGGTGAGGTTCATAACGTATAAGAAATTGTCTATCTGACAACAATTTCCTGAGCAATTCAGTTCTTGATAGATGTGTCTTATATGATATCCATTTCTTGCTCGTCATTGAAAATCCGATAAGATAGTGTTCCGGCAATAATTCTGCAATTTGATACTAAAAACTGCAGACTGTTTGGTTTTCTATTCCTAAATTGCTCGTCTTGAGTTATTTACAATAATCCGGATGAATATCATAGTGCGCTCGTGATTCTCGGTGATCAAAGAAATACTGAGAAGAAACCACAACTTTGACGCACTTTCCAGATATGGGATGATGTTTTCTTCTGTGCCCTTCTAGCGATCGAAATAATATTGGGCACCGAGTCAGAGCTTGCATCCCAATTCAGAACTATTACTTCCTGTCGTATGTCCATTCAGCTTTGACGGGACCGCATATTGTCCCTGGCGAATAACATTCCGTCATAAGAGGTGACATCGGCTCACTTGGTGTCTCACTTCGCTTCCACAGCGTTTGGCTCAGATTGTTGACATTGTCGTTGGTTGCCGTGGGTTATCGATCATTCTGTTTCACACCTGTGGCTGATAACAATTGGTGGAAGTTAGACGATTAGATTGATAGCATTTGTCAGGGTATTTAGGGTGCAGTTTAATTGGCCGTGTTCGACAATGGGCCTTCCGCTTATGACTGCGAGTGAAGCGATTCAGGTGGATACCAAGCCTCCACCTGAAGCGAAGGTCATCGAATAAATAGTTTTTTTTCCAAAAGATAAAGCTGCTTTGCCGGATGGGTTGTTCCGGTCCTTACTCAAGGATGTTTTGAAATTTTAACACTAAGGTGAGAGCTATATCTGTGGGAAGCAGTTCACTCCTAAGGGCGGGTGAGAATAGTTGGTCGCACCGACCTACGCGAATGTTGAATGATATGTCCGTGAAGATCATAGGGAAATTAGTTTGGTTAGTGAGGCATTCAAACTCCTAACGGACACGTCCACTAACCGGTTATTTAGGGTTTGAGAAGGATATGCACGTGGGAATTAGTCCGGTGTCCGACCCGGTTGTTATTGCATCCACTACATTTCGATCTCTGTTTTTCTTGACCGGAATGCGACATGTGATTCGGTCTGTCGTTCAATACTGAGATGCTGCCTCTCATTAAAGGGTATCCCAGAGAAGTTCGTTCCAATTTTTCCATCTACATGCTAGCAGACGAAGCTTGGGCCTTGCCTATGGCGAAATCCACTCGAGTTCTTCAGGGGAAATTCTGTTCGTTGGGGTCGCTTTACTTCACCTTTTTGTTCAACAGCTCTGAGAGAATATTGGCACTAATATCTCCTTAAATGGTAAGTTATTCTGCTTAGAATATGAGAATGATATTGTGCTTCTGAGTGAGGATCCACATAAGCTGGAGATTTTTCTTCACCGTCCGGACTACAGTCTATGGATGTTTTGCACGCATTTTGCGTTTCTGAGTTGTGTCAAATGCTGTTGCAGGATGGAGTTGGCTCTAAGCTGAAACTTGTTTGTCGAGTTGACAGAAAATAGATAAATTTTGCTATATTTGGGCAAATTTATCTCATCAGGTACCTTTGCGTATTCAGAAGGGTGATTAATGTTTACTGACTTCGGACATTCGTGGTATCGGTGCGACCTCTGCCTGTCGATCGGAGGTCAAACTTACAGTACATCAGTAAAAGCAACCCCAACTCAGAATCATATCCGTTGTGGACAGAAGATACGCAAAGACTGTGAATGTTTGAACAGCGTCTTCTGCGCAGAATTGACAAAACAAGGTAGTAAAATTTCATGAGCAACTGTGAAGTTCGGTGTGGGGTATTAGTCCGTTGAGCTCCGTCAGCCGGACAGGCACTAGGTTTGATTGCGTTGAGGTGGTTTGGGATATGTTACGGATGGTCGTACGATGTTCTCGGAGGCAGGGAGGGGTCGAATGATAAGTGAATTTAGCCATTGGATGGCATGGATGAAAGGTATAGAAACCCTAACCCTGACATGTTTAGAGTATGTTGAATTGGTTTACGGGGTTGGAATCCACGAGATCCCCTAATGTGTTGGTTGGGGAGTTTAAGTGATATGGCCAGATGTCGCAGTCAGTGGTATCGTTTTCACAGTGTTTTGTCCGTTTTACATTTCTTATATCTTTTCCCTTTTATTTCGCCAATTTTTGCAGCTTGTGGGCTGCCGCCAAAACCAGAGCGAGTTGATGCCCGTTCACTGGTGGCAAAAGCTACGCTTTATAGGCAGTGATTTCACCTACTCGATTTCGTTTATTCCACTTTTTGTTGGGAAATCAGTGTATATTCTGGCTTAAAAGGGGAACGAAGCCTATACTGTTGCATCGTTTAGAAACGCTAAACTATTCCAGAGGATCTGCCAAGCTTCTCTTGACTGAAACAAGAGCACCATGGTTTTTGCTCCTTTTCATATTTACAGATGTCTTCTATAGGTACCCGATTTTTGGCGTAAAACTCAACTGGATGTCTGTATGAGGCTTTCTACTCGCATCTAGTCTTTTCTCGCAACTCACTTTACGTTGACAAAGTAAGCCCTTACCTTGCACAGAATAGTGCTGTTTATGTTCTTTACGGCTTAGATATGAGAACATTTGATCCCGACGTCGATTATTCTAGTTTTGAAGGGAATTCGTTTGACAGATCAGAACTTGAATACTGGTGACGGAGACAGCGTTCATTTGTGGTTATCGATGTAATTTGGACGCTTAGTTTGCTATCACAATGGTGTGTTCTTCTTAGAATGGTAATGCAATGTTCAGCACGCATTACCTGAGTAAACCAGTGGCTAATATAACCTTTAAAAATGACATCGCTAGATCACCGGGTCATCTCAGGTGCTAAGCCATCGATTCAGTCGGTACGTTAATATGGATTAAACTTCACATGCAGTATACATGTCTACATACATACACACTCATGCATACATACACACATACATACATGCATATATGCGCACACACATCGCATTCAAGTCCAAACCATAAAAGTGCTTATCTTTTCACCTGCTGTGTCGAAATGGTTAGCCGGAACAGGGCCGTGTTTTTACCGACCTGGTATTCAGGCGCAGTTCGCATACGACTGACGGTAACTGCTCATTATAAACAGACCCTCTATATAGCAATTCTTAATAGTGCCATTAATTCATAATATATTATACTAATTTTAGGGAATAAATTTATTCGACGGGAAGAGCGAGAAAGGAATACTGGTAACAACATTCATGATCTACGAGGAAACGTAAACCGGACTAATGTGCTTTGTGTTCGTTCAATGTTTTTAGTAGCAATTTCCCCACAGTCAAACAAGCCAAGAACCCAGCTGTAATGAAAATGCATGATATGCATATTTAATGCAATATGAAACTTGCTGGCGAGAGCTCGCTTGGGTTCCTAGATGGCTGGCTGTGTTGGTAAATTTATATTTCCGAGGCAATAACATTCTGCGCTGAGAGATGATTGCGCCAATGTTTTTGACGCAGTAGTCAAAGACCAAGCCCTGAATTATCGTGATAATAGGTGCAACCATATTGCGGCACCAGAGCGAACATGTGACATCTCAGGTACTTGATCATGTAACGCTGAAATAAGGGCAGTCGTATGACGTGGGTTGAATAAGTTGTTCGTAAACAAATGCATTAAAAATATCAACACTTGGTGGAACGCCTAGTAGGATCGGTATCGCCCAGTGCATTTCCGTCAAACTCTGGAAAGTTCATTCAAAGTTCACCTGATTTCTTTTTGGACAAAACATGATTAGATGCTTCATCTTTTAGCCCCAGATTCTATTCCCCCAGCCACAAGAGTACACGGGTAAATTTAGGAGTAATATTCCAAAACCTTTATTCTCAGTAGTCCCATTTGCACTCATCGTCGAAAATCGAGCTGTAGAAATTCAAGCGCAAGCCAGTAAACATGCTATGAAAATCACAATACCAAAGGGTCAGCCAGTCGTTTATCGAAACCAGAACGGAAAGTGTACATCAATTTATGAACACTGGACAAGGATTCTACCGTAGACCTTTTCAACAAGTCAGAGTGCTCGGCAAAATAGAAGTAATTCTGATTGATGCATCCAGGTTTGGCAAAGCGACTGATGGAGGATTAAAATCTCAAATAGACAAATCCATGTTCGGTGTTTTGAAGTACTTAGAAAAAAAGACGCGATAGACTCGATTAGTTTAGGACGAATTTGGTCAAGGAGAACCGACGTCCCGAGAATTTGTGAACTACCGCAAATGCCTAGAAAATCATTCTCTTTGAAACCTATCCTCGATGTATGTAACTTGCCATATCGTGCGGCGGAAAATTGGCCGACAAAGTTCCGCCATTTAAACGGACGGGGACTAAGCATGATCTCAGATATACAACTTAATTTATTGAATACATGAAGGACCTAAACGCTATGCTATCAAGGAGTTTATCATTGAAATTCTATTTGTTCTTCACCAAAGTTTCAGAAAGTCAAAACATCGATCGAGAGCAACGAAATCGATACAGTCCTGTCACTGGCACTGTGGCAGTTGTTGCTTTTCAGTAAGCGCAACGTGCAGTTTGAATTCGGTGAAGTATGTCATCAAAAGAAAGGGGTAGCTATTACTGTCTGATGTATTTACGGCAAGGTTGAGTTGTCGATTCAAGACTTCCATTTATACATACGGCACCTTTTGTGACATGCTGTTCGAGTCAGCGTAGTGTAAGGGGCATGCCCAATAGCCGCTGGCCCTCACTACATGGCGCGGGAGGGAGGAATCAACCACCATGAACCTAACGCACATAAGGTCCCATCCGGTTGTATGCGATAGCGAGCCGACAGATAGTGAATCATCGTCTACGATCAAAGTAGCCGGCAAACCTGGAATTCAAACCGTACCTTTTGGCTGACAGATGCTCAATACATTTGTCTGCTCTAAAGATGGCATGTGCGCAATCGATCCCTTAATGGGAATAAGTCATATTGAACACATCCAATTCAGCCATTGGTAATACGAAGTGTGCAACGCAAATTGCACTTCGGTCCGTCCTACGAATCCGCCACGAGGACGACCCAGTCTGAAGACCATTAAGCAGAAATGTCGCGTAGAATGGACACAGCCTTGTGCTTTTCAACGAAAACCAGAATTCAGTTAGATACCTCACAGGTAAAACTGAACTAATATACGGGAAGAACACTCAAAGTGGAAATTCCGACCGTGCGGGAAATTTTCATTTAAAACTTATTAAAATCTTCCAGTTGATGATGTGCTGCAAGCAGACATGGGATTTTTCTGGAAGATGATTTTGAAACATTTAGTATTCTGTACTCATTTGAATACCAGCGAAAGGAGACCAACACTGCAGGATGTCAACATTTCGTATTACTCTTTTCAATCGCTTACGTAAAATAACCTGAGAATTATATAATATTCAGTTATAAACAATGGGTATAAGGGTTCAATTTATTGCTACAAACAGTTGATGTCATCTTCATGGCAAACGCACAGTTTCTGTACAAAGAGCTGGGTCACGTAATAGTATTAGCACTGCTTCGCTGAAAGCTGGAATCTCCCGGCCAGTATTGCGTAATAAAGGCTTAGAAATCAAATGAGGTCAACTGTGTTTGATTGTCGTCACGTTTATCGGGATTGATGGCCCCGAGTCACGATCTGGATAACTATCCCGTGTTTACAACATTGATCTGGCCAACCACTTAGTAGTATGTCCTCACATTCGTTGTGAAAGTTTTGGGTCTGTTCTCTCTCTGTAAGTGTCATTGCGGATGAACTGGCATGGCCGATGTGAAGCAGAGTGTAACATTCGACTAGATTCACGCTGGTTCAAGATGATTTTCGGAGGTTGGCAAGATGCGAAGGTGTTTGGTCTAGATGTGCGATTTGTGGTTGGACTGAGTTTGTGACGAACATCATTGAGAATATGGTCACTCTTGAAAGCCAGTCTGATGCATGCGGCTTTCTTGGTTGTTTTATAGATTGGGCCGCCCTTCGGTCTTTGTCGACAGTGCATTTTAACGAACTTTGCTGGATAACTATTGTGAAGAGGAGAGGAAGTAATTATGCATTGTCTCATCATTTAAAGATGGTACGCTAGCACAGATGGCACAGCAAGTGCTGTCAGGTGTTATCAGTTTTCGCAGCAAAGTTTCAAATTATGTCTGCATCTCAATCAATGGAGTCACTACCTTTGAATGGCAGTTCTTGATTTTACAGCCTCGGTTGGTGTATATTCGTCCTCGTATTCCTGTGGGACAACATATATCAGTCGTACCCCTAGACAATTGTGTGTACGCATCCGTGAACATAACCCTATACCGCACGCAACAGGGCAGTGGTTTCGCATTCAGCGTATACTAATCATTGGAAGTGTCACGCAAGTTGTACGTGCCGGGTATGAGATCCGAAGTCAGCAGTCTAAACCACAACTCCGCTTTCCAGCCAAAAAGCAGGCATGAGACGGAACAGCAATTGATTTAAAATGAGTCCATCTTATTTGAGTCTGTTACTCGTGAATTTTACCATTACTACTCTTATCCTTCTTTCGTCTAGCTACTCTGTCCCCTCATGTTCGTATAACGTACTTTGAGTTAATCCTCTGGTTAAGAACCACAAGCACGCATATTTTACCAACTTCGAATTTTTCAATCTGCTCAGTCACTTTGCATACGATTTCGATACTACCTTTGTAACCGTCACATAGAACTGTTGCCGCTGGTTGCCATTAACTTCGTAAAGCACTATTTTGTATTCGGTATGGAACTATCAACATCGTTCAGTTGGCAACCAAACGAGACGGCATAACATGCAGATAATTTAAGGAAAACTTTCTCACGTAAAATATTCTAAGTTCCGAAAGATTTTGAAGGCGAGTCAGCGCCACTGACGGCAGGTCAGTCATATAATAACTGCAAACTTCGAATTCGCTCCAATGACCTTGCATCTCGATGTGGCTTTACGGACCCAGAGAGCCATGCTGAATGGCTTATTGCAACCCGAAGATCCAGTCATCCGAAAAGTTAATGGGTAGAGACCTGAAGAAGTATCTTTCTGGTCCTCCAAGCTGGGAATTGGTTTGAGTTAACACATCTCGCAAAAAGTTAGTGGAATATTTGTTCCAAGCAGAAGGGCTTCCAGTCACCCATTCCCCGTTGCCTGGTGAGCAGGTTCTTGTTAGAATCAAAGGCTTTGGTTGGGAACCTAAATCGTCTTCCTGCTTAGCGCCTAGACTCCTTTTCAGTACCCGTCCACCATCTTCTATTAGTTAC
Organism: Fasciolopsis buskii; assembly: GCA_008360955.1. Taxonomy (NCBI): domain Eukaryota; kingdom Metazoa; phylum Platyhelminthes; class Trematoda; order Plagiorchiida; family Fasciolidae; genus Fasciolopsis; species Fasciolopsis buskii. The sequence goes on from LUCM01003414.1 coordinate 223,155, forward strand.
TCGTCTGCAAAGAACTACGTACTGCATCGGTCGTCACTCAGAATAACCCTGACTGCGCTGCCCATTGCACCCAGTGGAGTTGGTTGTGATAAGTATGCTACTAATCAGCGTTCCCTCTCTTTTTTCACCTTGTCACCTCAATCGTATCTTTTTTAACCATATGCCTTCGCACTAGGCACACATTTATAACAAATACGACATTTGCAGCCGCCCATTGTCAAGCAGTATCCTAAACAAGTTGTCACAATGGACTTACTGTGTCATTGACCTGTGGATTCAGGGATCCGGGTAGTGTAATTCAACCATCTGCGCCTGGTACTTAATCGAAATATCTCTTTAGTTTCGTGCAGGGAATCGTTTATTTCTGTCTGGTTTGAATTTCGGATGCACGTAGCATCGCACAGTCACATAGCGCTTTAAATCCGCAGGTAATTTTAGTCAGAATGGACAACGCCACGATTGTATCAACTATCACGGGAGCAGAGTAATTCCGAGAGTAACCAAGTATTTCGGTTCGGTGATGCTGCGCGTCCTGACACATTCGCGGGTGTAACGCGCACGAGCAGGAAGCCTCATGTTATCCCGCGTCGAGAACACATCGACAGGAACTTTATTGGGATTAGAATTTTCACTTTGGCATCATCAACATCATCATCATCATCCCCACCCTCCTCCTCCCCATCATCCTCATCATCATCCTCATTACCCTCATCATCATCATCATCATCCCAGAGGATAGTGTAGAATTTTCGTCAAAAAAACGTGAGGTTAAAAAATAGGAAAAAGTTTACATTCATCAGCTTGTAAAAATGTAAAAATTCTCATCGGGGAACAATCACGCAACAATAGGGTAGATTTCTCAGGGAATCCGCTAAACCACGGACATGGTTCGTCTAAATGCGTGGTAGATATGGGACAGTGGAGTTCCAAAAGATATTGATTCAAGAAGACATGAAACGAAAAGCGGCTCGTGAAGAAATATGAGAGCGGCACTTCGAAAGACCGTTGTGCAGAGGATGCGTGGGATCTGAATTTTATCAGCAGATTTCCCACGTGTTCATAAATGCTGCTCACAAAGACTGAGGGACAACTCAGTTCATCATCATCATCGTTCAGCATTGAACAGCAAGGCAACCCTCAATGACCGCCGCCCTTGCCCCAAAGCTACAAATTTCCATAAAAAGTGAATATCCAAAGAGGAACAGGGGGCAGACTTACACAGGCGGCAAAAGATAAGATGCTGCTGCGGTCCACACACGGAACACAGTCTAGCTGTACAAACGCACTCTTTCAATCATTCTGACTCGATAGAAAATGACAACACGATCGCCACCGTTCACGGTTCATTGCCATATCCTTCAATCTGTCCAGCCAGCTAGTTGAGGAGTATTTCGGACCCCAACCACGAAGACGTGAGACACCTATTTTACCCAAGTCCGCTGTATATTTTTTCATCGCGCGTTGCCACGCCGTATGTTGACCTCCACATAGCTTCTTGCATTCCTTCCAAGGAATGCANGTCATTCAATCGACGCTGAAAACAGTTGATTCTTGGAAGAGGTTAGGGCTCTGACAATCAATCCATTGAACAGGATCAACTAAATCCAAAGATAACGAGGGAAAAGTGGCTACGTTACACATGCTTTTACAGAGGTTAAACAACTGTACACAAATGCAAGTTGCTCGCAGCGAATCACAACAACCGAGAATGAGACTCGCCAAATAGTCCGTACAAACTGGTCAGCAAACAGCGAGACAAAACGAATTGTTGTAATACACGTTCCTTCCGGCGTAAATTGTTTGCTTGGAACAATTGAACCAAATCATGAGAAGTTAAATGTAAGAAAATGCTGTCGGTTGATTCACTCGCACCGGCAGAAGAGGACGACCGGGGTAGCAAATGAAAACGCACCTCCGGATAGTTAGCTAACAACTCATGAATGTAAACTGGCCACTGTTGAATGGTACGTCCGGACCAAGCGATTAAAGTTGGGATATTCGGAGTCCAGTGCACAGTGTCGGGCTGTTCCGCAGGTCTACCAGATAGCATAGCGCAAAGATAACCCAAAATCAACGCTTGGTGCGCGTACCCTATTCGATCGAGTGTGGGCAATTTTCTAGACCAATCGATAGAAATCGGTCGAAAGAGAAGTATCGTTTGATCACATTCATTATGCTGTCCACAACCGGCGCGTTTGATCAGGCCAAGACCGCAGTTTTTAACGTGGCGCAAAGCGGTTTCCGCCTTTTCAAGTAAGCGTTGGAAATGAGGATCACTGTGATGAAAATATATACTTGAAAAGCAATAGGAAACTATTTTAACGATTAGGAGACACCATGAGATGAGTTTACATACACATTATCTAACCAAAAGAAGCCAGTCTTATGAGGCTGCAACAACGAAACTAACAAAATATGCATAAACGCAGAAATAAGGAAACGTAGAAGCTCAACAATATGTCAAATTTCATCCTCTTTGCTGGAAATATTTCTAAAAACTACGTAATAAGATAAATCAAGTGTGCTAAGCACCAGATGGCGAATATTCAATAGCTTTTTGGAATGAACCGCATACCGATTTAGAGAGTGGCACAGTTCTAGTAGCGAACTCTCGACTTTTAGAACAATATATTGCAGTTTTATGGAACAATTTAAATGGTCACAGTTACACAGAAGATTACCGTTGGCAAAATGAATCAATCAAACTAATGTTTGTGGTATAATTCCGATCTCAGTCTACATCATATCTTTCGTCCTGATAGGCCATGGAGTGGAAAGAGAATCAATTCCATATCTTAGAATGGCTGACTTTTACTGGTAATATTACTATTACAGTCGTCACTAAGGTGTTGTACATTGCATGGGATCCAGCTTTCGAAGTGATGTTATGTCACTCCGATTTATATCAATGTCTGTTTTAATCAAACCCTTATTTATCCGATCTCCATAAATCTTACCAACTTCTCCACAAACAGTCCTAGGAGGTCTTTTTCAAATCCTAGTTAGTTGTTTCTTGGTGCAATAAATAAATCCCACTTCAAGGAAACGGTTGTGAAACAGGCATGCAGATGTGTCGCCCAGTGTTAGTCGATCGTGTGGTACTTCATTAGCCACAGTATGAAATGAGCAAAAATACATTCACCGGAAGAATACAACCGGTCCCGCCGTTGTTATCACTCATCTAGCGTGTGCCTACAGTAGTCTCGTGTCTAAACATTCTTATTAACATGGGCTCGGGTGGGGTTTGCAAATCTGAGATTTCTGTGGCGCCCCTGCGATATCCAAATATCGATCATTTGTGGTATTTTCACTACGGCAGTAAGATCGGTCTTCTTGTGTGGATCGTAAGAATGGCGGTTACAGAAATATGATCTGCAAAGACGCCCAGTGTTTTCAGCATCCAGATCTTCGCAGTGTCGCTACAACATGATGATAGTATTCCACGATCGATTCCGAAGTTAGGCTTAGGGTACTGAATCATAGAGTTTAGCCAATTGAACAGGCAATGGACGTGAATAAATTACAGTGGTTGGGGCGAGTGTTACACGCGACAGCAAATCGACTCCCTATTTGTAAGTTACACTTCGATTCAGGAAACGGTTGTCAAGGTGATCAGTCTATGAGGCAAAAAGCTTTTAAAACACCAAGCAAGCCGAGTTAGATTATCGATGGGAGCCTTGGATGGTAAGGTTAAATGTTCCTATCAGTGGCTTCCTGGTATTTAAAATGATTTTTCCTTTTCTGACCAAAACCATAACATAACAGTGTGAGGTTAATGGTTGTAAAAATGATGTGAATTGTTATACTTACATACAAATGCACAAAATCTGGTAAACATAACGTCATGACGAAGTAATTCATAATTACGACTGCCTTTTCCAGATTACTCATGGTCAAAAATTTGGATTCTCACTGCAAACAGCCAAGAACGGTGGGCCGTTATTTTAGAGAATCAAGCGATTGATGCCACTGAATTCGGATATCAGTAATCAAGCATCAAATTGAGTTGTCAACGAATGGCTCTGGTAAAGAATAATCACGTTAAGCAGCCCGCACAAAATGAGACCCGGTTGTTTTCTGTAGTGCCTTGACTTTATTCAAGCTTCCAAAGGGGCACTCCATCGGGGATAAGACCTCTGACTTCTGGGTCGCAAAATGTCATATTAACGCGCAAAATAATGAACAAGCATACACTATAAGACCATAGCGAATTATAAACGTCATAAACTTTCCATGTGCATCTTAGTTCGATTGATTAGCGATATGGTTCACGAGTGGACCACATGTTTTGAATAAGATACAATCATTAGTGAAATCAATGGTGTACAAGCGCATCTGAGAGGGATTTTGTACATTCCTCGATATACTAATTATTTCCAGCTCCAAAATTAGCGACCCGGTGTGGATATTATTTAGGACAAGACTTATTAATTTCTAAACAAAACTCCAGGCAGCTATGAGAGCGCGCTTCCGAGCACCGTCAGCCTTAGTTAAATATTAGAGTGATTAAAGCAATTAACACCGATTTGCACACGATCTACTAAAATGTAAAATGTGACCAAAAAATTTGGAGAGAATCAAGGGGTTGGAATAAGGCCATAATTCCTTCCAAGGAATGCAAGATAGGGCACGATATGGCAGACGAGTGTTCCCCATACGCAACAAGTGACCCAACCAGCGTAGTCTAATCAGTTTCATTCGATGAAACGAAGCATTTTTAGAATTGGCACCAAGTACTAGATTCCTGACCTCCACATGGCTCATCCGGTCACTCCATCCAATACTAGCGATACTACGTAGATATCGGTGCACTGCAGCACATTACGCACGACCATTCAAATTCAGTGAAATATCACGGCGACACTATAAGTGATTCCGTCCAGCGCAAGCTGCTCGAGCCTTGAATATACCCGTGCTCATCTCTACTGCCGAGCTACCATTTTTCGATATGCGGCTTCCAAAGTATGTGAAACGGTCCACAACCGTTAGTTCCTCTCCGCTCAGCACAAAGTTCGGCATTGCTGTCTTCCTGTCCTGTACAAGCAATTTACACTTTGAAGGTACAAAGCACGTGCCGAACCGTTCGACCGACCTTGACAGTCTGTCTAGTGCATGTTGTGCGTGGTCCGCAGACTCGAACAGGCACACTACGTCGTCTGCGTAATCTAGGCCACATAGCTTCCCTCCATTTCCCAGTTCGATTCCTCATCCCGGAGACCTCCTAAAGCATCTTCCATCACCTCGTCCATGACGAAGTTGAACAGGAATGGAGAGATGGGACACCTTTGTCAAACGTCACTAGTCGTCTCAAAAAAAAACTTGACAGTTCACCGTATACCTTAACGCGACCATATGTATGCGAGTATAATGCT
>LUCM01003414.1:228552-240359 GCA_008360955.1 Fasciolopsis buskii
GAATGGAGAGATGGGACACCTTTGTCGAACGTCACTAGTCGTTTCGAATAAACTTGATAGTTCGCCATTTACTCTGACGCGACCGTAGGTATGCGAGTACAATGCTCGCAACAGGTTCACAAACTTAGTTGGTTTACCGTCCCGGTGGAGAGAAATGCATAGTGCTGGTCGATCCACCGGGTCGAAAGCACCTTTCAAGTCGAGGAAGACTACGATCGTACGGCACCGGTGCGTGTGGCGCGCTTCGAGCATCTGCCAAAGAGTGAATATCTGGTCGATGCAACCTCGACCTGGACGAAATCCGGCCTGTTGTTCGCGGATGTTACCCTCGCGAATTGCTGTCAAAAACGCATCATTATCGAAGCTAACACCTTAGTAACTATCGGAATTAAACTAATCCCACGATGATTGCTGCAGTCACTCCGTGTACCCTTCTTGGAGATGGGTATAATCAGTGACTCACTCCACGGTAGCGTGATACGCTCCTCGTTCCGAATATCAGGAAGCGAGGAGGTAGGTGATTTCACCAAAGGTTCTCCACCCAATTTGAAGAGAATCGAGAGAAGGTCGTCGAGACCGGCTGCTTTTCCCCTCTTCAAAAACCGAACATTCGACTGCACTTCCACTTTCGTTGGGGGATCAAGTGACACCTCCCACGGATTCACAGCTGTAAACGTCGGACTCAATACGTTAACGTATGGCCAGCTAAACTGATCCTTGAAATGCTCTGCCCAACGGTCCAGTCTTTCCTGTCTACCATGAATGAGGTCTCCAGTCCTATCGCACACGACTTCACTAACCGAAGTCCGCCGCCCACCGCTGTCACGATTAGGCTTAAACAGTCTTTGACTTACCTGAAGTGGCCGATAATTCCATTTCATCCGTTACCTTAACCCACTAGTTTTCGTGGTCATTCCTAAGGCTTATCGTAAACTCACGCTGCAACTGCCGACACATCTTATTCATTTCTTTGCAGTTTCGGAGCTGGCATTTTCGCTCCATTAGACCTAACGACTCTTGCGAGATCCAGTTTCTTTGATGAACGCTAGATCTAGGACCACAGGCGGAATTTGCTGCCAAATGCCATCGGCTGCTTGATTTGATTCCACTGCACATCTTCATTGCTGCTCGTCGGAGCTGCTAGTTCCTGGAATAGTTTCTGCTTAAAGCTGTTGCGAACAGCCGAATCAGACAAACGTTCGACAGCCAATCGGGTTTGTGGCCTGCGTCGACGGCCGTTGAGCTGAAGCAAAAAACGCATTAAAACTAACGCATGGTCCGATTCGACGTACGTGGTCCAGTATGATCTACAGTTCTGGACAGAACCGCGTCAACGGTAGCTAACTGCGATATGACCAATTTGACTGAAAGTACTTGTAGAGTTAGAGCGCCATGTCGCAGTGCGACGCAAACTGTGTTGGAAATTCGTGACAGACAGGAATACGTTATTGTCCGCACAAAATTGGGGAAGCCTTTCTCCGTTATCTGTTCGCTGAACAGGTAAGGCGCAACGCCCACCTAAACAGGACTCCGATGCACTCAGTTTTCCAACTTGTGCATTAAAATCATCTTCGACCACTAGAATGTCAAAGCGTTTGCTCTTCCGGACAAGAGTGACGAGGTCATCGTAAAACTCGTCTTCCTCTATGTCAGTGCTGCAGTCTGTTGGAGTGTATGCCGAGATAACAAATAAACTACGCTTAACATTACTATCCTTCCGGACGCCGACTGATCCCTGCAGTCTCATGGCACACAGGCGACTGTTGACTGGGATCCAGTCTAGAAGGGCTGCTTCGGTCTTCTCACTAAAGACTATTCCTACACCTCGTTGGCTCGCAGCTTGAGCTGCTTCGTCTCCTGAAGTGTGGAGAAAATATCTCGATGAGACATTTGGCGCAGTCAGTTAAATTACTCTACTCGAAACCTGAATTCGTGTTTCACTCACGCAATAGACATCAGTCGAAAGTGAGCCCACTGTCAGAGCCAAACACACCTGTTGGCCAGCCTGCATGAAGGTGCGCACATTAAAGGAACCGAGATTCAGAGGCTGACGAGCCTTGAGAAAATGCGAGCTAACCGACTGAAAACCACCTACTACACTACGTGACAACGAACCGTTGCGAGTATCAGCCGTGTTATCAATAGGGTCTTTATGGGTAGGCAGAGCAGCCAAAGACATTTGATTTGAGAGAGAAGAGACAGGTTGAATAAAAGAGAGGGAACTCTGAGCAGTGCCATACTTACTATTACCCGCCTCGTTGGAGGCAATGGACAGCGCGGTCCTGATTATCCTGCGCGATGACCGATGCGGTATGGAATTCTTTGTAGGCGTGTGACTCATGAGGATTAATGGACGGGTACTGCGAGGGGGTCTAGCCGTCAAGCAGAAGGACGATTATGGTTCTCGGCCAAAGCCTTTGGTTCTGACAAGAAACTGATCGCAAGGCAGCGGGGCATGGCTGAGTGAAAGTTCATCTACTTGTATCAATTATTCTTCCGCTCGTACTTCGGACTGAGCGGGCAACTCAGTTCAACCCCCGACTTGGAGGACCGGGAGGCGTTCTCGCACTGGAAATCTTCAGCCTACTACTTTGAGTCGATCTTTTACTCTGTCGCTTCGTGGACGCTGCTCTTTCTCTGCAATAATAAATAAGCACGTCTGTGCATGGTTAGCAACTACAATAGGTGAAACTGAACAACGGTTCGTAAAGAGAGAAAAAGCAACGGCATTACATAATGGCGGGTCAGATTCGCCACATAAGTTATCGTAATCATCAATTAGCTTTAGACGGCAAGGAGGGCTCAAAATAGCGTTGCCTTTCTCAACTCGTTGCATGCTGCCATGGGAAGAATGAATATACAGTATAACAGGGAATGGACTTAAATAAGTGGAGAAAAAAATACCGCAGCACCCAAAACCTCCTGTTTAATCTAACTGTCGCTTCTCCTCTAAAAGTTGTACAAAGCCGAACTCCTTCGGCCCATTTAAACTTCACTACACATCAGGCTACTCGTACGCCTATCATCAGACAAATTAACGGAACTTCACTTAGGGCATGAACTTTTGTCGAATTGCCAAGACCTAATTTATAGCATAGTGGCATATCTCCCTTGAATTCCGGTGAAATCAAGGTTATCGACGAACGTCAGCAACCAGCCGACACCTTAACCATTATGATGTGAATACTCCAGAGTGCTTTCCAATGATATGAATGCACTCAGTAGCAAAAACAAGCATGGTGCCAACCAAAAAACATGGAAACAGAATGATAAAATAGATAAAAGAAGGGAAATATGAAACAGGAAGATAATAAGTTCTGTTTCTATGTATCCATCGTACACATTTTATGATTTTTTATTTTTGGCATTTTTGAGAGGCAGGAAGCACGAGTTCTATGCGCATTCGTGCCAATGACGATGGATAGGCATAAATAAAACTTATCCAAACCACCGAAAGCGACGTAGAGCAATTACCTCAGTGAGGGAGCGACTGTTCGCACTCAACACTTGATGACACCTCGATATTGCTAAACTGACGTCCCTACCAGACCCGAACAATACTTCAAAGAAATCGCTAGTCGAATACAGAGAGTCACCGGGCGTCCTCAAAGAGGAGAGGCTAAGTTTCGCAGCCGTAAAAAACGCTGCAAACTGTGAAGCTGGTACAAGTATGATATTCACACAAGAACACTGGCCCTGACATAAAAATATAAAATAAGAGTGATGGACAGAGATTTAGAGATTTTGTAGGTAATTCTGTAGCGGCAATTAGGCACTTGGTACATTGCATTTACTTCACATATTTATCCTAGGAGGTAATATGGAAACTATCCATATTGTTTAACTAAGGATCAGGAACATCTTCGGAATACAAAGGTCTATCCCATCGAGCAACAAAATGCATCACAATTGGAAAATCCTGTTTCATTGTGAAGCTTGCGTAAATATTCCGTTTCTACTGAAGTAAATAGAACAATAAATCCACACTATATTGGACGTTGACATAGAGTAAGAATGCACAGAAAACACGATGTGACTACGAGGAGTTCCGAAATTAGCAAATGATCTACTTGTTCCTTTATCAGCCGGAGTATACCAGTCGGGAGAACGTCAGTCGGTGTAATTCGGATGTTTCCTAAAGATTCTAGATGATCATAAGTGTGGAGAATGTTGATGATGAGAAGTTCTACCTTGGAAAACAAGTTGATATTCAGTTGCGAAGCTGGGCATTTCGGATGATCGCTTGATAAAACAGAAAAACCGGCCAATTTTTTCGCTTCTCGGGCCTCCGTGGGCTACGGTCTTTACTCAAAAAATGATGTAGCTCGTCGTTTCATTAATAAATGAAGCAAAATTCAAAACAAAATGTCTATGCATAGGCATATTCGACGATCCGATTATTGTGACGGATAATTGTTCCATTGTGGAGTTTTTTATGGCCGGCAAATCTTAGCAATGGTTTGAACTATAATGACGTTCTGTGTGACATTTCGTTAGTCGATTTCCCTTTGAGCATTTACGGCAACGCCACATACAACGTGAATCCTCGTCAGAGAATAACATTGGCTTTATCGGAAACAGGGCGATAGGTAGGACTTTTAGAAGACCAACACAACCTGATTACTGATGCTATTGCTTTGCCATTCATATTATTTTTCAACTTAATCACTCAAGACCAGTTGCAAGGGGAATAAAAGAGGAGCATCCGGAGTAGGTATGTGATTAGTAAGCATTGCTGATCACTTCCCATATTGCGTTAATATTTTAGGCGATCGTAGATACCAAATTTGTTAACACTTAGTTAAATGGCCGCTTTTTTCAGAATGGAAAGCCAAAAACTTGATTTCATAGCACATTTAACAAGAGTGAATCATGTCAGTATGCAGGAAATAAAACTGTAACAGTGAATCAGGGCGACTACGGGCGCCTGAATTTTTAATTTACCTACAGACGAGTACAGGAGTAATCCAGCGCGGAGCTCAATTGAAAGGGGTGGATGAAATTCTCCAATTCCATTTTCAGACAACCGGGATACACCGTAAACCCTATCATTGCGGGAAATCCGGATGTAATGACGTCAACGCCCGTGCAACAGATTATCGAAAGCTGATCGGTATTATCCAATTCACGATGCTATCACCCCAACGCATCCACCAACTGCAATGGGAATTCTGATGTATTTAAAGCTACGGGGTATCTCTAACCGATAACCACAAGGGGTGACTGCAGTCGCAAGCTCAACCTGGTCTTCAAGAAGCACATGGCACTCTGAAAGCGCAACGCACATACAGTATCCGGAAACATCAAGCAGAATAGCTGCCGGGCTTGATATGATTTCATTATGCAGAGACAAAATCTATTATCATCAGCAGTCTCAGTACTTAAGGTCGCCTTAAGTCTTCAGAAAACATGCAAAAATACGAATTCTTATTCACCAGTTCCATGCTTCCTATAGGTGTTCCCCTTTGATCACTCTTTTGCCACTGTGGATCAGGCAGACTTTGTATAAGGTAGGTGGAGGTTCTCCCTGTCACTTGCCGACCTATGGCTTTAAGCGGAACAAACAGAACATTCTCTTATCTGAAGTTCGTGTTGCATTTTTGTCTGGACCCATCGCATTGAGGGGGTGTGTGTCATGGATACCAAATGAGTAGTCTGAATCGAGTTACTCGGATAAATCATTGTCCACGGTGTTATCTTTTCGCCACATCCTACCAACAGTGAAAAACGAAATCCGATTCATCTAAAGCACTTGGAAGGCTAGAGAAAACTAATTGTGGATCCCTTAAAAGCATCCGTTTTAGTACTGCCACTAACACGGAAAGTGGATGTCGTACTTCGAACACCGGTAATTCTTCTCACGTTCAGCGCAAAGCTTTCGTGTGTCACAGGGTGTTCCGTAATAACCCGAAGGATTCAGTCGATGTCGCACAAAATCTCTAGCAACAACCGCTTATCCACCCTCAAATGTAACTTGCTAACTAAGTGTCAATATGTTCTATATGTATCATAGTCTACAGTGCACAATAAAGCAATCTTTTCCTCTATTGTCGTTTCATTTGCTACCTGTTTTTCACAATGATCAGATTTTCAGGTATGCTGATGTATTGTCCCTTCCGGTTCATGTTACTGCCTTTTTCGCAGATTATCACTATCGAACAATGGGAACAAAAGGTAATATTGGCAAATTTCTTTTCGACTTAATCACTTCAAACATTTACATATATGGTAGTGAATAACAGTGATGTGTAGTCGTAATTTACAGCGAATACCTAAACGTCCAACGAAATTGCAGTATCTCGACCTCAATCTACTAAAAACATGATCCTGGCAACACTGGGGTAAACTAAGATTGTCTGAAACGTGGAATTACAGGGGAAGGAAAAACAGGTATGAAGAGAGGATGATATGGACAGGCAATGAAAGAGTGGAAGAAGATGGAGGTCAGGGGACGTGTGTACTTAGAATTGGGGATAACATATTTGGCCGTGATAATAACGGAGGATGCACGAGATTGCGTTGGTTGTCCAACTGCAGTTTCAAAAGCCGGATTGCGATAGCTTCGGATTTCATGACTAATCGTCTACGTAATCCCTTAGCGTGAAATCTGGGAGTTGCTAGAATCGGCTGTCGACGGGTCTATCTGCTGACCACCATCAATCAAATGCCGGAACGTGTTCCGGCATCCTTTTTGACAGACATCTCGTGTTTAATGTTACAATTTGTTTTTGTGATTCGATGGACATATTTTACGAAAGAAACTCGACAATACAACACCAACGGTGAACAACTCATTGGTTCTAATGGAAATAGAGATATACCGAAATTGGAAAGAATCTGAAGTAGACGAACCGTGCGTCGGGGATGCCCATGCTCCGAACCTCACGGCATTGAATTAGTCAAAACTTCGGAAGATGAAGCTCTCTGCTTTCAACCTCCATAATTCCACATAGGATCAATTGACGGCACATACGAAAAAGATTCCTTAAGTCATTAGGATTTCGGCCATTAAGAAGCAGTGGAATGAACTAGCGCTAAACTCCTGAATTACTTGTAGTTTTCCCACCTTCAAGGCTAGTGAAGGTCTCGAATCTCTAACAAAGTGAATGTTGTTTCAAGTACTCAGTTTATTCAGTAGAATACTAGTACTTCGAAGATAACCTCTGACTGCGTCACGCTCACAAACGATTCCGACTATGGCTGAGTTTACAAGGTCTATGCGCCACCGAAGTGTAGTCCTAATCTATTTGGTAGAGCAGAAAATGGTGTGCCGGCTGCGAAACTTAGCCTCTCCTCTTTGAGGACGCCCGGTGACTCTCTGTATTCGACTAGCGATTTCTTTGAAGTATTGTTCGGGTCTGGTAGGGACGTCAGTTTAGCAATATCGAGGTGTCATCAAGTGTTGAGTGCGAACAGTCGCTCCCTCACTGAGGTAATTGCTCTACGTCGCTTTCGGTGGTTTGGATAAGTTTTATTTATGCCTATCCATCGTCATTGGCACGAATGCGCATAGAACTCGTGCTTCCTGCCTCTCAAAAATGCCAAAAGCAAAAAATCACACGCAGTTAACCTCTTTGAGTACACTCAAGACCTGGTGTAATGGAAGCCCTCTTCATGAAAATGCAGTGGTACTATATGTATCACTTCAAAATGAGATCGCAGTATCCTGTTCGGCTAGCGGTGCCGAATATCATAACATCAATGCCTCGCTTATGGTCATAATTCTGAATCACTAATGTATAACCACTTTTATGTCTAACATTTACTAAACGGAACTCAATAAGTACATTTTAAGCTATGTAGCTAAAGGAGCATTCAGCCGGTTGCTTTAACTACAAACTACATAGTACTGCTTCCGTCCATCATATGACATTAACCCATTACCACAAATATCAAAAATTGAAAACTAAGTCAAATGAATTTAACAACAATGATATATGACTTGGACCATTTTAACAACGTTTATTGTTATTCATCAAATTATCTCCATTGACAACCTCATGAGAGCTACTAAACAGTCATTCACCGTGCGAGCACACCTTCGGTCAAGAAGAGATAGGCATCGGTTAAAACAGAAGCACAAAGTAACTGATGATAGTGTACTGCTGCCGGTTCCTGCGGCCTCACAGACGTATAAGGATCATCAGTGGGGAACTGGGTTAAATATTGTCCGTAATGCAGATGGTCATTGGGATTGATATATAACTGGGGCAAAGCGGACAAAAGACATTCCAAACCAACCAGGACGTCATGTTCCGCCGCCACTTCAGACGGGCTCCAAGCTGCAAGTTGTTTCCGTCGAGCCCGAGACTGAACAGTGAACACTGGCGGCCGAGGGGAGATCGCACGGTGAATGCATCCCACCAAATAGCCCAATGTGCCAGAATAAGTCAAAGCCGAAGTACGAATAAGTGGCAGTGTGGCTATCACCAATGCCAATGAGGGGTTATCGGCATCCTGCTCCTGTGCCCCATCCGTCTGTGTCGAAGAAAGAGTTATAGCGGACAGAAGCCGAGAGAGGACCGGAGTACACTGGAAGAGGCGTACGTGGTGACAGGAAAAAAAGACGACAGAAGAGTAATACACTATGAATTCCCTCGCACTCACAAAAGAAGTGAAATTATCCTACCAGTTTTTCAAGACGAAAGTCCGCTTAAGCATCTAAGTTATTCAAAGAAAATCTAGTTTTAATTGATTTCAAGTGAAACTTAAAATGAACGTTCTTTTCATTTCGGTCCATTCAGCTTGTGAAAGCGTACATTGTATTGATGTTTTTAATCCACAGAGACGCAATGATCGATGGACAGAGAAAATGAACAACGATATCAGAAGTACGGCAGACTGAACTTAGCGTTTACATTTAGGAAGCAGCCAAATGTTTCAAGAGGGGTCGATCATCATTTCGTGCTACGTCTGAAGAATGAATGTTTTGGACGGTGTACACTCTAGGATCTCTAGGACCCATAACGATATTTCTTTCACCTATTTTGTGAAGCCTTGTCTGGAAGCGAAGGTTGGACGAGTAGCAACAAACAGTTTTAGTGAAGAGTGACATGTGATTTCTTACAGGTATTTCTCCTCTGCCATATGTCGACTGCGCAAGGCTAGTGATGTTTATTGTTGATGGTACGGTGCCTACCGACGATTGGAGTAATCAGTCACCGTCTCCAGTGCGTTAGGATTTGGACGGCCAAATGTCCCGGCCATGGATTCTAAAGAAGACCAGGAATTTTCCTGGCAAAACAATGACCCATTCAGTTACATTTTCTGGCTGATGAGTTGCTCAAAAAATTACGTGAAAACCTGCCTCCAAACTCGTTTACCCTGACTGTTCTGTCAAAACATGAATATATTTACAGGTTCTCCTTATAACATGTTTGTAGGTCGTGAAAAGGCCAGTTAACCATAGGTTGCCTTGACTGTCTAGGTAGACGTGCCTCAAATTGAAAAATGAAACCCCGCTGCAGAGCTAATGCTTCATGAAAAGTTTGAGGAACCAGGATAGTTCAAAAATATCATCGATAGTAAGCTCATTAGCTCAACAGAAACCATTACCGAGTAATTCAACCAAGATTACGCCCTCAGATATAAGCTGAAGATGGTTATCCCCGAACAGATAACGAAAGAACACTACTCCATTTCTGTGCAGACAACAATGTATCCCAATCTGGCACGAATTCCCGATAAAGTTCGCGTCGCGCAGCGACATGGCACTCTAACTAGACGAGTAGTATGAGTCAGATCGACCACATCACAGTAAATTACCGTTGGCGCAGTTTTACCTAGAACAGTAGACGGTACTGGACCACGTACAGCATGGCTTATCTCAAGCCGAAGATCCAATCATGCTTGGAAAGCCAACAGGTAGAGGCCAGAAGAAGTAGTCTCTTGGTCCTCCAACTCGGGCTTGATCTGCGTTAGCAGCTCAGTCGGAAAAAGGAATGGAAGAATAATTGATACAAGTAGATGATCGCCCACTCAGCCATTCCCCGATGCCTTGCGGTCAGTTTCTTGTCAGAACCAAAGGCTTTGGTTGAGAACCCTAATCGTTCTTCTGCTTAGCGGCTGGACTCTCTAGCAGTACCCGTCCATCAATCCTCATGAGTTACACGCCTACAAAAAATGCCATACCGCATCGGTCATCGCGCAGCATAATCAGGACCGCGCTGTCCATTGCATCGAGCGGGGTGGGCAGTGATAAGTATGCTACTGCTCAGAGTTCCCTCTCTTTTATTCAACCTGTCTATTCGGTCTCCCACACAACAGTAGAATGCCCTGCCACAGTAATCGCCTGTTGTTACCACTCAAGAGTTGACTGGCGAATGTAGTGATGATGCGTTTGATTTCAGCTTTTATTATGTTGGAAATATACCGCACGCTTGAGTAACTATGGGATTCGTGGAAGTGCCTCTTGTGTCTTAGAGATTTTAGTTTCTGCGTAGAGATACAGCTATTTGAGACGAATAGTGTTTCTTTAGGGCAGCAGATACAAAAGGCTGCTTTGGCTCTCTGTGAAACGTTTGACACTGTCACTTAGTAGAGGTTCAAATGAGAAACAAATAGATGCGTATGAAGGAGATTTCTGAAGAAGAACAAGGTTGTTATGTGGAAAGTAACGGAGGCGATCTCGGATTTAATTTGATTGCCTGAAGGAATGGTAGGCAGATCGGAAGTATATCTTGGGTCGTAACAATAACTACATGAATTTGAAACGTGCAGTTTCAGGGAAAAGAAATCAGGGCGACCGATAATAACTATCTAAAATGGAGTCGTCCCTGGTGGGAGAAACGCAGAAGTTAGTCGAATCAGACACAGTCGATGATAGGGTAGATGCATGATTGAAATTACCTGTAATAATATGCAGAATATCTTCAAGAAGAGGAACAATAAGTACTAGAAAAGAGTCGAAAAAAGATGATATTATGTTGCGAGCTAAAAGGGGCAATGTATAAGCTCCTTATGATTGTACTGTTATGGCGAGAAAATCTAGGATGACCCTGTTAGAGAACAGTCGATTCCGTTTAGCGAGTACGTGAGAGTAAACCTATGTATATTCACTTGTGCCTGCGGGATAGTATACACTGGCCGTGCGACCAGACGCCTACTTAGACGGGTTTGTGATCATCATCTGACTTACCTAATCACTGAAACGATCAAAACTGTTGCGAACGGTGTGCATTCACACCTGGCTCACTCCATTCCTTAAACTGAACACCATGATCGAGGTAGGCTATCAAAAGTAATGAATACGTGTATCTTGAATTCAGCGGGATCTGTAGACAACCATTTGTAGGCACAGAAGCAGCTCTTGCAAATCGAAGTTCCCCTGCCCTATTCGCTAAGTCCAAAAGCCTCTGTATTAGTATAAAGATGTATTATTTACCACCAGAAACATGGTGGAAGAGGAGAAAGACGACCGATAAGTTGAAAAAAGAAGTGCTGTACAGAGATCACAAAACACGATAGCTTCTTTATTCTTCACCTCCACGTTTTTGGTTGCCTATCGATTTTGTCAATGGACCGAATACTTCTTGGTTGCTTAAAATAAGGTACAAGGTTAACTTGAAGGATTCCATCCAAGCATTCAACCATTAAGTTTGACTAATAAAGCAGTAGAATGACCTGAGGATCCTATAACCTAGTGGGAGCGGGTGACTGATCACTCAATTCATAAGCCCTTCGGAGGAGACCAGACGTCTTGTGCCAACAGATGGGCGGAGCACAGCAATAATCTTCGCATGCTATCACTGGTATTGAACTAGAGTTTGGGCATCGCTCTCAGACGGACTATTAAATGTCATTTAACG
>LUCM01003414.1:240384-258976 GCA_008360955.1 Fasciolopsis buskii
TACCTATGGACTACACAACAAAGTTGGCACGCACTATCGTAGCCATTCTGTTTACCATTCGTGATAGCATATTAACTCACTATGAAAGTGAAAGCGTTTCCTACTTTAGGTTCCATCAGTTTGTGTCGAAGCTTATCTGGTTTACGTTATGAACGACGAAAATCACAGCAACTGGAATTCGCATTCAGTAAATATCTACCTAGTATGTTGCGATCATTTCCCAAAAACCCACTTTAGTTATTTCCTTGAACTCATTAGCATTTGACAAATCAAAGGCAAATTTTTGATTAACCATTTGTCTTTCAAAATTTCTCGTTCCCGCTCCACTCCCCACCACACCCCCCCCCATCCCCCCCCCCCCCCCCCCCCCCCTCCACGGCTTTTGGACAAATAGGTCAAAATGAAATTTGCTTCCATTCCCCTTCAAAAGAAAACCAACCAAACCAACGCCCCCCCCCCCCACCATAAAAAAAACCAACCCAAAACAAAAAAAGAATCACTCAAGCAAATACAACCCTCGAAATAAGCACGCTGCCCCCGGTTTTTTACTACTTCTTTTGGACACAAATATTTGGGTGTTTTTTGTGGGGGTTGGGTAAAAAAATTTTTCCCCTTTTAGGGAGTTTCCTAAAAACAAATTTTCCCCCCCAAACACCACCTTTCAAACGAAAGTTTAACCTTTCTAATGCATGAAACGTCTTAAACGTGGGCTGTCGATTCTATCCGGGCTTGCCCTGATGAATTGCGCCCTTGCAAGCTGACATTATTACAGTATCCCCATCGTAACTGCAACAGACTCTCCACTAAAACGTAGCTTTGGTTTGAAATTCTCGACATATTCATTCAGAGTTTTAGAACATGTTTCGTTTAGGTTTTCTCGTTATTCGTGCTATACCTTGGAAGAATTCATGCTTGTGCTTTTTGCGTCGCGATGATCCTGTTTCACCAGAGTGTGAGGACGAAGGCAAAATCACCCGGAGCTATCCCAACAACGTTTACTGTGGATAGCTCCGGGTATTCGCCTTCGTCCTCACACTCTGGTGAAAAGATCATCGCGACGCAAAAGCAGCAAGCAGAATTCTCAGTATAAGCCACGAATACGAGAAACCTAAAACGAACATGTTCCTAAAACTCTGAATGAATATGTCGAGAATTTCAAACCAAACACGTTTAGTGGACTCTGCAGACGATGGGGAACTAATAATGTCAGCTTGCAGCCATTTCATCAAGGCAAGGCCGGAAGATCCACAGACACGTTTAAGCACGTTTCATCATAGAAAGGAACTGCGTAGTTGAAATTTTAGTAATCTAAGGGATCACACCAAATCCAAAGTAACCAGGCAGCGTGCCTATTGAAGGGGAACTGAAGCAATTCATTTTGACCTAATTTGTCCAAAGCCGTCGGATGAACAACAAAATTTTGAAAAGACAAATGGTTTATCAAAATTTGCCTTGATTTTGTCAAAATGCTAATGAGTTCAAGAAATAAACTAAAAGTGGTTTTTGGGAAATGATCGCAACAGTACTAGGGATGATTTTACTGAATGCGAATTCCAGTTGCTGTGATTTTCGATCGTCATACGTAACCAGATAAGCTTTCGACACAAACGATGGAACCTAAGTAGGAAACGCTTTCCACTATCAGTAGTAGAGTTAAAGCATCACGAACTGGTAAAACAGAATGGCTACGGCTAGTTCCGAACTTTTGTTGTCCATAGGTAGGGCGTTTCCTCAACAACAGGGGTGAAAACATCGTTGGACTGTTTACATCACGGCTAATGAAGAAACATATTCGATCTAAACTCCCACAATCCAGTGAATGTAAAAATTTGGTAAATAGCAAGCTGATCTATGAAGCATTCCGATATTCGAAACCTTTGGAAACTACCGTGTTGATTGGAGAGAATGTGGTCACAGCACAATTCTAATGCAGACCAAACTGAAATTTACTTCCAAAGTAGTTGCCCTCTGAGAAGGCATATTTTTGCTAGTTGCAGAGAGGTACCCGTGGCAATATGAGTTCTACAAACGTGGCCAGAGAAAATGAGAATCTCGTTACGGTAGGGTTCACACTGCATGTACCGTACTGTAAACGGATTGTTAGAAATTAACACGGTGTAATCGAATTCCTTCTACACGCATCCATATGTCATTCAATCGACGCTGAAAACAGTTGATTCTTGGAAGAGGTTAGGGCTCTGACAATCAATCCATTGAACAGGATCAACTAAATCCAAAGATAACGAGGGAAAAGTGGCTACGTTACACATGCTTTTACAGAGGTTAAACAACTGTACACAAATGCAAGTTGCTCGCAGCGAATCACAACAACCGAGAATGAGACTCGCCAAATAGTCCGTACAAACTGGTCAGCAAACAGCGAGACAAAACGAATTGTTGTAATACACGTTCCTTCCGGCGTAAATTGTTTGCTTGGAACAATTGAACCAAATCATGAGAAGTTAAATGTAAGAAAATGCTGTCGGTTGATTCACTCGCACCGGCAGAAGAGGACGACCGGGGTAGCAAATGAAAACGCACCTCCGGATAGTTAGCTAACAACTCATGAATGTAAACTGGCCACTGTTGAATGGTACGTCCGGACCAAGCGATTAAAGTTGGGATATTCGGAGTCCAGTGCACAGTGTCGGGCTGTTCCGCAGGTCTACCAGATAGCATAGCGCAAAGATAACCCAAAATCAACGCTTGGTGCGCGTACCCTATTCGATCGAGTGTGGGCAATTTTCTAGACCAATCGATAGAAATCGGTCGAAAGAGAAGTATCGTTTGATCACATTCATTATGCTGTCCACAACCGGCGCGTTTGATCAGGCCAAGACCGCAGTTTTTACCGTGGCGCAAAGAGGTTTCCGCCTTTTCAAGTAAGCGATGGAAAAATGAGGATCAATGTGATGAAAATATATACCCAATCTGTTGGCCCCTTCTGCCTATCCATAGTATCTTCATTGATAACACGCCCGATACTCGCAACGGTTTATTGTCAAGTAGTGTAGTAGGTGGTTTTCAGTCTGTTAGCTCGCATTTTCTCAAGCCTCGTCAACCTCTGAGTCTCGGTTCGTTCAATGTGCGCACCTTCATGCAGGCTGGCCAACAGGCGCGTTTGGCTCTGACAGTGGACTCACTTTCGATTGATGTCTACTGCGTGAGTGAAACACGAATTCAGGTTTCGAGTAGAGTAATTCAACTGACTGCGCCAAATGTCTCGTCAGGAAATCTTCTCCACACTTCAGGAGACGAAGCAGCCCAAGCTGCGGGCCAACGAGGTCCTAGATCTAGCGTTCATCAAAGAAACTGGATCTCGCAAGAGTCGTTAGGTCTAATGGAGCGAAAATGCCAGCTCCGAAACTGCAAAGAAATGAATAAGATGTGTCGGCAGTTGCAGCGTGAGTTTACGATAAGCCTTAGGAATGACCACGAAAACTAGTGGGTTAAGGTAACGGATGAAATGGAATTATCGGCCACTTCAGGTAAGTCAAAGACTGTTTAAGCCTAATCGTGACAGCGGTGGGCGGCGGACTTCGGTTAGTGAAGTCGTGTGCGATAGGACTGGAGACCTCATTCATGGTAGACAGGAAAGACTGGACCGTTGGGCAGAGCATTTCAAGGATCAGTTTAGCTGGCCATACGTTAACGTACTGAGTCCGACGTTTACAGCTGTGAATCCGTGGGAGGTGTCACTTGATCCCCCAACGAAAGTGGAAGTGCAGTCGAATGTTCGGTTTTTGAAGAGGGGAAAAGCAGCCGGTCTCGATGACCTTCTCTCGATTCTCTTCAAATTGGGTGGAGAACCTTTGGTGAAATCACCTACCTCCTCGCTTCCTGATATTCGGAACGAGGAGCGTATCACGCTACCGTGGAGTGAGTCACTGATTATACCCATCTCCAAGAAGGGTACACGGAGTGACTGCAGCAATCATCGTGGGATTAGTTTAATTCCGATAGTTACTAAGGTGTTAGCTTCGATAATGATGCGTTTTTGACAGCAATTCGCGAGGGTAACATCCGCGAACAACAGGCCGGATTTCGTCCAGGTCGAGGTTGCATCGACCAGATATTCGAAACGCGCCACACACACACACACCGCCGCCCTACGATCGTAGTCTTCCTCGACTTGAAAGGTGCTTTCGACTCCGTGGATCGACCAGCACTACTCAGTGCTCTCCACCGGAACGGTAAACCAACTAAGTTTGTGAACCTGTTGCGAGCATTGTACTCGCATACCTACGGTCGCGTCAGAGTAAATGGCGAACTATCAAGTTTATTCGAAACGACTAGTGACGTTCGACAAAGGTGTCCCATCTCTCCATTCTTGTTCAACTTCGTCATGGACGAGGTGATGGAAGATGCTTTAGGAGGTCTCCAGGATGTAGGAGCCGAACTAGGAAATGGAGGGAAGCTATGTGGCCTAGATTACCCAGACGACGTAGTGTGCCTGTTCGAGTCTGCAGACCATGCACAACGTGCACTAGACAGACTCTCAAGGTCGGTCGCTCGGTTCGGCACGTGCTTTGTACCTTCAAAGTGTAAATTGCTGTTACAGGACTGGACGACAGCAATGCCGAACTTGGTGCTGAGCGGAGAGGAACTAACGGTTGTGGACCGTTTCACATACTTTGGTAGCCGCATATCGAACAATGGTAGCTCGGCAGTAGAGATGAGCACGGGTATATTCAAGGCTCGAGCAGCTTACGCTGGACTGAATCACTTGTGGCGTCGGTCGGATATTTCACTGACGTTAAAAGATCGTGTGCACTGTGTCGCAGTGCGTTCAGTTCTGTTGTACGGTTGCGAGACATGGAGTATGCGCATCTGAGATGTTCGTCGATAGGAGGTTTTCGACCAATGATGTCTACGTAGTATGGCTAGAGTTAGATGGAGTGACCGGGTGAGTAATGTTGAGGTTAGGAATCTGGTATTGGGTGCCAATTCTAAAAATGCCTTGTTTCAGCGAATGAAACTGAGTAGACTACGCTGGTTGGGTCACGTGTTGCGTATGACGAACACTCGTCTGTCATATCGTGCCCTATCCTGCATTCCTTGGAAGGAATGCAAGAAGCCATGTGGAAGTCAACATACGACGTGGCAACGCGCGATGAGAAAATGTACAGCGGACTTGGGTAAAATAGGTGTCTCACGTCTTCGTGGTTGGGGTCTGAAATACTCGTCAGTTGGCTGATTGGAGACTGAATGATATGGCAATGAACCGTGAACAGTGGCGATCGTGTTGTCATTTTCTATCGAATCAGAATGATTGAAAGAGTGCGTTTGTACAGTTAGACTGTTCCGTGTGTTGGCTGCAGCAGCATCTTATCTTTTGCCGCCTGTGTAGGTCCACTCCCTGTTTCCGTTGGATATTCACTCTCTTATATAAACGTGTAACTCTGGGGAAAGGCACCGGTCAGTGAGGCTTGCCCTGCTGTTTAGCGCTAAACGATGATGATGATTAGTTGTTTAAAATTATCAGGTCCATCGCATGCACAGAACCATATGGTACCTTTCTTTCCGAGGAACGTTTAGAATATGGGTGCATCTGCAAAGTGACTGACACAAGCGGGGCGAAGAAAAACTGCGATTTAATTTCTGGCCAGTCTGTTACTAGGCCATTGCCCAGTATGCGTTTGAGATATCACTCGCTCGCAATTTGTGTATGAGTTGAAGTGTGAACAGACTATAAGGAGCGGAAGCTGCTGGTATGTACAATGAGACAATGCTGAAGCCAGTACAGAATTAGAATACTTGTCCTGCTTTTTGACTTCATTGTTACGGTGTGCTGACCGGCTACGGAATTACTTTGGTGACTGGGTTTGATGGTCTAATTTTGGGAAGACCTTGTGACGGATATCACGCACGCCAACCGATCCGACCGAAGCCGTCTATCCACTTGTGCATTGGGTGCACAAAAGTGAGTGTTACATCTCCATTCCTATTTGGCCCACACGAATGACGAACAA
Organism: Fasciolopsis buskii; assembly: GCA_008360955.1. Taxonomy (NCBI): domain Eukaryota; kingdom Metazoa; phylum Platyhelminthes; class Trematoda; order Plagiorchiida; family Fasciolidae; genus Fasciolopsis; species Fasciolopsis buskii. Next base: position 246,357 of record LUCM01003414.1, read on the forward strand.
TCAATCATCACATGACTACTGACCAGTGGTTCAGTTGCGCACTAGCCAGAGCTCAAACCGTAGTTTTTGTTCGCCTGGCTTGTGCTAGTCAGTTTGCAGGCGCACCCGTGGTCTAAACACTAATAGGAAAGAATGGCATCGTAAAGGACTGTGCATGCGATTAAACTGTTGATCTTGATCCACTATCCTTCGTCCGCATTTTAAGCAGCACAAACAAATCTCGATTACATCGAATGGGTCACTGCGACCTCCTTGGAGCTACAAATACCGTATACAGCCTTCAACTAGCCGCAAGCCTTTGTGTGTAGGTTTGCTTTGATCCGCTTGCTTGTTGCTTCTGGGGTACCATAAAGAATTCTTTCGCTGGAATATCGCAATGGTCATTGTGTGTACGCATGTCTGGGTTCGGAAAGCTGAATTGAACCCAATCTAGTTTAGCGTAAACGCAGTAAATCACTTTAGATTGTAACTACCGATGTCGTTAGTACTTAAAAGGGATTACAAGTTTTTAGCCTGAGTCCGCTTCAGTAGGCCATAGCATAAAGAAACAACTAGTTGAATTTGCATACCTTTTAGCGAGAACTGGCAAATCTTTTCGATAATACACCGTATGCTTTGGAGTTTTCTAGCGAACAAATAGACTAGAAATTGAGTCAATGTCCCGTTTAAGTCACCATGTACATATGTCATCCATGTTGCACTACGGGCCTACAAGAAGAACAACGTGAAATTTATTCACGACAAATGTAGTTCTGTGTTCCTAGAAATCAAACACCAGTGAACAATGACAACCAACAGGCCCGCCCCTAGCCTTCAGTAATTTTATGGCCATTTTGATGTGACATCCAGCAATTCCAGCATGAAAGTATTCTTACGTTATACTCCCAGTAGTCCATGAATGTCCACGTTCCTATACACTGGTTTGGTAGCTCTTGAATTGTCTCATCAGGAAATAAAATATTTTAGGTGGGGTCAAGATTCAGGTTGTTTGTGTCCTTTCACTCGACTTACGTCAAATTAAAAGGAACGCACTCAATTCAGGAGAGCACGCTTGCCAGTTTGTTATAGAGTAAAACACGGAACTTCTTCCGGAGGTACTAGTGTTTTTACATTGTCCAATTTCTTAAAATGAGAATATCTGCCATCACAACGACGAAATTTCCCTTATCCTTAGATCTACTTTCAAGGACTCTCTCGCTTTATTGCCAAATGAGTAAACAGCTTGGACAAGAATAAGAAAACGAAACAACCTCCTTCCTGACGTCCATTCTGTAAGTGGTTGCAGGTCACCGCATTCGTGCACTGGTCAATAAAGTTAACCGGCCCCTAGATTGTGGCGCTCAGCATTTTTCCTATTGCAAAAGATAATTATGTTCCCTGTTTTCTTGCAGGAGTAATGCATACTCCGCATCCGCTCGCACTCTGATCGTTTAAATATTGTTCAACTCCATCCGGCTAATGGTGCACGAAATATTGGCATTAATTTGATTCAGGATTACGAAAAAGCATTTTTACCCTAACATTCCAACATGAACATGAAAAATTTGATTAATTTCTTCCACGAAAGTAGTGCTACTGATCTAGTTTAATTCTTTAATATTATGTAAACTGCGGCCTTGTTTAGTTTAAACTACTGGAAAACCTTAAACCAAAAAGTTATATAGACTGAAGTTTTTCAATCAGTTCACTACTTCTGTTTCGGGATAACAACTTCGAGGATGACAACTTGCATAAATGATACTGGTACACGGTCACATTCGACATAAGTCGAAATCATACCTAATCGAAGCTTTGCCTCTTCACGATCAACTACAACTCCGAGAAGTCGGTTGACGCAGAATAATCTATCATCATCGCCACCATCGATCACAGTTAAACAGCATAACAAGACTAACTGACCGCTGCCTTTGCACCAAAGCTACAAATTTCTATAAAAAGAGTGAATATCCAAGGTAAACAGGGAGTGGACCTACACAGGCGGCAAAAGATAAGATGCTGCTGCAGCCAACACACGGAACAGTCTAACTGTACAAACGCACTCTTTCAATCATTCTGATTCGATAGAAAATGACAACACGATCGCCACTGTTCACGGTTCATTGCCATATCATTCAGTCTCCAATCAGCCAACTGACGAGTATTTCAGACCCCAACCACGAAGACGTGAGACACCTATTTTACCCAAGTCCGCTGTACATTTTTTCACCGCGCGTTGCCACGTCGTATGTTGACCTCCACATAGCTTCTTGCATTCCTTCCAAGGAATGCAGGATAGGGCACGATATGACAGACGAGTGTTCGTCATACGCAACACGTGACCCAACCAGCGTAGTCTACTCAGTTTCATTCGCTGAAACAAGGCATTTTTAGAATTGGCACCCAATACCAGATTCCTAACCTCAACATTACTCACCCGGTCACTCCATCTAACTCTAGCCATACTACGTAGACATCATTGGTCGAAAACCTCCTATCGACGAACATCTCAGATGCGCATACTCCATGTCTCGCAACCGTACAACAGAACTGAACGCACTGCGACACAGTGCACACGATCTTTTAACGTCAGTGAAATATCCGACCGACGCCACAAGTGATTCAGTCCAGCGTAAGCTGCTCGAGCCTTGAATATACCCGTGCTCATCTCTACTGCCGAGCTACCATTGTTCGATATGCGGCTACCAAAGTATGTGAAACGGTCCACAACCGTTAGTTCCTCTCCGCTCAGCACCAAGTTCGGCATTGCTGTCGTCCAGTCCTGTAACAGCAATTTACACTTTGAAGGTACAAAGCACGTGCCGAACCGAGCGACCGACCTTGAGAGTCTGTCTAGTGCACGTTGTGCATGGTCTGCAGACTCGAACAGGCACACTACGTCGTCTGGGTAATCTAGGCCACATAGCTTCCCTCCACTTCCCAGTTCAACTCCTACATCCCGGAGACCTCCTAAAGCATGTTCCATTACCTCGTCCATGACGAAGTTGAACAAGAATGGAGAGATGGGACACCCTTGTCGAACGCCACTAGTCGTTTCGAATGAACTTGACAGTTCACCGTATATCCTCACGCGGCCGTAGGTATGCGAGTAGAATGCTCGCGACAGGTTCACAAACTTAGTTGGCATACCCTTCCGGTGGAGAGCACTGAGTAGTGCTGGTCGATCCACGGAGTCGAAAGCACCTTTCAAGTCGAGGAAGACTACGATCGTAGGGCGGCGGTGTGTGTGTGTGTGGCGCGTTTCGAATATCTGGTCGATGCAACCTCGACCTGGACGAAATCCGGCCTGTTGTTCGCGGATGTTACCCTCGCGAATTGCTGTCAAAAACGCATCATTATCGAAGCTAACACCTTAGTAACTATCGGAATTAAACTAATCCCACGATGATTGCTGCAGTCACTCCGTGTACCCGTCTTGGAGATGGGTATAATCAGTGACTCACTCCACGATAGCGCGATACGCTCCTCGTTCCGAATATCAGGAAGCAAGGAGGTAGGTGATTTCACCAAAGGTTCTCCACCTAATTTGAAGAGAATCGAGAGAAGGTCATCGAGACCGGCTGCTTTTCCCCTCTTCAAAAACCGAACATTCGACTGCACTTCCACTTTCGTTGGGGGATCAAGTGACACCTCCCACGGATTCACAGCTGTAAACGTCGGACTCAGTACGTTAACGTATGGCCAGCTAAACTGATCCTTGAAATGCTCTGCCCAACGGTCCAGTCTTTCCTGTCTACCATGAATGAGGTCTCCAGTCCTATCGCACACGACTTCACTAACCGAAGTCCGCCGCCCACCGCTGTCACGATTAGGCTTAAACAGTCTTTGACTTACCTGAAGTGGCCGATAATTCCATTTCATCCGTTACCTTAACCCACTAGTTTTCGTGGTCATTCCTAAGGCTTATCGTAAACTCACGCTGCAACTGCCGACACATCTTATTCATTTCTTTGCAGTTTCGGAGCTGGCATTTTCGCTCCATTAGACCTAACGACTCTTGCGAGATCCAGTTTCTTTGATGAACGCTAGATCTAGGACCTCGTTGGCCCGCAGCTTGGGCTGCTTCGTCTCCTGAAGTGTGGAGAAGATTTCCTGACGAGACATTTGGCGCAGTCAGTTGAATTACTCTACTCGAAACCTGAATTCGTGTTTCACTCACGCAGTAGACATCAATCGAAAGTGAGTCCACTGTCAGAGCCAAACGCGCCTGTTGGCCAGCCTGCATGAAGGTGCGCACATTGAACGAACCGAGACTCAGAGGTTGACGAGGCTTGAGAAAATGCGAGCTAACAGACTGAAAACCACCTACTACACTACTTGACAATAAACCGTTGCGAGTATCGGGCGTGTTATCAATGAAGATACTATGGATAGGCAGAAGGGGAAACAGATTGGGTTGGAGACCGAAGAGACAGGTTGAATAAAAGGGAGGGAACTCTGAGCAGTGGCATACTTATCACTGCCCACCCCGCTCGATGCAATGGGCAGCGTGGTCCTGATTATCCTGCGCGACGACCGATGGAATTATCTGTAGGCGTGTAACACATGGGGATTGATGGAAGGGCGCTGCCAGGGAGTCCAGCCGCTAAGCAGAAGAACGATTAGGCTTTTCAACCAAAGCCTTTGGTTCTGACAAGAACCTGACCGCAAGGCAGCGGGATACAGTTGAGTGGGCGCCCATCTACTTGGGTCAATTATTCTTCCACTCGTTTTTACGACTGAGCTGCTAACTCAGATCAACCCCCAACTTGGAGGACCAGGAGACTACTTCGTCAGGCCTTTACCCATTGACCTTCCAGGCATGATTGGATCCCCAGACTGTGATAAGCCATCCTGTATAGCTCGTTGGACCATGGAGGCACGCAAGCCGTCACACCACGTCAAAGTTTGTTCTTGTCTTGACAGGAATCTCGTTGTGTGGTAGTACTAGCAAAACCCATGAACCTAGACGGTATCTCCAACAGATCAACCGCAGCAGCCTATCCCAGTGATAACTGCGAAAAAATCCAACTTTTCGAGCACCTCTGAAGCACATAGAACTTACCGCAATCATGCACATATGAGGTTTGAACTCTTTGCCTGTAGGTAATTTTAATGGAATGCTGTCCCACGCGTCTACCAAAACCCGTTCAGGTACTTGTGGATCCAGCCTCAGTTTGGCGAAGCTGACACGGTTGAACGATAACTCAACGGCACAACATTCCTTCAGATTCTGAATTCAATAAAGAGTTCACCAGTGAAGCCAATAGCATCGAGCTTACTTTTCGCTGAGAATCGGTCAACTCTGGTCTGATCAGTTCGGTACGTGAAGCACCGGGAAAACCCTCAGGTGACTTTGAGAGAGACGCAAAATCCCGTGTGGATGGGAAATTGACGGAGGTGAACCGTGATTGCACATTGCGAAAAAACACGGTGACCGCACGGTTCTTCATCAAAGTGCTGGAACCAACGGAAAGCAAAAAACATGTGACAAATACAGAATGCTTGATTAACATTCACCATTTTGAGGCATCCGTGGCTTCACAGTGGCATTCAGCTACCGAGGATACACCGCTTCGGTGAGGTCGGCGGCGCCATATGACCTAAAAACGTGACCGCTGAGGATAGATGAGCGAAGAAATTGTGTTTGAGCCGCGCAGTTTTACTATTACTGGTAGAATACAGTGGAACAATTTTCCCATCAAGGTGCAACGTCGATGATGACCAAAAAAGAACTGCACTGAGCATCATTAATTCGCAGTTTAGGCATGAGATACTGGGTCGTTGGGTTAAATCTTCAGAACACGTTTTGCGAATGCTCGCAGAAAGGCTACTTCTCCGAAGCGGGTAATGTTTAGATGAGTCGAGGAGGCCGGTCCAGCAAATGGCGAAAATGTAAGAAAACCTTGACCAGTAGATTGCATCGTGCAGGTGCAGGTGCAGTTACACTACCGATTTTAGATCCTCGAGATCCCCCTCCCCCAAACGATGGCTGAAGACCGTGATGTGGCTGAATGTCGGATACAAACATCTACATCTTACCTCTCCTGCATAATTATTCTACTAGAATTTTGTGGATTTTTCGCTATTACTCCGCCACCAAGAGATGCACTCTGAAATGAAATACCTGTGGCGCCTATCTCATATTCCACTGAAGTTGAAAAGTCGTCTATATGGTGGTGCAGTGCACAAAAGTCTGTTGTATGGTTTCAAGACGTGATTTCGGAGGTTCCTCATCATCCATGACTGTGCAGTATCGGTAGTATTGCATGGAGTAACTGTGTGAGCGATGTTCAGGTTAGGAATCGATTATTAAATTCCTGATCAGAGAATATTTTATCGCACGATATTCTAGGTACAGTGGGACAAACCCCTTGAACAGCGGCAGAACCTTGAACCTTGCAGATACTACAGTTCTCCTAAGTTGGCGCGAGGCACACCGTGCATTCTTGGACGCTTTCCAACTTTGCAGACGGGTTTCGAAGTTCACACTCACTAATACCCCGGGGGCCCTTGCTTTGTGCTTGGTCCATCGTAACCAGATACCCCAGTGGACCCAAGTGGCGAGCGGGACTAGTTTCTTCAGTCAGCCGCTGGCACTTGCTCAACGGATGATCCCATCTTGCCGACCACTGATAAAATTTATTCAGATCCCTTTAGATAGCACCAATGTTTGTTGTCCCGAATAATCTGACGTCCTCTCCAAAAACAAGACACGAGTTTTCCAAATCATTGGTTATGTAATTAAAATACATCAGGAATAGCAATGGTCGTAAAACGGACCCCTGAGGCACCCCGCAGTGCAGCAGTCCCATGACTGGTAGACATTCCTCGACTCTTACCCTGAGGGACCTACCCTTCCGACTCTACGCTATCCATTTATTCACTTCAGCGCCCACCCCAAAAGCCACTTTCTGACCAAGAAGTCTGTGGGTCACTGAATCGAATGCCTTTTGGAAGTCCAGAAAGCAAACCTCAACTCCCCCCCCCTCCATCCACCCTACCTGTTACTTTATCAAGGATGCCAATCACATTGATCAAGCATAAACATGTGCCAAAAACCACGTTGGTCTACTATCATTAGCTTACTTGTCTCCAGGTGATTGACTATCCTGTCGCGCGGGACCCTTTCAAGGGTTTTTAGCACGATGGATGTCAGACTCACTGACTTTAGCTGTCACAATTACCTGTCCTTGCCTTTGTGCAGTGTTATGGAAGTTGAGATAAACCAGTCCCCCGGAAGTCACACTTCCCCCAGCGACGCATTAAAGAGCAGGGTGAACGGGTTTACCAAGATCTCCGCTAGCGGCTTTACTGCAGCTGGGTAGATCCCTTCAAGTCCTGTCGCTTTTGACCCATCCAGCTGCTTCCGGATGTCCAGCATTTCTTTTTCCGTGATCGGCTCGTTCAACATCTCCGCCGTAAGAGCAGCGTTGCTGTTTGTCCCTGTGCTCCTCGATCCTCCTTGTAAACTGTTCGAAGAAAAATTACAGCAAACAGTCGGTCTTTTTCCTGGCTGGTGGTCGATCAAATTCGCTGGTTTTTTACTCCACGTACGGTCTCTCGCAGAGGTGCCTTAGATTGTTCGTAATTATAATAGGTTTAGCGGCCCCAGGCGATACGTTCCTCGTAGGCATTTTGACACTGCCGCTGGATGAGTAACATCACCCTGCACTCCATTTTGTATCTCAGGTGGGCTCGGTACCCGGGTGACTTATTGTATTTCGTGAAGGTCTTTTGCTCTCACGTTCTAGCTTTCGTCATGCTACTTCTCCACCATGGTGATAGCCCATTTCACATGATTCTGTGGAGCGGTACAACTAAGTATGTTATCACCACCGGGTGGCTCTTAGGTGAGCGCAATGATAATCCACGCACTTGTCACCCCGTTCTACTTTTCACTGCGTCCAAAAGCCTAAATCAAGCAGTCTACGCTTATCCATCCCTGAGAATTTCCTGCCGCAAATTTTGGAGGCCACCATCGCCTGAAGAGTTACTCATATGCCAGTTACATGATGATGATGACGATGAAGACTGATGATGATTGTTCCTGAGTAATGAGGATGATTGGTGATGACTGACGATGATTGATGATAATTGATGATGAGTGATGGCGCTGACTGAGGATAATGATAATTCGCAGTGCATATCCACCGCGCCCGAACTGGGACACGAACCCGGGACGAACGATTCTGAGTCGAACGCCTTAGCCATTACGCTACCGGGCAGGCTCTGAACGGTTCGTTGAACTTCACCACATGATGTTGTTTCGCTTCCCAGTTCGGGCGCGGTGGATATGCACTGCTGATGATTCCTAACAAGGATGAAACAGCTGTACAGTGCTTCCATGGTTTCTTTATCGTGAGTTGAGCGATGATATCACATGGTGAATAATTTCATGTAAACATTCAATCTCCTACTACTAAAATGCATAATGATAATTGATGATAACTGATGATGATTGTTGATGATTGATAATGATTGATGATGAATGATGAAGACTGATGATGATTGATGACGATTAATTATGACTGATCCCGATTCATGATGATTGATGATGATGATCACAATTGATGATGATGATTGATGATGATGGTTATGATGGTGACTGATGATGATTGATGATGATTACTGATGATAATGATGATTAAATATGACTGATGACGATTCACGATGACTGATGATCATGATCATGACTAATGATGATTGATGATGACTGATGATGATGATGATGATTACCGATGGGTGATGATCAATGATGACTGATGATGGTGATGATTGATGATGATTCATGATGACTAATGATGATTGATAATGATGATGACTGATGATGATTAATGGTGATGGTGATGGTGACTGATGATTCCTCATGAAGATTAATGATAACTGATGATGACTGATGATGACGGACAGTGATTAATGATGAATGATGACGATCATTGATGATAGATCATGACCGATGATGATGATGACGATTGATGATAATGATTTTGATTGATGACACTGATTAATGATGAAGTTTGATGATGACTGATGACTGAAGACGACTGACGATTATGATGATGACAAGCGATAACAATGATGATTGTTGATCACTGATGATGATTCATGATGATTGATGATGAAGAATGACGATGAGGATGATGATGATGTTCACTGAGAATGACGGATGATGATGACGATGATTGATGAAGATTGATGTTGATTAATGAAGAATGATGACAAAAGATTGATGACTGATGATGATTGAAGAGGACCGAGGGTTATTGCTAATGATTGATGATGAATGATGACGATTGATCATAATGATTGATCAGGTGGGTTGATGATGGTTGCTGATCTTTGATGATGATTGATGATTGATGATGATTGACGATGACGATGATGAAAGAAGATAATGATGATGATTGATGATGATTGACGATAAGGATGATGATGATGATTGATGAGAATCGATGGTGATTGATGTTGACTGATGAACATTGATGACAATCATTGATGATCATGATGACTGATGATGATTGATGATTGACGTGGACGAATGATGACAATGATTGGTGATGATGATTGCTGATGAGGATGATGATGACGATTGATTATGATGATGATGATCAATGAATATTGACGACACGTGATGGGGATGGATGAAGAATGATGATGAGTGATGATGATTCATGATGAATGACGATGAATGATAATGATAATGATGATCCGTGCTCATCGATGATAATTCATGATGTTTCATAGTGACTGCTGATGATGATCGATGATGTGGATGATGAGGATCATGGCCGATGATGATTGATGATCACTGATGACCATTCATGATGTTTATGATGACTGATGGCGATTGATGATGACTAATAATGGATGATGATGACTGATGATCAATGATAACGATCATGATGATTCATGATGATTGATGATGACTGAGGATGTTTGATGGTGATTGATGATGATGATGACTGATGATGAGGATCATGACTGATGATGACTGATGAGGATTGATGATGATTGATCATGATGATGATGCTTATAGTGATGATGAAGATGACGACTGATGATGATTGATGATGATCAACGATCACTGATCATGATTGTCGATGATGTTGATGACCGATGATCTTTGGTGACGACTGATGATGAGTGATGATCAATGGCGAGCGAAGATGGCAGATGGTGATTGATGATGACTGACTATGACTGATGATGATTGATGACGACGATGACTTATAATGACCGATCAGGATGATGAGGATGATGATGATTGATGACGACAGATGCGGACTGATGAAGATTGGTTATAATTGATGATGACCGACGATGACTGATAATGCTTGAAGAGGAATCATGATGACTCATGATGATTGACGATGATTCATGATTATCGGTGATGATTGATGATGATCGATCGACTGATGATGACTGATGTTGGTTGATGATGATTTATGATGACTGCTGAAGACTGATGATGATTGGCGTTGATTGATGACGATGATGAGGATCATCGATGAAGATAGATGAGGATGATTGATTATGAGGATGATGATGATTGATGATTTATGATGATTGATGACGATGAACGAACACTGATGCGGACTGAGGATGATTGATAATGAATGAATGTCATCTATGATAATTGAACACGATTGATGATGATTGATGATCACTGACGATAACTACTGATGATGACAGATGATGATAATGATAACTGATGACGACTGTTTATGATTCATGATGATTGGTGACGACTGGTGATGACTTTTGATGATTGATGATGAATCATAATGATAATTGACGATGACTGATTGTGATTGAGGATAACTGACGATGACTGATGATGCTTGCAGAGGATTGATGATGAATCATGATGATTGATGATGATTTATGAGTATCCATGAAGATTGGTGATGATTGATTACATCTCATGATGACTGATGTTGGTTGATGATGATCAGTGATGAATGCTGATGATTGATGATAATGATTGACTATGACTGATGATGACTTATATTGGTTGATGATGATTGATGATGACTAATGAAGACTGATTATGATTGGTGGTGAGTGATAATGATGATGATCACTGATGATGATTGATGATGACGATTGATCATGAGGATGATGGTGATGATCACTGATGATGACCGATAACGATTGACTCGCACTGATGACGATTGATGACCATTAATGATGATTATGATGACTGATGGCGGTTGATGATCAATGATGATGAGCATTGATAATGACTAATGATGATTGATGATAACGATCATGATGATTCATGATGATCGATGATGGCTGAGGATGTCTGATGGTGAATGATGACGATAATGATGACTGATGATGTGGATGATGATGAGGTTGATGAGGATCGTGGGTGATGATGATGATTGATAACCATTGATGATGATGATTAAAATGATGACGATGAAGACGATTGATGATGATTGCAGACGATGCTGATGACTGATGACGATCGGTGATGACTGATGATGACTGATGACGATTGACGCTGAATGATGAGGACTGATGACCACTGATGACCATTCATGACGATCATGATGACCGATGGCGATTGATGATGAAGACTGATGATCAATGACAACGATCAACATGATGCATGAAGACCGATGATGACTGAGGATGTCTGATGGTGATTGATGATGTGGATGATGATGAGGATGATGACGATCATGACTGATGATGACTGATGTTGATTGATGATGCTTGATGATGATGATTGATGAAGTGTGATGACCATCGATGGTGACTGATTATGATGATAATGATGGTGGTGTTGACGAAAGATGAAGTATAATGATCAGTGATGATGATTGATGATCATAACTGATGGTGATGGATGATAACCGATAAGGAAGATGATGATGATTGATGACGATTGATGTGCATTGATGATTGATGATGGTTGAATGTGCTGGATGAACACTGATGACGACTGATGACGATTGATGGTAACCACTGACGCTGATTGATGATGATAATGATGCTTGATTATGACTGATGATGATTTATGATGACTGGTGTCGATTGCTGATGATTGATGTTGATTCATGATGAGTCGTGACGATGACTGATGGTGACTGATAATGCTTGAAGAGGAATGATGATGACTCACGATGATTTACGATGAGTCCTGATGATCGATCACGATTGATGATGATGATGATGATTGACTATGTCTGATGACTGATGTAGGTTGATGATGATCAGTGATGAGTGTTGATGATTGATGATGATGATTGATTATGTCTGATGATGACTTATATTGGTTGATGATGATTGATGATGACTAATGAAGACTGATGATGATTGATGGTAACCACTGACGCTGATTGATGATGATAATGATGCTTGATTATGACTGATGGATGATAACCGATAAGGAAGATGATGATGATTGATGAGGATTGATGTGCATTGATGATTGATGATGGTTGAATGTGCTGGATGAACACTGATGACGACTGATGACGATTGATGGTAACCACTGACGCTGATTGATGATGATAATGATGCTTGATTATGACTGATGATGATTTATGATGACTGGTGTCGATTGCTGATGATTGATGTTGACTCATCATGAATCAACATCAATCATCAGCAATCGACACCAGTCA
>LUCM01003415.1:0-22781 GCA_008360955.1 Fasciolopsis buskii
ATATGTGCAATATTATCATGTGGTGAAGTTGAACAACCCGTTCACATCCTTCCCGTTTTCCTATTCGCTTTTTCCTTTGACTTCCTCCAGTCTTCTCTCCTGCCAATTTTCCGAATTTCGATAAATGAATGCTATTATTTTTCCCGCCTTTTAATATGATCGTCGGATGCTGACGACGGTTGTTTGCACTGCTGCCCTAGCGAGTATTTTCCCTAATCTTCTTGTCTTGATACCCTAGATTCTTTGCCCCTTCTTGCCGTGCACTAGTGCATCCCAGCTGACTGCCAGCATCACAAAGCATGGGTCTTAACGAGAAATGAATTGAATGCAACGAAGGGCCGTTGGTTTCATCATGCCTTAGAAATGAAACATGCTACTGTCATGTAAAGTTCTAGAAAATCTGCTTCATCTTTGCCAACCTAACGGCAGCAGAGCACTGGGTGTAGGAAAACCTATCTGAAAGCTGACGGTTCGCCTACTCACAATCAACAGCCACATCTCGCACGCTCAGTGGAACAATTTATAGCACAATTTAGCCCGCCTCCAGCGTCGGTCTCTTTCATAACTACTTTGTCACACTCCCCGTGGCCTGCTTTATTAGATTCACCCCTTGAGGAGAATTTCCGCAAGGAACTCCAGACCATAGGACGTTATGGAGCACCAAGCTCCAGCAGTCTTTATATAGCTCTACCTAAAGGTTAAATTATTGTTTTTTTTCTCCGAGGTCCTCTTATTCCAAGCAAGTCTCCTCCTCGTGGAAGGAATCGACTGTAGTCGCTTTCTCTAAGAGGGGCTTGTGGGGTGACTGTGATAAACACCGGAGTGCTTGTCGGTTCTGAAAGAGTAGTACCGTCATTCCTCCGGCTGGGTTAGCCCCTGTAGGAGAGTTTTCCTTACCAGGTGATATTTAAGACGAGCGGTCGTTTAGGCTTATTTTTCGAGACGTTCATGGTGAGTAGCATTCTCGGAATCCGACACACCCACTATTGACCGTATAAATACGCTAGGATAGAACGGGGAAGGTCATGTCCCATTACCAATACAAAAGCATTCAATCGTATAGCGGGTGGTTATATCATATGCAATGGAAACTTCTCGGAAGATTTCTCTTTGCACATTTCAACATGAAAAAATCAGAAATTTTCCGGTACGGGAAAATATAGACTTTTTGTGCAGTGGTATTTGGTGTGAGATACGAAAGTGGCATGACTGCATTCGCATGAATTAAAACTCAGAAAGCGAGACAGTGCCTTTTGCATTAACACAGTCAAAAAGGTGGGGGTTGCTAACTGCCTTTTGTACCCCATACGTGCAAGCGTTTTTATCGTCCACGCGAGGAAAGTACAAACACCCGACTATATGCGCAATACAACAGCATGTCTTATTCATTATTTGTATCCATTGGTTGTATAAATATTACCTGCCAAAAAAACATCAGAATCTATTCCCATCGACGTCACTATTGAACTAGTTTGGCAAAACACTACCTTGAAAGTTCAACAAAGCCTGTGATTGAGAGAGGGAGAGTGAACGCATGCAAAGACAGTTTTATTTTCATCAGATGACGAGAGTATTAAGCTCCCTGTCGTATGGCAGACGTCTTCGTTTTTTAATCATATCCAAATGATAGTTTGTTTCTTCGAATAAACGAATAAGCAAACGCGAACATCCATAGAATAACCATAAGTTCATCACTAGTGTCCCTTATTCCCAATCTGCAGAATCTCCGAGTGCAGGGAAATAGTACGCAGACAATTAAACGCTTCTCTTGGTTGAAAAACCTGGACCGAATTCACTCGACCTATCTCCACCTCGGACACAAGCATACAAGGGCGTCAAATAAGGCTAGGAAGTTGCGAAGGGTTCCTAATGGAGACGGTAAAACTGTTCCCGTTCACCTTTCAACATTTATGACTTGGTTAATAAGTACCGCCGGTAAACTTATGCATATCTATCTGTATGCTCAAAAGAAAACTGCATATCGGCAAACAAAAGGCATGAAAAAGGGAAGGAACTGCTCATTGTGCACTAAATTGAACTGGTTAATGTATTCTGTTCTATCCATATTTTCCAAAGTATCAGTAACCGGTATGTATTCAATAAAACTTGGTGGTTTTCAGCACAGTGAACCTCACCTGGGTAAGAACAAAGGGGGCAGTATATCTGATTTAATCATGCAGTCTTTCAGATGGGTTCAACTTAAAAGCCATCAGTTAGCAACGAAGATAAAGAGGGAAATAAAACAGCCAGTGGTGGTGGGTCTGTGATAAGAGCCTCTAACGTATGTGTGGTGCAAGATTCGAGCTCGAGTACTGATAGGTAGCAGTGCTGGAGTACAATGGCTTTGCATTTGGGCATCTAAGTGTTTCGTTCAAGTAATAGGTGAGTTGATTTGAATCATCGGCTGCTGGTCACTCAATATCGATTTTCGAGTTATTGAAAGTAACTCAAAACGCCAGTAGGATATTCATGCAGGAAGTCAATTGTTTACAAAGTAGTCGCTTGGCTGCACTCATTGGGTAGTGATGGAAAATACCTTAGTCCAGAAAATTTGGTGACTAGTGACCAATTTAGCTAGACCGCAATCTCCTTTCAGTCTCAGTAAATACGGACTGCTTGTGAGATTCGGCGTGAATAAATTATTTTTTCAGTGCACTTCTTCCAATCTTTAGCTGACTGCCGCGGCTGCATGATGAATCGTCATTCCAAATGAGTATGAATGCATGTATCTATGGATGTATGTATATGCCGGACCTGTGCAGTATGACTGTAGAGGACAAGAAGCCTTTTTTCTGCCTGTTTTCCTTCCGATTTCGCTTTGTATCGCGTATATTTCACCAGTTGTGAAGTTTTGTAACAGGAGTCACCATTTAGGAGGTTCTTGTTCCATCTGTTTGAATGAAAACCTCTTCCAAACTATAATGGACTGCTTTGAGGTGAACTCGCGTGAACATTGGTAATGTGGCCTTAAGTCGCCAAGCCCTGAACGACCGAGACACGGTGATCAGTCGAGTCTCAGAATTGGGGCGAAATTTTGTGAACTCCACACGAGTCCTCCACAAGTTGACTGAAGAAGAAAAGTAAAGCTTCATCGTCTACGCTCGTTCAATAAAGGGAAAACAATTGGAGCGATTACGGTCAACGCCGGGAAAATCCGTCAATCCAGACAAACCTAGTGGTGAGTTCCCGTCGGATTCATAAGCCTGGGTAAGAGATTGCTTGAATTCCTGTCATTAGGACTAAAATTCTGTTGCCATTCTAACAAAAACCAAACAGCTAGATGTGGAGGTTGAATATGAAAATCTGTTTAATCAGCTGTTGGATCTGATGCCGTCCTCTCCGGAGGGTTTAGAGAAACTTAAATCCTGTCTCGTCAATTCATGTTACCAATATCGAGACGACAGACTAATAAAGCGAGGATTGGTAACGCCTGACCACTTAAAACGTCTAAAAGAACTACAAAAAATAACGAAATAATGTTGACCAAACCAGATAATAGAGCCCGCATTGCTATCATCAACAAGTCGGACTACATTGAGAAAATGAACAGAATACTGATCAACTAGTCAAAATTCACAAAGACTCCAACCGAAAAAGAATAGGACAACTCAAATAGAAAAAACAATTTCTATGAGATTACGAGCCTTAAAACAGATTGGAATGGTTGACGCCTTAACTTTTGGGCGGATACGACCCACAGGTACAACAATTCCCAGATTATATGGCCTACCGAAGGCGCACAAAGGCGGAGTTCCGATGAGGCCTAATTTGGACACGTGCAATTCGTCGTATCACGTCTTATCTAAGTGCTTAACCAGTCTACTGGAACCAGTCAGGGCAATCATTTCTAGGCATAGTGTGCGAAATACATTTCATCTCACAGAAACGTCTGGAAGGGAAGCAGATGTTATCACTGGATGTAGTTTCTCTGTTCACAAATGTTCCGATCGGTGAAACCATTAGTTACATTTGCGAGTACATTTAAGATAACGACAGCTCCATGGGGATTCCATTGGATGAACTGTAAAAACCACCCTTTGTGTGCACCAAAAATGTTCAATTTCAATTCACTGGTGAAATATACCGGCAAAAGCACGGAGTGGCGATGGGGTCTCCTCTGGGACCATGGTTTGCTGATATCTTTATGTCCAAACTGGAGAATAATCAACTGCACTCACCAATTGGGCACTGTACCGTTTACAAACGTTTTGTTGATGGCAAACTTTGTGTTGTAGAGGAACATGCGAACGTAAACCACCTGCTGCACACGTTTAACAATGTCCATACAAACGTACATTTTACATTAGAAAAAGAAACGGACCACAGATTAGCCTACTTAGATGTGTACATAAGGTGACGGCAGGACGGATCTGCACAACTATCAGTCTATAGAGAGGCAACGTGGAACGGACAGTACAATCATTTTCAAGGCTTTATGCCGTCACAAGCGAAGAGGAACCTAATATGCTGTTTAGGTGATAGAGCAAGAAAAATATGCACGGAAGACGCAATTGAAAATGAACTTCGTTTCCTGCGGAGCGTATTCTTACTAAATGGATGCCTCCAAAGTTTCATAAATAAAACCGTAGAAAAACACGAAGTAAGACTAAAATCAATAGGACCAATAAAGAAACCCGTATATGTCCGTTTTCCTTTCAAAGATGACACCGAAGCGGAAATTATCCAACGGAGACTGTCAAGTTCAATCAGTGGAACATTCTTTGCTGCACAGTTAAAAACTGTATTCACATCCAAACCGATCATGTTTCCAACTAAAGGACAGATTCCAGATTTTGCAGCCTCATTTTGTGTGTATTCACTTACCTGCTCCTGTGGCACCAGGTATATTTGCTGCACGACCAGTCGTTTGACTGATCGAGGTCGTGAACACCAGGAACAATAAAGACAATTACTAGCGCGGTGGGTTCACACCTTGTCGAGTCAAATCACTCAG
The DNA here is from genome assembly GCA_008360955.1 of Fasciolopsis buskii. NCBI lineage: Eukaryota > Metazoa > Platyhelminthes > Trematoda > Plagiorchiida > Fasciolidae > Fasciolopsis > Fasciolopsis buskii. The sequence continues at coordinate 4,955 of LUCM01003415.1, forward strand.
TGAAAGTGGCAAGTGCTATTCGCACCGTCTACAATGTTAGCAGACAACCAAGAACTGTCAAGTGTCGCATCTTGAACACAGCCGAAGCCGTATCTATCCCTTTGTGTAACCCCCCTCTATGTGCTCAGAAACAATCTGTTCAGGCTCTTTAACTTCCCTGGCCCACTTGTAATTATCCAACAAGTGGTTTACTACCTGATCTTGTGACAAATGGATCAATTACACATACACACAGACTTATTCTTAGAGTTGTGAGCTGATGTGACTGCAAAGCATTAATTTTCTCTGAACCATCTCCATCCATGTTTGATGTTATATATTGGCATGTGTACAAATAACTGAAAACGAGCTTGTTCGCCACGTTGTGTCGCTCTTAGTGTTCCGTGGGAATTTTCAAACTTCCCTAAAATGTCTTAACACGGGGAGCGAAAAACTAGGCACTTGCCCTCTGCGGATAATATCATTTTTGACTTTAACGAGTACACGGGCAAAACCCTCACAAAGTGTTTATGCATGACCGGTGAATTGGTTTGTGAAATCATTGCGCATCCCTTCGTCGGCGTGCCTCCAATTAAAAATAGATTTAATCTTTGACTACTAATAAGTAAGTTAAACAGAAGCGCATGAAATAGTAGGATCGTCCTTTCCAATTGGCTTTCAATTTTCTTCAGTAATTGGGTTCTCAATCATTCTCAACAATAGAACCTGTAGACTTGCCAGGGTATCGTTTTGCACATTGTTATCCTGTTATATTTGGCAGGAACTTATGATCCATATCAATAAAAGTCAAAAGGGATGCAATCTCGAGAATTCTTTTGTTTGGAAGTTCCCCCATAACAGAAAACAACACAAAGTAGTGAACACGTACGTTTTCAGTTATTCTCACTCACGCCAATAAGCAAACTTAAACACGGTTAAAAATCGTTCAAGGGAGTTATCAGTTCCCAACCACACCAGTTCACAATTCAAAGAGTGTGTTTATTCCGCGCGCCTGTGGGTGCATTTTGTCAAACGACCAGGGGCTAAACCACTTGCCGGGGAGGACAAGCGGGTCAAGGAGGTTTCAGTTTCTCGGTGCATGAATAGGGGTTATACAAATGGACACATACATAAGCTAGAAAATTCTAATCTGGGTCTTAGCGAAGTTCGCTCTTCCTATGCTAGTTAGAGCATTTTCAACCAAAGTGTATCAAATTGAGTTTGAACAATACTATGTTGTTGACAAATAAACTGAAGTAAGTGTTTTCCATGAATCATTGACGAAAATTTTCAAACGGTTCCAGACCAGATTTGACCTGTCGATTAATGGATTTCGCATGCTCGTAAGACACTGGAATAGAAAGATGAGTTTCAACAAAACCGTGTCTGTTTGATAGTGGTTTTTATCTTCCTCTGTATCTGTGGCTGGTCTATATATGCTATGGAGGTTTAACTGTCACTTGTTTGGTAGAGTTTTCACGAGGCGGAAGACGTTGAATAGAATCCATAAGGTTTTCAGTCCGAGGCAGTTCGGAGTGAATTGTAAACCAGTGATGAAACACAAAGAGGCAAAATATGCCAGGAATTCCGATGTCACTATTCTCACCGAAATTTGACATAATGGATTACATACGAGTAAGAAGTCAACGCGATACGGTGCTGTGGTAATGTTTATTTCAACATCTACGAAGCACCTGAATGACTGCGGTGACAAAGAGATGAGGGATTTTGCTGAAATTTCGTTTGTACTATGCTCCACAACCGGATACTTGGGAGAATATTGCCAGTTAATTTGAATTCGGATCTCTCCTTGCCGTGAACTCTAGCCATTATGAGTATACATGTATTGGCTCCCATTCGGATGGAAGCAATCGAAATATACAGCTTTTGGTAATGTTCTGACTACGGTAAGTTTAGCCATATTAATGGGAACTGAAGTTGCTGACTTTTCCACTTGAATTTTACAGTCGCAAACGTCACTTTCCACATTGTTTCGGAAGTACCTGAGATGCAACATTTTTGCTTTTACGAAATGTGACAGGCGTACATTTGGTCACGAATATTATGGCAATGCATACATCACTGGTGCACCTAACACCATGAACTGGCTGTTGTGTGCATATTCGATGAGTTACGTCCTATGCATGTGTGTAAGAGAGATTTCAGTGATCCAGTGGAGATGTTTTGTCGTAATTCCCAATGACCATGACGCAATTCCGATGCTGTGTGCGTGTGGCAAAATGATACATTGCGCTAGGCAAAACCAAACTGGTCAGTCCATTATAGTGCTATGCTATTTAGCTGGAACTAAAACCCGAAACGCCTAGTACCAGCTTGATTGAGATGTATTTGCTTGACGAGGATAGAAAAAAATAGTACTTCGCAAGATGTACGCTAAAAGTTCTATCTAGAACAGCAATTGGTAAGGAAGTAATGTAAGCTGCAGAGATGGGGTGAAGAAACAAGTAGTCTGGAGCGATTACGAAATAGACATAGTATTGGTGTTTGATGTCTCAATATTCCGCTACCAAACTGCTGGTAAACCGTTCCGTCAGATCACGACTACCAAACAGGCAAATACGAGGCCACAAGTGTATATCCAAATCCTTTGGACTTACCGTGACAAAGGCTTGAAAGATTAGCACTGGCAATGGTAGATACGGAAATAGGAGGAAGTGAAAAAATGACAGCTGCCAACAATGGTGATTTTCTTCGTCAACTGATTAGGAGTACTAGTCCGCGGGGATGCAATATAAATGAGGTGATCAAGGGATCTGATAACAAGCTGATTCATTGTCAAAAGAGTCGGCTAGACCGTTGAGCACAACACTTTACGAAATAGTTTGTTGGAGCAATTCAACACTGGCTCCACCACCTACACTTGGACTGATAACAGTACTTCATCAAAAATGGAGGTCTTTCGTGAATAAGGTCGTCTGAGAAGAGATAAGACAGCTTGACTAGATGGGTAGTCTCCGTACTTCTTCAAGGACGATAGAAAAGCGTTAACGTTTGCGTTAACAAATTTCCTGGCATCAATCTGTTTATATCTTTTATAGACCGAGGACCTCCGTCTTTCCTGAGCTGAAAGTTGTGTTCGATTTAATCAACCGTGCAGCTCTGCGACGCCGTTTTTCACCCTCAGGTGAGCCAGAGAATTTTATCTCACTATTCCAATATCTGTGCACGGACAACCGAAGCCGAGTCCATGTTTGTAGTGATGGCCCACCTGAGTTCGCCAAGCAAAGTGACATTCATCAGAGTTGTCCTCGACCATCCCTTTTTATAACTATGTAACTGAGATGAGTAGGGAAACAGGATCATACCCGTGTGAAAATAGTGGTGTTCATGCCTGCTAAGAGAGCAAATTCTCTAACTTGAAATATGCGAACGATCTTTTGCTACTGAGGGCAGATCCAAATAAGTTGAAGGCTTTTATCAATTGTCTGAATGTTTGACTCGATGCCGCCTCTATGTATTACAGAAGATTTGGGTTGAACAGACAGGCTTAGTTGCTTGAGTGGCAGCCTTTCACTTGGTGACCGCATAATGAATGAATTATCTTCGCAGGTTCACAAGGCTCGATTGGCATTCACCAGTTTAAAACATTTGTGGCGTCAACATGACAAGGGATTATCGATCAAAGCCCGAGTGCACACAACAACAGTGAGGTCTATCCTGGTATTAGGCTCAAAAATGCGCTCCTTCTGAACAGATTTGCGAAGGCTTTCGATGTTTGAACACTTTTCTAATTATTGGCAAGATATGGTCGAAGAATTCTCTCAGTAAATGAGAGTCTAGGCTTAAGTTACTGGATCCTATAATAGAGGCATTGAATTCAGAAGATTAAAGTGATTCAATCCTAACTCCCCGATGTCCAAAAGGCTTCTGTCTTGCTGAACGCTGTTTTGCGAGGTGGGTGGTGGATAGACGATGAGTCGAGGAAACCAGTCAATGATTAGCTCGCTTAGGTCCAGTTAAGTGACCTGTTTGGGGTCCACGAAGTCTCCCAACAAGAGAAGTGGGTGATGCAGCCTAGTACTGCAGTTAGTGGTTTTGCATTCCAAATATTCCCTGTTCTATACAGTTCTTCAGATGGTAACCTTGACCCTTTAAGAGTTCTCATTTACTTCTACCTTGAGTAGACAGCGCTGTGATATAGCAACCCAAACCAGAGTGCAGCAGTGCAAGGTTAATGATTGCAAGGCCTGAAATGAATTGATGCTAGGCCGAAAGAGGACCGGTTGCTTCAAGCTCAAGTTCACGTCGAGATGCATTCTATGCATTCTACGATGATATGAAACTGCTGTCAGGTTTGATCTCTGGTGATTGGAGGGGTAAGATCGTGGAGGCTGAACATGAAGGCCAAGTATTCGAGTCCTGTCCTATTTAGAGGCTGCAAGGTAAGGCTACGGGCAAGTGCCAAAATGTTAAGGCCACTTTCTTTCAGTCCAATGAGCGGTGAGACAGTGAGACGGATCATGACTGGGGAACAGGGCTGTCCAACAAGCCCATTTGCATCCAGTTGAATGACGCAATGGCTAAAGACCAAATCGATTGGAAGCCAGGAAGCAGGGGGGAAACCAAACATTCGGCCCGACACGGGAACAAGGAAAAAGCGACAGTTTTTGTGACACGTTCAGAGGCAAGCGGACCAACCATTCAATATAAATAACAAAAAGGAGCAGCAGAAACAGAGGCAATTAGCTGATGAGCCCTAGTTGGCATGGACCTATATAAATGGTTTGATTATGGCAAATAAACAAAACAGTCACACTGAGTGGCCAGAGGTCATTTCGATCGTTCTTTGTGTGACTGAAGCAGGATCAAGACGAACGACGAAAGCCGATGGAAACATCGGCGTTTACGAAATGATTGTAAAACAACAACTATCTTAAGGCTGTGGGTCCCTTGTCTGAAGGTGTTCATCGTTGTTTCACTAACAGAAGGAGGTAAAAGATTAAAGACAATAGATACTGTTTATATTCTCTTTATTTCTGCAAATATATCTCAGAAACCACCGTCGCAATGGGTCGGAAGTATTTATGCGGAGATAGGTTGGCATCATTCATTCTTTAGTGGATTTCGTTGCTGAATTGACTAGGAAGAATTCCAACCAGCACATGGATGCCATTCACGACTTATTACTGCGTGTGCGGTGCTAGTTGATCCACGATGCCCCGCAGAGATATTGGGAAATTTCACTAAAGTAGTTTCGAACATTCATTCAAATGTCATACCGCGTTTTGACGTCCGTTGGTATAGTCTGCTTGGTACTAAAGTGCGGGTAGTAAGCGCCACCGCAAGGGGCGTTTGAATCCAAGTGAGATAGATTTTCACGTTCGGATTAGTTCACCGTCCGTCAAATTTGCCAAACCAAAATTTCTGAATGCCTTAGGGACTAATGTCGATTAGATCGGTGGCCAAAGTGGACCTATACTTGGGGTTAGGTCCACTTTAAAGCTTGGATGACAAACTTCGAAATGAATCTGCACGGATGCACAGTCTAATTTTCACTGTTGTTACATTGCCAAGTGTTGGTTTTCTTCAATCGGAACTTTAGAAGCTGCAATGCCAGGCCGCGTACTATCACACTCATTGGCTCATATTCGTCAAACTTTTGGCATCGACAAAACCAGGCGAAGGACATGATTTGTAATCAGGCTTTTTACCGATTTTTAATTGTCCGCAATGGCCTGGGTATCAGAGCTGTTGACATTGTTCATAATCATAACTGCCCTGATTACCACATCAGAGCCGTCGCTCCCATCAGTCGGCCTGCCTAGGTATGTCCTTGAGATCTTGGACTAGCTGCGAAACGAGTGATTAGTTCATGTTACAAGAATGACAATTCATTGATGCAACCCTAAAATAACCGGTTTCCTCGTTGCGAAAACACAATGGACTTGTAATTGTACTGATTCTATCAGGATTTCCCCGTTCGTCAGGGGCTTTTTCTCAGAAGAACAGCTGTACACAATTTGGCTAAGAAATTAAGTGAAGGAAATGGACAACTCACGGGAAAAGGTAGCGAAGAGTCCAAAATATTATCGATGTAGATCACTTCCCCATTTGTCAACTATTAACTATACGCACTCCTTTTCAAGAGTTATAAACAGATTGTGGTAGGTGAAATATGAAAAAATTTAATGAAAATTAATGACTAGTCCTAGTGAAATTGAAACGGGCTTTTGAAACTAAATCGGAATTTGTGGAGGCAACTTCCTCCACTCAACAGTTGACAAGTGTACCCAAATATTGACGATGGTGATCGGAGAGTTTAATGTCCAAGGGCGACGGATAGCCACCAGCATAATATGTGCAGCACCGCACGAAAAATCATGGACTGTTGACTTCGACACAGAACCCAGTTTATCATATCGGAGATAAAAATGTTCATACTGGTGTCCCAGTATACATTGGGTCACATCGATGATACTCGAGTTGTTCCACGCTTGACAACAAACATTTCTGATCTGATTACTTCGAACAACAACAAATAAAAGTTTTATCGTGCGGGAATTCTAAATCGTGCTCAGAAAATTGCACTCTGTCAAAGAGATTGGATTTGTCGTTTTTGCCTTTGTTGTTGATAAAAGCGGTAGCAGGGAAGTTTATTTTTGCGTAATTACCAACGCGGCATCCGCTGGAACATTTTTCTATGGTGCTACCGTATCGTGTGATCTTTCTATACTGGAGATGCATGTGTCGAAGTAAACTGTACATTGTCCTATTCCAATCATGTGCAAAATCTATACATTCAGTGTTTGCACATATGACTGCTTTCTGTATTTAACTAACAGGGACAGAAACGTACAAGGTAGGGCAGGGGATAGTTACAGTCATTCACAGGTACGAAGTCCATGCCAAAATATCACCTGGCTTTAGCACTTATTGCAGCATGATATCTTTGACTTACGCACTCCAGATTGTGCCGTAAGAAACAACTCGCGAGTCAGGCCGTAATTTAGGGAAGCCTTATGATAAAGGCAACTTCCGTACTGGTCGCAGTTGATGTAACATGGATTACCGGGTCAGACCAATGGGATCCTGACGCAAGATTCAAGAGGTCGTGATCGCGTATCAGGAAGACTCAACAAATGTAATACGACTAATTGGGAAAGTTAATTAGTCCTCCGAAGGACAGTCTATATCAGCTGAAACATAACTGAAGACTCCAGTTCAATTTTCCAACTACAAAAGTAGGCGCGACAAGCCGAAATAATGCTGCAAACCGTCAGCTTGCCCGGTGGTCCGACCGCATCGAACTCTCGAATTCAGTGGACGCTCACTGTTGTTTGGCCATCATATTACACTTGGACAGGTTGTGATTAGTGGATTTGCTGATCCTGTCATATCTTCGTGGGAGCAAGCTATATATATATATATATATACACTGAGTTAATACGTTTATCGCGACGTTTCGATCCAAACTGGGACTCGTCAAACGTGAAGGAGTGATTGAATGGGATCGCTAGTTCCTTCCGGTTTTGTGCACCGTTCGTCTGTTTGTCTCTCTATTCTGCATCCGGGTCTTGTTAAGGTGACGCAATGTTTGTCAATCTCGGCATGCCGATTGGACGAGTTATTCGAGTGGAGGGCTTCAAGAATCAGTCGCTCCCCCTTTTTGTTTGCCCGGCTGACTACCTTTGCGTTGTTGATATTGACCTCATGGCCTGTTTGTACACAGTGGTTCCATATCTGCGAATGTGGGTCAGCACGTCGTAGGGCTAAGCTATGTTCGTGCAAACATGTGCGTAATTGTTTGCTTGTCTCACCGACATACTGTTTGTCACATCCGAGGCACGGAATGGCATAAACTACCCCTGACTGGTCGTGCTGGTCGACCCGATCTTTTCCGTTGAATAGAACAGATCTCAGGGTGCCGGTCGGTTTGTGGGCGATTGTGATATCTAGTGGACTTGGGATGCGTTCGACCTCTTCGGTTACTCCCCGTATGTACGGAAGTACCACGATCAATCTGGTCCGCTTGTATTCGCAGAAAGCAGAGGGCAAACACTAAGAGGACCAGATCGATCGTGGTACTTCCATACATACGGGGAGTATCCGAAGCGGTCGAACGCATCCTACGTCCACTAGATATCACAATCGCCCACAAACCGACCGGCACCCTGAGATCTGTTCTATTCAACGGAAAAGATCGGGTCGACCAGCACGACCAGTCAGGGGTAGTTTATGCCATTCCGTGCCTCGGATGTGACAAACAGTATGTCGGTGAGACAAGCAAACAATTACGCACATGTTTGCACGAACATAGCTTAGCCCTACGACGTGCTGACCCACATTCGCAGATATGGAACCACTGTGTACAAACAGGCCATGAGGTCAATATCAACAACGCAAAGGTAGTCAGCCGGGCAAACAAAAAGGGGGAGCGACTGATTCTTGAAGCCCTCCACTCGAATAACTCGTCCAATCGGCATGCCGAGATTGACAAACATTGCGTCACCTTAACAAGACCCGGATGCAGAATAGAGAGACAAACAGACGAACGGTGCACAAAACCGGAAGGAACTAGCGATCCCATTCAATCACTCCTTCACGTTTGACGAGTCCCAGTTTGGATCGAAACGTCGCGATAAACGTATTAACTCAGTGTATATATATATATATATATAGCTTGCTCCCACGAAGATATGACAGGATCAGCAAATCCACTAATCACAACCTGTCCAAGTGTAATATGATGGCCAAACAACAGTGAGCGTCCACTGAATTCGAGAGTTCGATGCGGTCGGACCACCGGGCAAGCTGACGGTTTGCAGCATTATTTCGGCTTGTCGCGCCTACTTTTGTAGTTGGAAAATTGAACTGGAGTCTTCAGTTATGTTTCAGCTGATATAGACTGTCCTTCGGAGGACTAATTAACTTTCCCAATTAGTCGTATTACATTTGTTGAGTCTTCCTGATACGCGATCACGACCTCTTGAATCTTGCGTCAGGATCCCATTGGTCTGACCCGGTAATCCATGTTACATCAACTGCGACCAGTACGGAAGTTGCCTTTATCATAAGGCTTCCCTAAATTACGGNCTTTGGTGCTATTGTTGATGCGACAATGGGTCTAAGCGGCACCCCCGGCTTATGGACGTCCATATATCCTGGGGACGGGTCCCTCTGCAGGCTTTATTTGGTTGTACCCTTCATCGCTGGTTTTCTTGCTTTTTCTCAAAGAGTTCAATTTTTTGTTGATTTTGGCTCGAAGTTCTTTGACTGGATTTCCTTTCACTGGTTGGTAGATCACGTTATCATCCAGTCATATTTTCATCTTCGCTTGGTATTCGGCATTGTCGAGCACTGCTAGTGCATTACCTTTGTCTGCGGGAAGTATGACTATTTCTCGATTTTACTGGAGTGCTTTCACAGCTTTGATTTCGTTATCAGGTAGGTGATATTTTCGCCTAGGGTGCGCGAGTTGTTGACAGATTTTTGCCCGTATGTCTTGGCGCGTCTCTTCCTTTAGTGCGTGTTTCCGTATTGCCGGTTCGATGGAGGCAATGAACGTGGGATGTTTGGCGTTGGTGTGATTGAATGTTGATCCTTTCAGTAGCACGGGCTTTCCGCTTGGTAGTAGCTGGTGGCCCGAGTAATTGTAGATTGGTTTGGTATATTGAGGTTTTGTTTGATTGAGCGCGGCGTATTTCTCGGTAAGTCTGTCCCTCACCTTTGAGCGGTTTGTGTTCGATGTGATTTAAATGACCGCTTTTATTCTTCTAATCCAGCTGGCATCTAATATGTTTGAGGCATCCCGTTCAAATCGATTTTGATGGCTTTCGTCTGCGGCTTTCCTGCGATGCGCGCCGTAGATCAGCTCACGATGCATCTGTTTGCAGTATGAATGTGCAATCCTACGGGCACGTTCCGAGTTCACGGACGGGTTACATTTGATACTTTTGGAAAAGTGTTATTCGTGAGGCAGTGATGTAGGAAGAACAGTTGCTCACGGACAGCAGTGGAGCGCTTGGAATAGTTTTCCCGCTTTCTCACACAGTTGAGTGCATTGCGTCCAAATGATGAGTGAAAATATCTGCAGCTCAGGTTGCATATTTTTAGAGTTGAGAAGGCGTACACTGAGTTAATACGTTTATTGTGACGTTTCGATCCAAACTAGGACTCGTTGTCAAACGTGTATATAACAACCTGCTCTGTCCCATTCTGAGCTCCTGTTTTACCGTTCATTTTACCTATTCCGTAAGTGGTAAACTCTCCTGTGACAGCTTGGAGAGGTTTGACGCATAACAACTAACTGTATTCTGGCTTTTCATTAATTATTTAAACGTCTTGTGTAGGGCTAAAAGTTGTGTCACAGTGGTCGGAGAGTAATTCGGCGTCAAAATATTCAAAAATTGACATCATCAGTGGTCTCAATCTATCAATCTATCCCGATTTCCTATTTCAATTCCAAGGGATGAATACGGAGACTGATTGGACTTATTAGCGACGGAGCTGATCAAATGTGAATCTTCTGACCGAAGTTTTAAAGAATTCAAGAAGAATACTGTTCATGTCCATTGTCCAGGCAATGAAGTCAGAACGATGAACAGACCTGAGTGGTTGACATTAGGGCTAATGCAAATTTTACATAGTTTTTCCCATGTTCCCCATGATTAACAACGTTTGGTTTTTATGTTATTGCTCGATCGATGGTTTCAGTCTCAGAAGTAATGAAGTAAAAACAGAGTTGAGAAAGCATACATTGAGGTTTGCTTCGACGGAGTGTCCAGTCGTAGCTGTCGCCTCCTTGTACCGTCATTCCATATCATTCACTTCTAATGCAAACTCCCCAAATAACTCCAATTAACTGCAGAGTTCCTCCTTTGGAATTCAAATAGGAAACTGCGATGAACAGACTGAGACCACTGCTGATGTTAATTTTTGAATATTTGGACATCGAATTATTACCCCACCACCCTGTCACAACTTTCAGTCCCAAGCAAGATGAATGGAAAATCTATCTAGGCACCATGCCTCCAAAAGTCGACCGTACAAGCCGGCTGGTGCCACCTCAAAACTACTGAGGCAAGACGTCTGAATAATTAATGAAAAGCATTTGATTGTAAAACTTGCCTTGAGAAAGACTACCCACGGTAGTCGAAACGTTGGCGCATTACATCTACCAACAACGCTGTGTTATTAATATTATATCATTCACAATAAAAACCAATACATGGCGCATCGATTTTTCGATACACTCCTTACGTCGTTTGGTCCGGATACTAAAAGACAGATAATTGTTATACGTCAAACCTCCCCAAGCTGTCACAAGCGGTGTACGTCGAGTATGCACGAAATCCTCGGATTGTAATCTTTGGTTTGAACATTCCCAACGCCGACCAACCAGCCCGGTTCGCGTGGGCTTCCCGGTAGTACTGATCTTCAGCTGAGATTCAGCATTACTGACCACAGTAGTATTATTATTATTGTTATTACTAATATACTTAATTTATGATTTATTTAAAAGCGAATATAGTCGTGACATTTTCGCTCCCTCATCTTTCTTATTCAAGTAGCAGGTTAATTAAAACTGTTAATGTAGCAGAAAAACGGACGGTTTTTCTTCCTATGTGAATATCCCTAGAAAGAAGAGTGTTCCCAGTTGAAATTTCAAAAATTAATGCGTCTCCCCTTCTCATGCACACACCAACAAAAAGAAGATTCATACCTGAACAGGGGGTTCGGTCTTCGTCGGATGGTAACTAAGTTTAAAAAATTAGGTCGCCAATCTTAAGGTGACGGTTTTTGTTCGCATAACATTTCCTTCGACTTCAGTTGTCCCTCTATGACCTTTCCGTACTACCCACTCGTCGTTAGCTTACCGGGGATTAAGGGCTGTCTGGAAGATGAGAGCATGCAAATTCGTATTGGAACGGATAAAAGTGCATCAAGCGCGTCATTTCTTTCACACCTCAGTGGTTTACAAAGACCACAGACATACTTGAACAGCTTGTTTGATTTCACTGTGTGGGGTCGAGAAAAATAGTGGCCGTTATTGCGCCAAAGGCCACTCAGCACGCCCCAGCAAAAACGCCCACTTTGGACGCATGATGACCAGTCAGTTCGAGGGTCAGATGATGGTGAACGGTGGTCGTACGTCATTAATTCATCCAGTGTAATGGCTGGCAATCGTTTGCCTGATTATACAAGTGAAAACTAGTGAACACTTCGAAATTTAGAAATCCGGTCAGATAGTATCCATTCCAGTTTGCGGTAATGGTTACTATTCGTGTTATGATACGTTTTTTGGGACGTCTGCTATGTCTCTACCCGAAAATCTTCGATCGATTCTATGTCCTGGCCTCTATCACCCGTTCCCAATTACTCTAATGGGAAGAGCCAAGTTCAGCAGCCACAAACAATCATTTACTAGTCAAAATCAAATCGCTGATATTGGTTTTCTATGACTAACACTCACTGACTCCTAAATCTATCAGATTAAGTAACCCGTACGATGACACCACTATTGCGTTGATTTCTGACTTGATTAATGGATTAGATGAGTCGGTATCCACTACCCACGCAATACTGATATCAAATCCACAGTTTTGAACTTCAAGAATTTATCAGTATAAACTACGAAAGGAGCTAATTTTGTTGAACTCTTTAACTGCCCGTGTTTATGGGTCCTTCACAATTCTTTGGTTAACTCAATGTATTTTTTGTTGGCCTAGGTCATTCGGTATTCGTCTAGTTTAACTGATCAGATGCTAAACATCTGTAGGTCTCAATGTGGCTTGGTTCCATTCTACCGTCAGCAAAGATTTCATTTTTTATCACCAGACTCTTCTCTTTTGTTCACTAATGTTTTCAGTAGGACTGCCGGCTAAAAGGTCTTCTTGGTGAATTCTTTCTCTTTCGGTAACTGGGCCTTGTGGAAGAGTGTCCTTACCACGCAGAGTTTGCAAGACACTGGGGCAAAACTGGTGAATGGCACATTATCGTCATCCCGAATGGGGATTCAGCCAAATGGTCCACAGTTTTATACTGCCCAAAATGTCGTGCAATTATAGTATCTATAAACGGTAGTTTTTCACCCGATTTCTCCAGTGCCACACGCAGTAATACGGGTGTCCAAAATTAACGATATTATAAAATAGGATAAAAATATTCATAGAGAAAATAATGAAATGTTATAAAAACAACATTAGGATGAAACGACCTGGGGGGTATTTCGACCAACTGGTTTTCTGCTTTTCTCGGGAAATGTTTTATCGCACACGATGGAAAAAAGCGACGAAAATCGGAATTTCTGCTGACGGTGGAAAGAAAGTAGTTCATTGTTGTCTTTTCTTTTAAAGGTAGCCACATAGTCACTAGCTTTGATTATCCGTTACAATTTCTCCGCGGTCGAACCTTCATGAGAGTCCGATTGTGTATTGCGCAAACCAATGGTAGTTTGCCGTTTAATTCTCGCAGTGACAGTCGAATTGTACTAGATGACTCGAACACTTTACTAGTTCCGTGCAGTGCCACATATATATGACCGAACAATTCTTGGCCTATTAACTCACCGAACTCACCCCGCCGTGAGATATGCCCTTACTAACTCAAACAGACTTTTCCACACAAAATTCGGTGAGAAATCTGGCATCATTTACCATCGCGCCGGGGGAATGTGAAGCTGCTGGCGGTTAGCGAGGCAAAACAGATCCCCGGTCCCTGTTTGTAAGCAAAACTATCCAATACGTACCATTTGCCTTTCCTGGTGTTAGTCGGGAGAATTCCTTGTTAGCAAATTAACCACAAATTATTTTTCGATGTTAGTCCTATGAAATATATCATACATAAACCGATAGGGTTCACTTCGGTAATCAGCGATAGTCAATGAAGTGCGCACTTCGCGCAACAGGTCATTTTCAGTGCAATACTTGGCAACTTTGCCAAACTAGAATTCCACAATTGGTTTTCGACGAATAAAAGTGCAGATGCATAAGTATGAGAATATTTCGGACTTTTGTTGCGGCATATATTCAGAAAGACTTTTAAAATTTTAGTCTAGCATTTTGTCACCTGAATCGCAATCCCACATAATGAAGGCTTCCTTCATCTCATTTGCGGACGCCTCAACAGGAAAGTTTCAATACCATTTCCGCAAAGTTCGTAATTCCATTCACATCATGACCGCCTTTCGCTTTCGAAGGTCACTGTGTGAGGGAAATAGACGATAGCGTATTGCAGTGCATTATGCCACAAACGTACAGAGTCTGCACGGAGCAACTATACGTTACCTCCAAGACCACAGGTCACATGAGCTGAGAAGAAAATACGCAAATAACATTCGCAAATACTTGTGCGGTAAGAGTTAGTTATTACCGATGGAAAGTGTGATCGGGGACCGGTGAGCCGATACAATTGGAGACCGTTCTTATGGAGAGGTTGCATAAAAGTTAAGTGACGCAGTCCGGTACAGCTTCACGCTCGTCAGCGTAGACAGACAGCTAGTGAGAACCGTGAATACAAGCGGTTGTGAAATGCAAACATTCCACGAAGGTGATTGGACGAAAAATGTCCCACAACCAGAGATATTTCCAACCCCGTACGTAAACCCATGAATTGTAAATGCAACCCGGACCTATTTCCTTTCCGTTATCACATTTTCGTTGACTTCGTTTCCGAAGCATGAGTTGGAGCCAGTTCAGTAATTACTGATAATTTGTATCCGTTCGCTACAGTGACTTACCCAATTTCGTATGTTCATCATAAGTGCAAATATCGAAATTCTTATTTTTGGTCACACTCTTCTTTGAGAGATGGTGCGCTAGGCAGCTGAAATTACATGTTTGTGGATATTCGACTCTTTGGTGTTTCGTTTATACACGTTGTACAGTCTACTTGCAAATGCATCGAGCCAAGTACTGTGTTTTACGTGTTACTCCAAGCGCATATGTCGCACACACCTATCCATGAGAGAGAACCAATGCACGCTGAAAAATCGTCTGTTCAGCGAACGGGTGACGGGGACAGGCTTCTCTAACTAGTGTGGACATTCAGTTATTCCTTCTAGCATGAATTACCGATACAGTTCGCGTCGTACAGCGGCATGGTGCACTAAGTAGACAAATGATCTGAGTCAGATGAACCATACTGCAGTAAATTACCGTTGACGCCGTTCTGTCCGGAGCTGTAGTGCGTACTGGACCATGTAAGTCAAATCGGATTATGCGTTAATTTTAATGCGACTGTTGCTACAGTTCAATGACTATTGACCTAGACCGCAGACCCGGTTGGCCACAGAGAGTCAGTGTGATTCTGCTGTTCGCAACAGCAACGAGCAAAAACTATCGGACGAGCTATGAACCCCCACGATCAGCAATTTAGACCAGTGCTGGGATGAAGTCAAACAGATGCATTTGCAGCAGGTTTTGTGTTCATCAAAGATACTGGATGTGTGGATGGTCGTTGGGTCTATTGGAGCAAAAATGCCAGCTCTCTAAATGTAAGGAGGTGGATGGGGTGTGTAGAAAGCTGCAGCGTCATTTGACGATGAGACTTTAGAACGAGCTTGAAAACCGGTGGGTTAGTGCGGCCGAAGAAATAGAATCAGCAGCCGCTTCGGGTGAGAGCCAAATACGGTCTTAGCTCATTGGCGATACCAGTGGGCGGAGAAATTTGGTTCGCGAACTTATGTGCGGAAGAGGTGGAAGGCCCATTCATGGAAGAAAGCAGAGACTCGACCGTTGGGTTGAATACGTCTAGGATCAGCTTAGTTGGCTTCACGCTAAAGTGGTTAGTCCGACAATCACAATGGTGAATCCCTGGGATGTCTTTTAACCTAGGTTCGAATATTTGACTACTAAACAGGAGAAAAATCTGCCCGACGAACTCCCATCAATTGTTTTTAAATTGACTGGCAAAGCTCTTTTAAAAACACTTGCCTCCCTGATTCGTGATATTTAGAACAAGAAGCGCATTCCGTTATCTTGGGGTGAGTCACTGGCACTCAGTGAATGTCCCATTCAGCGAGCGACTAATATAATTCCGATAGTTACTAAGGTCAGGTCGACGTTGCGTCGGCCAGATATTCACTCTTCGCCAAATGCTTGAAACGCGCCACAACCACCGCCGCACTAGATCGTAATTCTTTTCGGCTTGGAAATTATGTTCAACTTAGTAAATCACACAGCTCCATTCAGTGTTCTCCACCACAGTGGTATACAAACGCATTTCGTGAACTCCCTGTGGGAATTGTACTTGCATACCTCCGGATGCGTGAGGATATATGGAAAACTATCAAGTTCACTCGAAATGCCTAGCCGTGTTCGACAAGGGTGTCCTATTTCTCCAGTCCTGTTCAAATTCGTCATTGGCGAGCTGATGGAAGGTGCTTTAGGGGATCTTCAGGTAGAACTGGGGAATGACGACGGATTGTGTGACCCAGATTAAGCAGATAACGTCGTGTGCCTGCTAGAATCCGAGAATCGTGCATAACATGCACTAGATAGGCTCTCGAGGTCAGTGGCCTCATTCGGCTTGTGCTTTTCACCTTCGAATTGTTAAGTGCTGTCACGAGACTGGATCACATTAGTCCCGAACTGGATACTGAATGGAGAGGAATTAACGATTGTGGACCGTTCCACTTACCTTGGAAGCTGCGCGTCGAACGATGGTAGCACGGAAGTGTAGGTGAGCACGCATTTATCCAAGGCCCGATAGGCACAAGCTGAACTGAAGCACCTGTGGTGTGGGCCTGGCATTTCCTTGAAGGTAAAAGGTCGTGCGTATTGTGTCACAGGACACTCGGTTCTGTTGTGTGGTCGCAAGCTACGTGTCGGTATTCGTCGCTCCGAGGTTTTCGGTCACCGATGTCTACGCACCATCGCATGGATTGGATGGAGTGCCTGGGTGAGCAATGTGGAATTTAGGAATATGGTTTTGATAACATTGTATTTCAGCGTATGAAGCTTAGTTGATTACGTTGGTTGGGTCACGTTTTG
Organism: Fasciolopsis buskii; assembly: GCA_008360955.1. Classification (NCBI taxonomy): domain Eukaryota; kingdom Metazoa; phylum Platyhelminthes; class Trematoda; order Plagiorchiida; family Fasciolidae; genus Fasciolopsis; species Fasciolopsis buskii. The sequence continues at coordinate 21,886 of LUCM01003415.1, forward strand.
CCTGTGGCAAACACTGGTCCATCATACCGTGGCATATTTTGCGTTCCTCCTGCAGAGTGGAAGAAGGCGTTTGAAGGTTCACAAATGACGTGGTAACTTGGAATGAGAAAGTGCACAGTAGGTGTATGACGTCTTCGCATTTGGGGTTCGAAGGACTCCACAACCGGCTGACTGGAAACACTAAATGATAAGGCAATGAACCGTGAACAGTGGCGATCATGCTTTCATTTTCTGTCGAATCAGAATGATTGAAAAATAGAGTTTGTACAGTTATACCGTGTTCGCGTGTTGACTACTATGAGCTTACTTCCCTTTCCTCCTGCTGTAGGTCAACTCCCTGTTCCTCTTCCACACCCAGTGATTTTTAGAAACATGTGGCTCTGGGGATACGGCAGCGGTCAGTGAGGCTTGCTCTTCAGTTTAACGCTGAGCGTTGATGACAATAACGGAAGAAAATCATAATTAGATAAAGGGCGTTCAAACTATTGATTTTCCGCAATGTCTTGCTGCGGTGAAATTGGGTTCTATATTGTAATAATGTTCCACGTTTCCTTTTCATGTGTAAGAGAACTTCAGGGCAGCACTTGACTATTAGATATGAAAGGTGTGAAACATTAGACGTGAGAGTGCACCTGTTTAGTGAAAAAGACTAAGATTAAGTTGTTACTCATCTGAAACGGACAAGTGTCTAGGTTCGCCCATACCAAGTTTGCAAGGTCAATCGGTCATATGCATTTGTCCCACAAGTCTGTTTCATTATTGAAGGCAGCGAAAATACTTTCTCGATGAATACATTTACTTTTTCAGTGATGCACTCTTTTAGTTAACGAACTGTCACACGGCAAACTCACATAATAAGCAAAGAGAAGGCATGGCTTTTTTGATATTACGCTTCC
>LUCM01003415.1:22806-64165 GCA_008360955.1 Fasciolopsis buskii
TTGAAGGCAGCGAAAATACTTTCTCCAGGAACATGTTGCTTGTTCATGATGCACTCTTTCAGTTAACGAAGGCACACGCAAACCTCACATAATAAGCAAAGAGAAGGCATGGCTTTTTTGATATTACGCTTCCGACTTCTATCAACAAAATTTACATCGATTGTGGTGCCACTTTATGTAAGTTGGCCATTGATTCGAATAACGAAACTTGCATTTGGGGTCAGGCTATTTGCATTCGTACCTGTGGTGATTTGTTTGATACTGATTACCTGGTTGGTGTTGTTTAGTTTATTAATTAAGGCAGATTTACGGTTTGTGCATCCAAAAAGTCGGACAAATGGTGACCGCGTAATCCGATAAAGATAAATGTGAAAGTTAGGTAATCGCACTGTGAAACTCAGGATTAGTTACCACGAGGTTGTTGAGAGGTCGAGCAAAAGACGGAGTAACAGAAGGTTTACAAGCTTCAATGGCGGTCATCGGGTTTCTGTGCTGCGAGTACCTACACCAGACAGAAATGCGTTTGTTCCAGTTATCGTTAATCGGATGCGTGGTGTCCGATAATATCTTTTGGGGTCGTTTATTATAGTCGTTGGGTCCTGTGACCGGGTATTCTACAAAAGACGTGCGTGAAACAGCAACACAACTGAGAAATTGCTACATGGATCCTGAATTCAGCTTAAAGTGCTTTAGGCGAAGACGAGTAAGAGAATTTTTAGAGTAATTGTAAATAATTCTGTAGAGAAATTCCTACCACCCCATGGTATTTCCTCTCTCACTTACCATCCACTCATTTCTACCTGCATTCTTTGGGACATATCCCGTATTTTTTATCGCATCAATTTAAGTGCATTGGGGACACAGCCTAGACTCCCATCATTGCCTCGAGAGTGAGTTGGCTGTCTCTTGACTTTGTTTGGCACACTTTGTCAATCACGTGACTCGCTATCAAAAATCGGATTAGTAGGTCCCGAAAAACACACTGTTGAGATCTGATTATTGTACACAATTAATTTGTTTCAAATGGTACCGTGTCAGATCGGATTCACTTGTGTTCTGGTTTGGGTCAGTTTGGTCGCTGCGCATCACGCAGAAGTTCGTTCAAGAGAATTACATCAAGTCAGAAGTTAAGTGTGAGATATGGGGCCCTGGATTTCCGTCTTTAGAACCTACACTGCATCAAAATGGGTTAGGATGGTTGGTATCTACTTTGCGCATGTTCACAGAACGATTACCTCGTTGTACACTGTTCTCCAAGCAAGGTATTGCTGGAAGATGGTTCGAGGTGGCCAGCCAAGTGCATAACAAAATAGTATGAAAGCTGTAGACAGTGGACTGGCTCATGTAGGTAAAAACTGTGCGTTTCCACGAAAATCCCCCGAAACGGTGGTTGAACATAATAGACGATTTGACTGAATGCCGCAGTCAGTGGCATTCTTGCATTCCAAATGCCGTACGTTTTTACGCTTATTGATTTTGCAGTCAAGCTTTCATTATTCTTCGTTCTTTTTCATGCTGAACTAGGTGGTACTGTGAAGTAGCAACCAAAATCAGCGGAATGTTAAGTGTTGTAGGGACTGAACTGAATCGAATGTCTCCCTTGGGGCTCATAATTGTTGATGATTTTCCGCTTTCCCTAACTGTTCCGACACTTTCTCCTTTTTGCCACCTAGGCCAGGGTCAGAATACCTCGTATTAAGCTCCACTTGGATTCATATTGAAAAGTTTCTTAGTCGGGCATAATTTGTAACCCAGCATCTCTTTTGATTCCCCCACTCGACCCACTGGGCACCACGAAGGAAAATCTCGGTCACCGAATATAAATGATATCACGAAATAAGTTCAGGTAGCTCGTCAGTTAATCACACATTTCAGGTTGGTTCCGATTCAGGGAAGTATGGAAACTCTGTTGTGAATTGATTTCCGAAGTCCTCAAAACGTCTTTCAAATTTTAGCTTCTTCCGCTCTGCTTTTTCTCATAGCTTGAATGAAAGTTTATGACTGGTTTTGCCCTGAGTTGCTACAGGGGCGGAGTTCGAATGAGTGTATGGTTAGAAGTTCTTATGATGGCGTGATGCTCTGTGATTGCAGACAAGAATACTTCTAACCGTGCATTCGTTCTGGTTGAGAAAATTTGTTACACGTCTCCAGGGCTGAAATGGCTGGTGTCAAACCTAACAAAATCTTCACGTGCGGCACAGAATACTACTTCAGAGTGTGTTACTTTGTGCTTTCCGAGTGAAAGCCATTAGAATAATCTAATTCATTATCTGAACACGATGATCAAATACAGTCGCTTGCCGAATGACAGAATTACGATCAGTGAGGAATCTTCAGTTAAATGGAATTAACTGATATACGAGGTAACAGTTTGGTTGAATAGTTCCTTCAGTATTTTTTATCTTGGACCATTGATACAGATCACGATTGTTATCCGGAAATGAATGGTTACCGTGTTAGCCGATTTGAAGATTTCCAGTCTACAACCCCGCATCACAGCTTCATTTCTGATAGCTCATTTCTAGTAGTTCGTCCAGCTGGAAATCGAAATGCGTGCTCGCCGTGGTTGATAAATGCACGTAGGACGGATGGTTTCCGCAAACTCATCTCGCAGCCATTACAATGGATTCTCGCACTCACGTTGATTTTTTTGTGTCCCACCTGCATCCTGTTCATGGGGATACACTCGGGTTATGTGAAAGTGCTTTGAGGACGAAGAATTACGATGGAGTATACAATAAGTTGAACATGGTGCCGTTAATCGCACAACGATTGCAATGACAAAAAATCTTTCAAATTCCTTTGGTGTTGGCGAAAAAAATGGCTACATATGTGACAGTGACAAGGAATTCACTACCAAATACTCAAAACAATGCGGGCAGATCTGACCACCAGGTCTTGTCGGTCGTAAGAAAATATGCCAAACAGAGCGAATAGCGATCAAATGGAATATCAGACAAGCAAGTCCAGACAGTCGAAAGGATAAACATCGTTTGTGGTTTCATCTGATCCTGGCGATGTTGATATATGTCACAATCTTGAGGACAGTCAACCCCAGCGAACACAATATGTCTAGCCCGCGATTTTCCCATATGAAAATAAATTAGTCTTCCTTATCCTACCCACCCTTCCCTCTCTCTTGGCTGAGGCTGGGGAGGGTTTGAACATGTTTTCGATTTGGAGACACGAGGAAGCTAATTCGTCTTAAAACCAATTTCGATAATTGTGAGATTACACTAACTAGTCGGAGTTGTCATCGGCACCGGTTCGATATCGCAAATAACCGGCAAGTGTTGTTCCAAATCCCATACACACTTTGCTTGGTCTATGTTTAAATTAAAAAAAGAAAACGGAAAATATGAAAATCAAATTACGATCTAATAAATTTTGGCTCTCTCTTTCCGAACAACTGGGGCGAAAATAAAACTTAAATTCAGATTGACCGAGTGACTTTAAATTGTGCTATCCGAAAGTTTCCGTGAAACTGCAGAATTTTTGACCGGTTTTTCTCTCGCGATGTTGTCCTTTTTAACAAGAATATACATTTTTCTACTTGCGATATTTAAAATAAACACGTGACTCACCGAATACGGGAGAGATAAAGTGAAATCACTGAAGGTGGAGGAATATTAAGATTGTCTTTCAGGAATCTCGTGCCAGAAAAAATGACTCGGTTGCTTCGTCGAGCGATTTCGAACAACATTAGCTTATCTTTAATGTCATTAAATACTCATCATAGCAGTTACTCTGTCTTTCGAATATCATTAGGTTAGTGCGTTTTCCGTCTGAAATTTCATTCCTAGAGCTCTAAATAGCACTACATCACGTGGGGCCTGATATACCGCTGAAGTCAAATATCAAGAAATGCACCTAAATTTCACCATTATCTCAAACGAATTAATTTTGTTATATCAGGGCACATAATAAACTGGTCACATGTTCAGCAACAGATGTCGGTAAACCGGGAGTCTGATTTCTCTGAAATTATTTTGTTAGTTGATTGGAATTGCAATTAACATTAGTACTGCCAACATCGGTAGCGAGAAATGAGCAGCACTAAATTTGAACTGCAACAGTCTCTCCCAGACGTACCAGGGAGTATGTCGTTCACAGTTTGTGGTCACCAAAACATGGCTTTTACATCACACCCAACGACCAGGACGGATCTGGAACTGTCTAATTGAGCTTAGAAATAGGTCAGTATTCGGCATCCTGGAGAAGAACTAAACACTGTCGGTGGTCAGACAGGTAAGATCGTGGCGTTTGGACATGAAGGTCGCGGATTCATATTCTCCCACTCCTAGTCGACCTTCTCACTTGATAACACTCCGTTGATCACAGCCCCCTTCCTGAATACTTTGTACACTGTTACTTCATTAATAAAAGATATAAAACATAAGTATTATTTCAGATTGTTTATCACTTCATGCACTACTCGTAATCAGCAGACAGTAACTGGTAAATCACCAGTTACTTTCACATGTCGCACACATCGCCTGTCTAAAATGTAATATGAGGTTATATTCTCGTCTACCTGGAGTCAGGGTTATTATAACATCCTGCTACTTTTAGTACTGAATGCAAGAATTTGCGCTAATCAACCGAAATGGTTACGAATGAACTCAAATTTTCCGTCTGGTTTTCAACACAGGATGGAGTTGCTCAGGATAATGAACAAAGTACTGATGTTATTTCCACGACGAATTTATCTAACCAGCGAAGTGGCAACAGTGGGATGCAACACGTTTCCGTTTCACAAATACCGCAAGTAGACAAAGGTCGCGAGACAGATTAGTTTCGGTACTGTTATGAGTGAGTGTGAAAGTACCAAAATAACTACCGAAATTTATTCGCAGAAAGTTGATAAAGAGATTGTGATTTCCAACTTGAGTTGGATCACAGTGTAAGGGTAACTGGTGGCAGAGTAGCCAAATTCGAATGGACATAAAAGGGCAAGATTTGTGATGCACAAAACCAAGTAAGTGTTTTTGTAGCTTGCAAAATGAAGTGGTTTATTGTAAGAAAGATATTTGAAGATTGTAGGAAATGGCTTGTCGAAAGGAACAAGTTTATATCGAATTGAATTCCTTGGAACACAGCACTGGCGTAAACTGGTGGATGATGATGAGATAACGGTGATTACTCCTAGGCTGAATGAATTGTAAGGACATATTTCATGTTAGCTCCCACTTTTCCATGGTTATTTCATAGTCCTTTGCGAAATTTAATGTCTTGTTTTACTGACTTAATTGCTAAAACTAATTTAATGCTACTCGCCTTCGTCTGTCGGTTATTCTTTTCGTTTATTGCCATCTTGTCTATTCTGTACTAGTTTCCAGAAATTTCTTTTTGACTCTACGAATCGATGCCGTCCCTACTGAAAAGCGATCTTCTAACCCCAGCGTATAACCCAGACTTGGCTGCTCTCCTACTCTCAACAGTATGTTCCACACGCTGACCTATGGTAATCTACCCTGACCGTTACCTGATTTGCATCACCATGTACATGTAAGTTCTTAAATACGACAGACCAGTGCATTCTGCACTCATTAACTTTTACCTGTTAACAGCTTAGGTGTAGTGGAAGAGGCATGCTTCATAATCTTCGGGACCCAATTCATCGAGGGTGAGATTGACGACTAAAACTATGGAATTTGTAGTCCAACAGAAGCTCATATAGTATTGGGAGGTTATGTATGGTAAGTAGTCGACCCATCTCGGACAGGTACTGTTAGTGGAATATTTCATTTGAACATTCATTTAGTTATCCTGTTTATACTTGTCCATACTGTTCATACCGTTCTATTGAAGATCGCCATTTTCTCAAAAGAAAGGCAGAATTAGCGTTCAACAATTGTATGTAGTTGTGTTTTGGTCTTTAATCGCAAAGTTGTTGGAAATGAGGAATCTGTAGTATTCGAAGTCATGCGGACTCTACGGATTGATATTATAGCAAATTTCAGTCTAATTATCAACGAGTCGGCCAAGATAGTGTCAACTGCACGGTTTGAAACAATTTTCTGCTTTGCTGCTCTATCTCAGTCGACAGTAAGAGACAAAGTTAGAAAATACCATTTAATGAATCCATTCCAGTTGTCAGTCTACCGCTTGGTAAATTCAATCATTCCGTCCAAAGGATAACCGTGAAGCACTGAGGTTTTTCTAATTTCATTATAATCAGCGGTATTCTTTTTGTCAGATGTTACAGGGTATGTGTTTCCTGTTTAGTAGTCTTGTATGGAACAACAGAACGGTCACCCTATTGAAAATGCAATATAGGTTGTCGATGACCATAATAAGTTGAGTCAAACTCCGGTCGTTTTCCATTAATGGCAACTTTTACTAACTCGGATGCAGCTCTATTTAGCTCCGACATATGGCTTACGTGTTTGTCCACAGCAAACCTAGATCCGTTCTCTTGACTGAGCTCTGCGTATTTTATCCACTCTTCACTTTCAATCTTCCCTTACGGCTTTTCTGTTGTCTCCTTAATTGATACCTTCCTTTTTTCATGCATATTTTTATGGATATCACATACACTTGAATATGATGCAAACAATTTTCCGATTGTAAAGACTGTGGCGTGACCATCGTCTTTCCAACTGGATTAGAAAAACAAAAGAAATTATTTAGTTCTATTCACCTGACGCCCTCCTGTGCTCATTCAGTCGATTCGACATGTTCCAAAGTTAGATGGCGGCTGCCATTGCACAAACGGACTCCTAACACTGCCCTCAGGATACCGCATTCTGTTCTCTCCCCTGCCCTTCTCTACGTTCTTCTATTAGTCCTCTCGGGTCTAACCCTAATTTTGTTCGATCATAGTCGGTGACATTCGGAAGGTGGGCAAAGCCATTTTTGAGACTTAGTAACGAATGATTACAGGAGGACAACAACCACGGTAACAATCACCACGGGGACAGCAGTAACGACTATAACAAAAACAACAACAGCAAAAACAACAACACCGTTAATATCTGTGTTCAGTGCAGCGAACTGAAAATGCCGGAGGTCATTCACTGCTGAATTGTCCAATTTTCGGGTACCATCTTTCTCAAGCGCAACTGTGCGCGTTATTTTGCTCGTGAATAAAAAGCAAGGTTGATCAGTTATCACACGAGGACCAACCCCTATCACTGTTCCATCCACCGTCCTCAGTCCCGGTACCCTGCCTTTGAAAACAACTCATCTCGATAACTTCATATACAAGTTCCGGAAATGTAGCTCTAACGGATGTGATGTATGACATTGTTACTGGAATTTCTTCATGCATTTTCCGTGGGTTTATATTTTTTTCCTTCTTTGCGAAATTTGATATCTGTGGGTTTTTATTATGGTTAATATAATCATAGCTCTCAACGGGGACTACGGGTTCATTGCAATTAGCTAAATTTTGTGGATATGAGGCCACTCAAAAGCTTTGAAAGAATTGTAATCGTTTTAGTTCCGAAATAATTTGATGGCCTATCTTTTCGTTTAACTAAATACAAAAGCTATCAAGGCTCTTTAATGACTTTTCTGACTGACGTTTCCGACTATATTTCCGGCGTATCATCCCACTATTGCTTCGCTTTAGTTATATGGTAGAATAACTGCTGTGTTCTCAAAGGACGAGCTTGCAAACATGGTAAGATGACAAAAGTGAATTTGTCACCATGGTCCGTGAAAGCGGTAGTGTAGACTCTGAATTTCTACGTGAATATGGCTTTCGGATCACATGACTTCACACGTGAGATCAAAAAAGAAATTTTGGGTAGAAGAAAACCTACCCCATTTTGCATTTATTCATTCCTCGTGGGATATATATTACACAGTTGCCAAGTCACGGTTCACCGAATATTGACCATACTATCACCACTTGAATATATAGCGGCCAGGACGGTCGGCTTAAACATTCCATAAATACCAATAACTTCACTTCCACTCGGATCCAGTTAGAAACAACACCGCTTCGCAATCTATCTCCTATTCCACACTGAAGGATTGTAATTTTAATCTTGATAAACGTCTCAAGTGTATTTTTTCAAGACCATTCCCGCATGATGAGCACACAGATCAAGGCAAAAAGCTGACCAGATTCAGCCAATATAATGTATTGAATCTGTGTGCTGAGGGGTAGCCTTAGGTTATTCTCAGAGATACAAGCTGCTGTGCCGAAGTTTCAGGGTCTCTTTCTTAATACATGGAAGCCACACAGGTGACAAACATCTTTGAAAGGCAACAACCCAGAAATGACTTTATTGGATTGTGCAAAATACTTTATCGAAGTATTTGAACAATTGGAAACTAATTGAAAATTAGATTTGAGAATTTCGTTTGCGTTTCGATGCCACTGGTTTGTGAGTGAGGTTTTCCCGCGTTCTAAAATATCAGTTGGTTTACGAAAACTGAAAAACGCAATTTAGACTGCTCTGCTTGTAGACGGTTGAATTCTTATCTCTTTTGGCCCTACCTGCTGTCCTTGTCGCGTTAGACTTATCCATTTCCAGTAAATGTGTGGTTTGCTAGAATATCATTTTCTGAACTCTGAGATGTGGACACCTTGGCTTGTTACCCGTCCCTACTGGTGTGATTAGCATCCCCTTAGGGTTACCGTTGGTTCCCCAATACTATTTAATGTTCTGTGATTTCTCGAGCCACTGAAGACTGCCCACTGGTGGTCACGAAATGGTCAGCTAGGTTCTTCAGATTCATGGGAGTTGTTCTGATTGGCAGGATTTGTGGCCGTCGTATTACCGTCCTTTGCGTGCGTGACTCACTGCGAAATTCACTGCAAGATTCTGCCTGACTGATCCGATCCTTTACATACTGACATGTTCCTCGCCGAATCCCGTTGGTCAAACCACTCCGTACGCTGCTTTATCCCATTTCGCGGATCCACATGCCGAAATTCTTTGGTATTTTATCACGCGAAGACCGTAACCGATGAGGAAGAAGTTCATTATCAACTCTTTTTTATTTTGTATTTGACGAAGTTTTTATGCTGACCCTTTTATAATGCGCCCATCGATGGCACCACACCCGTAATGCCCTTTTGATTGAAACTCTTTCCACGATCGGTGCGGTTATTCTGTTTAACTATCTAACATTAAACCTGTTATAAAAGTTGCATTACTCAACGTTTTTGAAATGTGATAAACAGCTTGATTGGGAATGTTTGCAATGATCGGTTGTTTCAGTCTCAAGGGAAGTTTATAGTCGACTAATTAGCGACATTCTCGATCATGCTGTGCTTTTCATATTTCAAAGGTTTCAAATAGCAAAGCACGTGATCCATCGTCTTTTTGATGCAGTCCGAAATTCATTCGGTTCTAAGGCGGAAGTTACATTACAAGGAATATCTCAGAACCTAAATTGAGCTTATAGCAAAAAAGCGCAACTGATTCACTAGCTCCTATTTTGAGCGATCTATTTTTAATGGAACGCATAACAGTTTTTATTTCCGTTGCTTTTACTTACAACAAATATGCAATGTTTGATGAGGGAATAAAGTGCATCAAAAGACTGTTGTATGGAGAAGTAACTGGTGGTGGGCGAGTTCGGACCCGCGATCTTCACATCCAAGCGCCACGATGCTGGTTACCTGAACACGGTTGCTTTCTATCAGCAGCCCGGGTGTCCAGGACTGCGATAGCCATAGTGCCAATTAGGTTGAATTACGCGTGGAAAAACTGTATTTAGCAACAACTGGAAGTGACTCCGCAGGACAATGCAGCGCTATTGCCGTAGATATCATTCAGCGAGGACAACAGTCTACTCGGACAGTGATCCAACAAACGAGGCAAACAGCTGGATCAAATAATCAGTCCGAAAATTTTTTGTTTCAAACCAAATGGTCCAGTGCATGAGCTGCATAAGGTGGGAAATCTGCCATCACTAGGGCGTTAAAACAAATTGAATTACAGGGAGAACGAGAGGTTTAGAAGGACTTTGGACCAGAAGGAAAGAAATGGGGAAGTAATCCACCCATTCAGCGGATACGATGGTGTCACTAGTATTTGACCACTCCAGCAGGATGTAACCTAAAGTTCGCTAGAGGACACAATCCTAAATGCAGTTGTGTCTGATTTAGACGACAACAGTCATACTCTGCTTCTTCTGTCATTCAGACGGTCTCCTAGATGGTCTTCCTTGAAAACATTGTCTCACATTGGTCGTAGCTTGCGCACTGAGTGAGAAAAATACGGTTATTTGGCCCAACCATGGTCAAAGTTGAATAAAATGTCGCAAGTGAATATCAGTCGTTCGTTAGTTACTTTGGATTTAATATCAGCTCAAGTTCTAGTATTTATATACTTACTGATCTTCGGACATAAAATACCTGAAAACCAATGCAAGTACAAAAAGATCTATTTCTTTATCTATCTGTCGATCAAACAGTCAGTCAATCAGCCTACCTATCCATCTATCTATCTATCTGTCTATCTATCTATCTATCTATCTATCTATCTATCTATCTATCTCACCACCCTCATCTATCTACCAATCATTTACTCAATCAAGCAGCCATCTATCTATCTATCTATCTATCTATCTATCTATCAATCTATCAATCTATATATCTATCTAACTATCTATCTATCTATCTATCTATCTATCAATCTATCAATCTATATATCTATCTAACTATCTATCTATCTATCTATCTATCTATCTATCTATCTATCTATCTATCTATCTATCTATCTCACCACCCTCATCTATCTACCAATCATTTACTCAATCAAGCAGCCATCTATCTATCTGCATACCTATCTATATATCTCTAAGTATATATATACTTATCGATCTGTATACTTTTTTAACCATCACACTATCCGTAAACCTGCCTAGCTATCTATCCGCAGATTTTTCACCTACCCACCTGACTCTTTAACTCTGTCTCTTGAGGTAAATATTTTCACTTAGTTTTAATATCATATGACCCAATTTCCAATTGTTGTTCAATTAACACTGATAAGCATTTTTCGAATTTTCTCATGACTTTCTTGAACTTTCGTCAACTTGTTTTCTTTTCCTTTGACTTTTATTGCATTCCTTCTCCGTGTCGTTGTCTCTTGTACCTAGTTGCACCCAGTGAATTATTCCACTAAATTCAGAAATTTCAGCTCGACTTATGTCCGCATCAGGTAGATTTCATTTGGATTCAAAATACCAGCATTTGCCTCCAGACACTGTGTTGAACGATCACCGAACACGGGTTTTTTCGGTTTGTCCATGTTTGTGTACTTGCGTGCGTAGATGCACGGCGTCCACACGTCCACACACACACACACACACACACATTTTTAAACATACATGCTAAAGGTTGACCTGCGAAGTGATATGATTGCACTTCAACAAAATGAAAGGCTTGTCGCTATTACTGTGATCAGAAAATGCAAGATAACCTTAAACCTATTCCTTTGGGAAATCAAATGTGCTAATATTTCCTGTAGACGGCTTTTTTGTTCGTTTAATGAAATTATGCAACTTGACTGATAATAACTGGTCATAAGATCGGCAGTCGTCAGCCAGTCAACCTTGCGACGTTCTTAGCCAAACGGCCCATTTTCCGCTCGTTCCATTTTGAGTAAATTCTCCCAATTGGGATCTTATCATTTTTCGTGGCCCCTTTTAGCAATTGCCTACCATCAAGGGAGCAATAACACTATGTTCACATTATTATTCGGTGAACCGGGACCACCAGTTCTACCCAGAGCTTAATGGTCCCAAATATCTTTAGGTCTTCCTCGCTCCATATCTCGTTCTTTTGAGATTCGCTGGGCTGGCGATATCCCAGTTTGCTTTTTTGTCGTGATTCTTCTATGACATCACCGCGGTGTACCATACCGTGTCCGATACTTTACTCCAAAATTTTTACTATCAAGTGATATAATATATTGAGCAAAACCACGTATCAAATAACATGGCCACAATTTACTCGGAAATTCCCGATCAAAATCCCACCTAATCAGTAGGACAATTTCATGATAAAATAACCGGTTACAAGCACTTTCAAGTACGGTTACACATGTGCGACGCGATCCAGCGTGTTCCCAAAGTTACGTCATTTCCATGAGCTCCGTGACAAGTAAGTAAAGTGAAAGACCGTGATATGCTCGAAATAAGCCTCTGAAGCCTATATTCTCAAATGGGTTGCCTCAAATTTTCGTTCCTTATGTCATTATGGTTCTATGTACCCCGTGGTAACTACCGTGGTGTTGTATGAAGTTGAGGTTTCGGCTAATTAAGTTTCGCATTTAAGCATCATTGTGCTGCCTGGTCTGCATGCCATTTACCATCCCAGTAGCAGAATTTCCGGGGCAGGTGGTCATTTGCAATGGTTCTGGTGATAACGGTTAAGTGGAATAGGTGAGTAGGTAGGGAAGTAAGAGGAAGATTACTATCGGCAAAATCATTCAAAAACATTCTTGTAATCCTAGCAATTTTGATTTTGGTCAGCCGGTTGGCACTGACCCAAGGTGACCAGAGTTCGAAACTTGGCTTCTGCGAGTGATGTTATTCGTTGCAAAAATGCTGACTATTCCTTTTATAAGGACTACATTAAATGAAGTTTCTTATCCATAATAGCAGCTGGAAGTTATAGGCTGACGGAAGCGGAGTTCGTCATTACTTGAAGTGTGTAAGTATATACGTTCCACATCATGTAGCGGCCATCTGATGAAAACTCCACTAAAAGCTGTCCCCAGTTGTGAACGTCCCTCTGTCTCAAGGTCACAAACTCCTCAGATCTGATTTCATTTTCGCAACCCTGTGAATAAACATCACTCAGCCGATCGCGGTAGTTGGGACGGGACAGCTGCTTCGTAGTTCTCTACAGCGACTAATGTGTTCTTATCTTCTGAGGAATCGTTTCCTACAAAAAAACTATTTACTGTTCGCTAAACAATTGGAAATGTTTGGTTTCACTTGCAGTTCATAAGTTTGTAAGAATTGGAAAGGGGACTGCTGTCACGTGTTTCTTTGATCTGAAGAGTTCAGTGTTCTTCCGTATGAATCCCTGTCTGGTGCGTGGAGCAAATAAAGGATAAAAGAAAGAAAATGAATGAGCGAAAGGGTGAATGTATTAGTCTGAATAGTAAAACTGTTTCCAGAGATCTTTAATCCTTCATGCCTGAGCTATATAGTTTTGTTTTACTTATAATTCACCTCCCCACCCGTCCACTGCCCCTGTCCCGTTGGGTGAATAACGCAAACCGAGTTCTGCAGAAGACAACCAAACACGTACATGCATAAAAAATGTACGCATACATAGATGGAGGATTGGGACGAACAGTTGACAAGTTATGATAGTCCTAAGTTAGAAGGTACGGGGTTCGCATGGATGAGATTATTTTAACAAAATTTTCCTTTTTTGTTATTAGGGGCATATGATGTGTGCATATATACGTACGTTTGCGCGTGTACGTGTATGTGTGTGTGTTGGGCTCATTTAGCATAGTATTTGGGGCAGTATCTGAAACTGAGAGAATTTCGACGAGTTCGATAGACAAACGTGGGATCGCGTGAAGGGATGAGCCTAGAAGCATGGTTTGCCTCAGTAGTTTGGCCCGGATCAGTGCAAAAATGCAACCATGTTATCCTTCCGTGTTCCGACAACTACCACAGAATGCATCTTGATAATTTTTTCTTTAAAAGTACCTTTTCGAATCGGGTGTGGCTAGGAGGATTCTTCACTGGCACCAAACGACGGTTTTTTACAACCCGTGTGTAAATGAACATATCTGGTGAACGAAAAACCCAGAAATCCCACCTACGTGTTGGTGTGTAAGACAATTATGAACAGATGGGTTCATTAACTTGTTTTATAGGGGAAACAGTGTAACTATATGAGATTGTGCGCAGAATTTTCCAGTCGCTAGGGCCACGTTCTGCAGTTTCACGATGCATTTTGTAGTGGATAAATTTCACTGTATAATTCACACAATTCCTTATTGTTTGGTAGAATATATCAATGCGACCGGCGCACAAATGATGACCGCGGTTGAGTGAATACGTAACAGAGAAAATGCCATTCATTTGCTTGTGAAAACATGAAGAAATAATCGATAGAAGGAAGAATTGGGGAAGGGGTAAATAACTGCAACTTGAGTAACGCTCAGCTGCTACCTAGTGTATGGGACCAGACTTCGGTTCGCTATGTTCAAGGGATGGTACCACATGAAACGGTGCATGAAACATTACTGTTCAGTAAAGTAATGTGGTCAGAATAGTTGGCAGTCTGTCGATTTTTTCGTCATGACGGGCAATCTTCTCAAGATTGGATTTATCAGTTATGCTTTTAATGGTTAGTTTAATGACTAAGACGTTCGATTCACTCCTGTTCCTCTCGAATTTAACATCATATTACATCCCAGTAAATGTGTGCTGCTGACAAGTCCTAACAAAAGTAAAACGTTTGTACAATGTTTTTATGTTTTTTTGGTGGTGAACTGGGTACTGATGCTGTATTCCGAAGCAGTCCATTATGATTTTAGCCCATGTTCCAGGTTGTCAATGGTTGAGACTAATCGAAGACACTTCAACATTATTTATTAAAATTATTGCTGTAAGAGCTACAAAACTTCATTCGGTGACTCCCATTGTTGAGACAGAAAGTTAGATTAGATCATACGGCTGCTTTCAAGAGGTAGTTTGTATGACTTAAAATAAAATGCAAGAATTAGTTCCCATGGATAGTAGATGGAGAGTTGGAAAGCAAGCATGGGTGGCCAATTGTGCACATTTTTTTAAATTTTTTTCTCTCCCCTTTCTTGTTCATTGTTTTCGCCCGTTGCCGTGATACCGGTGGCACAAGACTCAGGCACGTATTTGTGCAGCATGCATATATATATATATATATATATATATATATATATATTGGTCTCAGGATTTTAGTGCTTATGGACGACATAATTTTATCACACCCAGTCATGAAAGTTTCTTACTCGCCGGCTGTTTGGACTATAAAAGCTAGTTTTAGGCATTCTTACGTTGGTTGCGGGAAATATTTAAACATACAGTTTAATTTGCTTAACAACTGTTATAATGAGATTTTATTAGGAATACGAAAATGCTGCCGTTAGGAAATGATCCTATTCATTGAGTTTCACTGCTTGCTCCAGAATCTTGATGACCTGGTTGTCAGTTCTGAACCATGCCTGACACCACCACTCGATATCCGACCTTGAATCCCTGAGTCGGCTCAACCAATAGCTTCTACACTCAACAGTGGTCAAATTGGGGACCACATCTGTTGGAGTTTCAGCCACCTCGATTCTTACTGCCATATGCTCACAATTAACTTGAAGTTGGTGGCTGGGTACTAAATTGACAGATGTCACAACGGAATAAAACCAGGTTGTCACTGAAAAAAACTGTCTTGAAAAAAGTATCATTGGTTACCTGTTGGCGGCCCATTGTCATTTATACTCACTTATTTCTATAACAAACAAGATAACGCAGTTTTCTGGTTCATTCTGTAAACTGTTTGATCAAATGCCTAAATAAACAAGCAACGCAAAAGAATGTGGTTTATATTCTGAGTTTCTAGAAAACAACTACAGCTTGATCACTTAATCCGCCAAATGCGGTTAATGACTTTAGACGGAGGTGGTTTTATCAAAAGGGTTGGGCCATATATCACAAATCGCGTTTAACGAAAAAACTAGGCATTGTGCCACAACCCAGATCAGTAGGGACCATTCGGTTTGCATTGACTCCACATAGAGAATGCATGGATCGAAGAGTCAACAGGAGGTCACATTGAAACGTACTTGGGTCTGAATCAATAACCAGGTGTTTTAGAGTCCTAGAAATTGCGTCCAAAGACTTCTTTACTGTTCTGGAGGAGAAAGGCATTTCATTCACTACCAAATTTATGAGGATAAAACCCATGGAGTCAGGAGATTTTTTTCCCTGATTCCATCATAATTTTGTGTTGGTAACAATGAAACATCGAAATTTCTGTCCGCGGCATTTCGCATGTCTGCAGCAGCAATGTCCTCTGATGGCTGTTCCATTTCATACTGAAGTGGAGACACGACGAAATTATAGGGGCTCGAATCTTTCGTCGTGGAATATCCGCATAGTAATTCGTAGAGACTTACGTTTTGCAAGTTGCACAGATCTGAAAAAAGTTTCTTCTATTTCTAATTTGCCTCAGCACTTAACACAATGAGATTTGGTATAATGCGTACCAAACTCACCGCTACTTTTTTATATTTTATCTTTTAATTCCCTTAGTAATAAGACAACGACATACATCAGTTTTCAGGAAGGTGGCCGCTGCCAGCACAAGGCTACCAAGCGGGGAATTTGACCGGCGATGGGAAGACTCGAACCCTCGACCTTCACGTCCAGATGTCACGAACCTATCCGCTTGACCACCGCTTGCCACGCGCGGCTAGTTATGTACTTAGGATGAAGGATGACACTTAGGAAATCCTGTTTGGTCTACTTTGCGCAGGGAGCAAACGGAGACGGGATTTCTCTCCAATATAATTTGAATCATTTTTTACTGCTCACAAAATACGTGATGAAAATTTAAGCAATATGAAACAATCTACAGATTGAAAAGCGTCTCTGAAATACTGGTCATTGGATCTGTGTACTGAGTCTGGTTATTTGCCGTTCATTTCCATCAAACCAGAGAAAAATTCACAGATTATTGGTGTCTGAAGTAAAAGGAGAAAAAATTGTCATCCGCTGGAATTCAAAAGTGAGGTTAAGAAACAACCGTGAAACCAAATCAATTAACGAATGCCAATCGCTGCTTTCTGAGAAATACCGGGTTCACATATCTCTGGAGCGGAAAAATGTTTTATCATTCTTTGCTCTTTGGATCACTCAACAACGGCATCAAACTCCTTTGATCCTTTCTGGTCAAGTTTCCCTGTCTGGAGAGTGTAGTGGCTGGTATGCTTTCCTTTGAGTCTACCTTACGCCCGGGAATTCTTATCAGAAGGCGATCTGAATCAAGAACTTTATCCCTCGAGAGTGGCTGGAAAGGTGTAATTATGAATGGAGAAAACGTTTAAACTTGAAAGCCTCCTATGGGTTTATGTAGTACTATAACCTCCTTCCTTCGCAAGTTCCACTAGGTCATTATTTATTTCCGCTCGATCCATCGCTTGTGCGGCTGACCATTCGGTGCTCATTCATACCTACTGTCTCATTAGTTTTCTACCTCATGACTTTACATCATGATGCTGGATACATGAGGGCGTCACATTTGTATGGCTAGCTAATAGGCAAAGAGAGTTATGTAACCTGTCCGCCGTTCATTTTGACCGAGACTTGAATGGTCTCGTTCTATCGATTGACCCATCTAACAGTTTTACAGTCACAGACAACCATCGAATAGAACCTTTGTCTAAACAGCAGGTCACTATGAGCGGATAAATGTGGACAAAATACAGGTATTGTTAGTTTTCACCTGCTGTGAAGGGACTATGAAAAAGTCGAGCTGTTTTATGCCTGTCTAGCGGCATATATATGTATATATTTTAGTGCGCTAAGTTCAGAAAATTCAGTATCCTCTTGTTAAATGACGTAATTTGAAGCAGACTAGTTGCTGAATAGTCTACGAAGAAAATGAGCTGTATAAAAATCCGAAAACTATTGCATACAGGCTAGGCAAGTTCACTGGAAAAGGACAAAAAGGGTCGTATATTATATACCTTTAGGGCAATTGTACTCAGTGCGAGCCAGTCGCTGGTGGTCTTATGCACCTTCTGAAGTTGTTTTTGGCAATCAGCCTCTGTTCTGTATTGTATTGTATAAACTGTTGCGTACAGGATTTTCTATAGATTTTGATTCTGGATGGTATGGAACGAAGAGCCAATCACGTTGAAATTTGTGAATGACACTTTGGAAGATCGTTGTGCAGAAGATGCGTGGGATCAGAAAGAATTTTGTGCGCAAATTTCTCACACGCTGGTAAGTGTTGATCACATGGATTAAGGGACAATTCAGTTAGAGGTACGAAGGACACACGGCTAATAACTGATAGTCCCCGGCGAAGCATTTTAGTCTTTTTTAAGTAAACTTGGATATGCAGCTGGAGAACAGTAAAGAAGGATTGGAAAAACACATTGGTATACAAATCGAGAGATGGTGCTTTTTCACCATGCAGTGTGGAAATTTCCTGATTTGAAATGACAATCGTCGGAGATTCTTTACACCGGTGGAAATGTGAGAAGTTCACTTCAGATGCTCATTAGTTGTAACTCCTTGACATTTCACAACTGGTAAGTGTTTTTGAGTTGATGAAAGACTTTTCGGATGAGTAGGCTGACCGAGAGAGCGAGAAAGGGAACAGACATTCGAAATATTTAGACGTGCTGAGATTTAAACCAGCTCGTGCAGAGAAATCGCAAACAGAAGACAGGTTGTTGGAAAAATTTCGAAAATCATCGCTGTTCAAAAAGGCATGAGAAAGGGCAACGTCATCAGCATACTTGAACAGATGACAGGCTGAGCTAGTTGATAAATCGCGGATGTAAGTAGAGAAGAGAGACGTTGAAAGAACGGCACCCTGAAGCACTCTCAAGTTGTTAGTCAACGGTTCGTTTGCACTGGGTTCGGTTAAGCAAAGTAATCAAACAACCATACTAATGAAGGTCTGGGATAACCAAATGTTTGCAGTTTGTGAAGTAGAAGAGACAACGGAATCAGATACCGACGAAAAGCCTAGAAAAGTGCAACACAGATTTCATCGATGCGTTTAAGGACTGCCGGACGTGGTGAATGGGGTTGGCGACAGCGCCCAAAAGGGGAAGCTTTTGATTTGTATGCCAACCGAAACGGATCGTCAAGAGGATGCATAGAAAAACGGAGGCGCTTATGTATAGCATGCCCCGTCACTTTACAACCAGAAAATGTTAATGCGATGGGGCGACAGCGTTTTGACAAAACAATGGAACTTCTAGATTTCGGAATGTTAATAATAGCGACGGGTCCGCAGCAGCCATGAATAGAAGACGAATTCAGTGGGGAGATAATCAGAGAAGTGAATGCATCGGTCAGGACCACAACATTGTGCATTAAAAGAGCAGCACACAGAATGTCAGGACCAACCATTGTGGCAATTTTAGTGGTGCAGAAAAGCTCAAACAACTCTTCACTAGAACAATGTGCAACTGCCTTATCATGACCATGTTCAAATATGACTGGTGTATAAGCGGAACCTTGATTAATGCTGTCGACATCCGCAGAATATTTCGCATTTCTTTTCCTTCCCACACAACAGTCGAATGCCTTGCCATATGAATTAATTATTGTTGCCACTCAGAAGTTGGCTAGCGAACATCATGTCGATGTGTTGGGTTTTAGCTTTTATTAGGTTGGAAATATACCGCACGTTTGGGGATTTGCGTCCCCTTAGAGATTTCAGTATCTGGAAGGAGATACGGCCATTTGAGACGAGTAGATTTTCTAAGGGACAGCACATATCAAAGAATTCGTCGTCTGCGTCTGTGAAAAGTTTGAAATTGTCGTTGAGCAGGCGTGCAAAAGTGAAACAGGTAGATGTGAGTGGAAGGGATTTATGAGGAAGAATAAAGTTGTTATGTCAAAAGTTATGGAGGATACCTTTGATTTGATTTGTTTGCCTGAATGAATGGGAGGCTGACCTAGATTATATCTTAGGCCTTGATCGAAGCGGACAATGATCCCTACTTGATATGGGAGCACGCAGTTTCAGGGAAAATACATCAGGGTGGTTGTTGATAGCTCTATCTAAAATGGAGCTGCCTCAAGTGGGAGGAATGCAGAGGTCAGTCAAATTAAGCACAAGTGCATGATTGAATTCATCTACAATTATATGCAAACTATCTTCGAGAAGAGAAATAATAAATACTAGAGAAGATTCGAAAATGATGTGATGTTGTGTTGCGAGCTGGAAGTGGCAATATATAGGTTCATTATGATTGTACTGGTATGACGAGAAACCCTAGGATGACCCAGTGTTACGAGACTGTCTGTTGCGTTTAGCGAGTAAGCACAAACAACTTCGGACTTGCCAGACCAGAAGGAGTTTGTGTTTGTTGCCACGCCGCCTCCAGTCTTCCGCCTGTCCGAAACTCTGTCCTGCCGATGGAGTCTGAAGCTGCCTATTGACATGAATCAACTACGGTTCTTGTATGCAGAAGACACACGTGTGAACATGGATCGGTGATTGAAGTGCGAGGGACAGATTCGACGTTTTCGTAAACAGAGAGCGGATGTTGGTGCTCAGCAGTGCCGGGATGGACATCTTGGCCGGAGGGGTGTATTTAAGAGCTGCCTGCCAGTCAGCCAGCACGAGTGATTCTCTTGGGCGAATTAGATCTTTGTGGTGCAACAGTTCGTGATCTTATTCCAGGATGAGAACCAATGAGGGTTTTAAATTGCAATAAACCCTACCGATTGTACCGCGAAGCGCAGACCATAATCGGAACAAAATGTCCGGCAAGTAAAGAACCAAATAACAGTGAGAGTATTGTAGTGCATTAATCATCTATGTTTTGCTTTATAATCTGACAACCCGTCTATTCTCAACACCTCTTGCGAAACAGAGATATTTTCTTGCACAGCTCCAATTATATCTTAGATATACAGAAGTAATTTTGGCATAATTCCGAAGTACTGCTAAAAATCGCGTAATTTTGAAAAAGTGTTCATTTTTGGACAAGGTTTAATGGATCACATGTAAACTGTGCTGTATTTAAGGTACTTGGATTTGAATTTCCTCAATGGTTTTCTTCTTCTTTAGGAAAAGTTTGCTTATCACAACCGAAGTAATGAGTTCTGTTAAATGAATCCATGTGTTATCAAATGATAGATGGCGGGGAAAAGTCTGGAAAATGTCTAAGCAGACTAGGATCTGGAACAAGAAACCGATAACTGTTTTTTACCATGCTGAGCTGGTGAAATATCGTTAGGTTTGGCGATTATTATTTCCGCACATTTCATCTAAGTTCCATTGAAATGTGAAAATCGGTCACAATGGTCACTGTGATTGCATTTCCCGAAAAATTACTAAAGTCTCTGGTAGTAACTGAAAAGAGATGCTTAAATTCAACCAGTCTTGCAATTGCCAAAGCAAATTTCTCACTTACAGAGAGGTTTCAATCGATCAAATTAATGCCTAATTAATCCGCTTAATTTGGCTTCAACTTTTCGATGCCAGGTAGGTATATTTAGGCTTTGCGGGTGCATGTAAAACGATTCGAAGTAGTGTTGAGTTGCCGTTGACCCAGCGCTCTGAAACTCATTTTGAGAGTATAAATTAGTTCATGGAAGAAGGACTAAGATATTAATAGATAAAGTGTTCCCTACGTTTATTCCTTTTGTGGATATCCCGGAAGTACTTTGGATCCTGTGCATTCGGAGTATTTCGTCGTTTGATTTGGTAGACTTTGCACTTCCCTAGACGACCTTTCGCCATATAATGTCATCATTGTGGATGCGCATCTAATCATTAGAACAAAGTAACCAAAAGGAACTAAAACTGAAATCGGAACTATCGAACAAAAGTCAACCACTCATTTCTTCAACATCGATCCCTGATGTCACTGCCAGTTCATTAAAATGCTGACGGACAAGTGTGCGACTGTTTACATTGTCAGGTTGCTTTAATCAAATGGATCTGATTACCATACATAGATCCGCATTCGCTCACTGTGTCGAAAGGACAGAGTTCAAAACATTAGACCCAATGACAGCGAAAAATTTTACTGGTGCGGAGAATGGGTGAAAAATAGGTAGGAGAATGGGACTAGAGGTTTGACAGGATTAGATGTGAGCAACGGAAGTGTTATGATAGTTGAAAAAAAATGACCGGTAAGTAAGTGATGAAATCGGGCCAGTTTCTGTCGAAATCAGAAAACAGCGCTAAAAAGTCCTTGCAAGCTAGGACGTTCGAATCCATCACAGTCGCAATACATGTCCGTGTTTTTATGTGCCGTATATCAATTCCGATGGACAATTTTGTTCTATGGTTTGAAGTGTGTCCCTCTAACGAAGTTTACCTCGGAGCTGCATTGGGCTACTGACATACTGGATTTCATGGACAATTCGTTCTGCTCATTTCTCGATCACCAACTCGGGCGTCTCTGATTGGACTTCATCATGAATTTATGGCCCTCTGATCAATTTAATCCTCGATGAATTTGTGAAATTCCAACAAAGCAGTATGAAACAATCTTACAGCACGCGTTCCCATCAAATTCTGACGGACTCATTTTAACAAACCGCAACAATGCTTTATTCGGACATCGAAAGGACGTACGTGACAAATCCTACAGATTTTCTTCGTGCAAAAGTAGGTATCGTGATTCTCGATGGAACAGACGACTTTCCGCTTATCGAACAGAAACTGGTTGACTTAATCCTAGTTTGTGAATTTGAAAAAAACGATTTTCATTGTTTAGACAAATTGCGCGCCTTGTGCCAACTCAGAATACTGTAACATAAAAAGGGGGAAGCATATCGGTACAAATATTCTTCTTCCCATTCTTTCGTTCGTAGAAACTTTGGTGGTACCAAACTTTCCCCTCCTTTTTGACATCCATTTTGTCAATCTGAAGCTGTTCCCTCATCGAAACAGAGAAGTGGCGGGGATCTAGCAGATCGACTAGTCATTAAACATTCAGGATGAAGAAAAATCAAATCAAATCTAGCAACTAGGATGACGATTAGGTACTAACTGACTGAGCAGACCTCGAGACAACACTAATTCTTTTCTTGTATGTGAATTTGCATGAGGATTATGGTACACTTTTAATGCTGGTAGTTTAAATGCAAGCACGGAATTTGACTGATAGCAATAAACTCAGGATGCAAACTG
Organism: Fasciolopsis buskii; assembly: GCA_008360955.1. Classification (NCBI taxonomy): domain Eukaryota; kingdom Metazoa; phylum Platyhelminthes; class Trematoda; order Plagiorchiida; family Fasciolidae; genus Fasciolopsis; species Fasciolopsis buskii. The sequence goes on from LUCM01003415.1 coordinate 45,620, forward strand.
CCGATGGGCGTACGAATGAATCTGTCCTAAACTGCGCTACGGAAGTTAATGAAACTAACACATGAACTAGAAGACAGAGTTGGGTTCATTTATTAGACATGTCTATATTCATACTAAGGGGAATTGTCATTAATGGACTACTTTCTGGTCATTGGGACTTGGGGCACATCTTATTCGTGTGCTGCCACGGTTACCAATGGCTGGTTGTATACAGAAGCTACTGTGAAGTTTTACGTTACTGTGTTCCTTGGCCTGCACGCAGACATGTCATAGAAATTTAGTGGGCGATCCATAAGCAAATTTGAAAATTACGCGATAATTACAATACTTGCTAGTAGAATGATGCCAAATTAGTTATTAGTGATTAAAGGCAACTCGATGATTAATTCGTTAGGTTTAGTTCCTTAAACCGTTTTCGACGTGTGGAAAATCAAAATTCTTTTTTTCGAATGACAAGGACCGAAGGGGTGCAAAGTGTCAGAAGAATTCAGACGTAAAGAACCATTCATCAGATAAGGTATTGGTCAAGCGGTCAACATCGCGGTGTTTAAATAAGAATTCCCCAAGGTTTGAATCTGTTCCGGTTGACAATTTTCTCCATTTCGGCCTCGAATTTCTTTCCTATGTTCATTGTTCTCTGTTGAATTATTGTAAAGTGAATAAAAAAGGAAATGAGTAGTTGGATTCAAAAAATCGCTTGGTTACCTCTTATTTGTAATTGTTTCTCATTCAAGTTTATTCTTTCCAGTGTTGCGCTTTCTTCTGCTATCCTTTTTGGGGCGAAACAAAGTACTGATGATATTTTTTTCGATTCGATGATTCAGCCTGCATCATTATCACCCAGCTCACCAGTGAAAGCCTCTGAGAAAATGTACATCTCTTTCATCCGAATGACTAGGTATACTTAGCGGTGCATTTTCACCTCTGTTGGGAAAAGATAAATGATTTCCAATGAAAAGCCGTAGTCCTCAGGTTATTCATGATGGTTTTAATGGCTAGCTAAACCTCAACACAGAGTCGTAGACGACCTTCAGCCGTCACTGGTTTTACAGGGCCGCTGGCCACTGCTAATAATGATTGCCTCTTACCAGGATGAGTTCGAAATCACAACATTTAACCCGCACTGCCTTTCTACTTGGTCAGTATGATTCTGGAAGCAATGAATATGCACAACCATAGTTTTTCAGCAAGCTTCTACGTTTTTCCGAGAGAAGCTGGATTCGTGTACTGTATCAGGAATAGCTTGGCAGACTAACCGAATCTACTATTAACTACGTTTATTTATCGTAAGCAAATCCATGCGGTAGCTTAAGAGTTCATCTCAGAATCACCTCAGTGATCTGCCAAATGCTGTTATTCGATCAGTCAACGCCAACCTTCAAGAGGCGGCCAAAAGGTGACTGGTTGGGGTTTTATATAAACAGCTTGGAGGACTAATTTCCTGTGGTTCGCATAGCAGGTTTCTCGTCACAAACGACACATTTGGAATGCGCACCCAGCACTGTCCTGTTCAAGCATCCTTATACTTGATGATTCTTGGGCAGTTACCTCACGAAGTTAAAACTTCAAGCAATAAGAGTATCTATGACTTAATATGAGACGAACTGGCTGCTCTTGCGTGGATGAATCTGCACGGTCGAAACTAACGAGAAATGTACACGTACACTGTGATTAAACAGAAATATACGGCATTTCTATGCACGAGGAGCGGCAATAGCCGCGAAGGCACTGTCCGTGGTCATCCATTTATGAGTACTACCTACAGTGTATACGAAACATAATAATTAAGTACTCCACCGATTTGGTGAATTAGGTGGGAAAATGAGTATCTGCCACAACTCATTGGAGAGTGCGTACTGTTACAGTTCGCGACAGCATCCTATCTGGCCAGAAAGGTTTAACACACTATCCAGGAAAAAACGATTTCAATGAGCATGTTGGTAGCTGGCCCACAACAACCAATTGCAATTATTCAAATCATCGTATTACAAGCTTACACAAATATACTTTATCTGTGGTAATCACAGAAATTCTCAAAAGCTTTTATATGCCAAACATTTAGAAATTGTGGAAATGGTGGAATAGTTTTTAGACAATCCAATATAGCACCACTTCTGATGTACAAAGAAATGAAACAGTGGCGCAGATTGTTAATCGATATCTCATTAACGTTAATTCAGTTCCTATGGCTATTCTAAAGCAGTTGTGCTGCTTCGGGTTGTCGTCTAGTGTAATTACTTTCTGGAAACCTCGCATTTCAGTGGCATCACAAGTAGCAAGTGAAACCCAATATTCCTTTTAAATGGCTCTTCTGGTTCCATCTTTTCGTCCTTTTCACGAAATCCTACTTCTACGTATTGCGCTACTTCGGTCTGTCCAGTTAGTTTATTCGCTACTCGATCGTTATGGGGATAAGCAACAATACCGCCTTTTGTCTACGCCTCTAAGGGAGGATGGAGTAATTAGAGAACATTCTGATGGCTGTTAGTGCTATCAGTGCAAACGGTTTTGTTTAATGTTCATTGTGGATTGTCAGATCGGATAATAGATAATCCACATTTCCTGTCCAAGCAGCCAGCTACCCTGCCCTCGACTGTAGTTGGAATTTAATAATAAACTCAACTGGATGTGTCCCACCATCCACCGAGAGACGCCCTCCACCGTTATCGTCTTTCGTTTCCGTTCCGTATACCACGTCATATTTTCTAGATCATTGCATCTCATGTTGCACTGCTCACTATCCCCATCCGTCTCCTTTTCCTATCCTAAGCATATCCGAGTTCAGTGATAAATCTCCAGGTCCCGGTTACTCACACATTGCGCCCCAAGTTCCGTTGTCGTCACGCACTCGCACGAAAGCAAGGTAAAGGTGTGGATATTATTTGTGTATCCAGAGCGTTTTAAAAGATTTCAAGGCCTTGTTTCCTGTGCTTTTTGGGGTGTCAACATTCATGGTGGGAGTTTGGACGATGGGGTTGGCGATGACCATGACGACAGTGGTCTCACCGTTTGGTCTGAATTTCTTTCGAAATGCTATGACCTGAACCATAGAGATAATTCAACTGTGCCCCGAAAGGATGCGGGCTTGAGGGCGAAGAGCTACCACAGGTACACAATTAGAATTGCAAGTTCTACTTGTGCCTGTCTCGAGTGGGCTGGGGTGGGGTAAAACAGCCATTGACCTTAAGCTTTGCTTACCGCAAATCTGTTATCGAAGCAGTTGTGACAGAGTGGTCGATTCACACATTTGCGAATGAGACTACGGTCTGCGGCTCCCCGTGGCAATACGTTAAATTTATTCCACGGTCGATTGGGATAGGATAATGCGCAATGGCCTAATGGCATTGCTCATCAGAGAATAAAACAATGCCATAGAAGTCGAATCGATTTGTCTGAAAATTCAATTCCCTAATTGTGTTCGATCTTGTCCCCAAACTGCAGGTTTCATGGTAGTTCCCACAAACTGCCAACCAGCACTGTCAGTGAACCGTTGGTCATGGATGAACGCAATCGGCTGGAGCGCAGCGTTAAAAGTTTTTAAGGATTATCAGACCCACCTATTACAGTAAATTCGCAAATGATTGCCCTGTCATCAGAGGACTATGACTGTCGCGTGATCGGCGGTGGGTTTTAAAATAAGCAGGCTGAATAATCCCCGTTGGTTTCACTTGTGTTAAGCTCAGTTTTATTGTGCAGTCTATCAAACGATAAGAAAATATGCCTACATAAATACGTCACTCTATACTTTTGTTAACTTCCTATTGAATACTAGAGATAACAAGTGAAATACACACTCGCTTTTATGGGAAATTATATCAGCTCCAAACCATATCAGATTACGAAGACACCTAACTACGGACTCCAATACTGATTTTGAGTCGGGAATCTTCGAAAACATTTACAAAGCAAGTTTAGTACTTCTGCCAAAAATCACGAGACTATTACTCCTGTCTATTGATGGATCGGTCAAACGGGTACAAGAATGGCCTACTTGAAAGCGGTTCGCTCCTATGATGGGTCAACGAATGATCCGTGTGGGACAGGCATACGTCGATGGTGGCTACACAGGTGCATTTGGCTAACTGATTTGGTTGGTTTTGAAGTCTTTCGGGACTTAGCTCCGCTCGGCTGCCATTCCCATGGTTAGATTACCTGCGGCAGGATACCGATTTAGACGCAATATGCTGCTAAAAGCGTTGATGTTCGCTCATCAGTTTCCGAGTCCGATACTGTTTCAAACTGTGACTAAGCAAGTCTATTATGAAAGTGTTTACTTGCTCCCAAGACGAATGCAACAAGTACCGAGACAGTTTGATCGAAAGAATGGAAATCAACCAGCGGTTAAAATATTGGATACTTATTCTATTGGTGAAACTGATAGTACTGATAGTACTGATACTAATGACGCCATTAAGTCTCTATCCAAGATACAAGGATCTTTTATGTGACAGTTCATTTGCATTCTCCATAACATATTGGCCATTTAAGTCAAGTTTCTGTCTGTTTTCGGTGATAGAATGATGGTGTAAATTTTACTAGTGTCGATTTTCCTGATGGCGTCGATGAGCAGTTTGCCTAGGTTAGGTAATGGAAAACACCCGTGAAATTCTCTGTTTATGCTCTGAGAAGTTGAGATGTCACTGAGGTAGTATGACATGAGAACTTCATGTTAACAAGAAACAGAGAGGGTACAAATTCAATCATATATTCTTTTGCACAACACCGACGAAAACACTGCAACGTGCGAATCGATACAAAGCAGTGGAAGTAGTCCTAGAACAACTAGTTTTGTACACGAATTCCTTGCTCGTTAGAGTTCTGTCCCAATGAATATCGCCTGTTTTCTTATCAGATTGACAGTGTTAATGATCATGGAACTCCTCATTTAGAAAAGTACTCCATTTGTTTATTTGTAGCAGCAAATCACTCCCTCAGCATGCATACTGAAGCCAAATAGTTTGTGTCTTCTAGCAACTCACTTAAGACTGTTATCAACACTGCTTTGATGGTTCATAGGGAACAAAGAATCACTTCAAAATGCATCAAAGCTACCATCGAAACGGCTAACAATTGTGACTGATAATTTTTCCTTCGAATACCAACAACAGAATGGGGAACAGTTACCGTGTCTATTCCAGTAGATACCGGGCCGTGAAGCTACTCGGAAATTACTAGAATTCTCGACATGGCTTACTGAATGAGCTCTGAGACCAAACGCACAAGCACACATACGCACACAATCACACGAACAGAGGGGCGCCGAGAGCTCTGAATATTATCCAAGTAAGTAAACAGGTTATTCGATCAAATCCTTGCTGCATAGTATTATGAGGCTTGAAAAAGTACATAAAAAGGGAAATTTTGACAAAATGACTAGTGTTAGCCATCAGTTTTGAGTGCTCACCTGGCAGCTGTCAGAAAGCCATAGAGATGATCATTCACACTAGTCTGGTATCATTTGGAAGCTCGGAATAGGCGGAGGATCTGTGTGTGTGTGTATGTGTGTGTGCGCACACGTATCTATGTATGCATGTGTTTATGTCACCGTCGTGCTGATTAGAATGTTCAATTATTCGCCTCTGAATTGACAGCTGGCTGACAGTTCGCGAGAATGAACAGATGGAATCAGCTCTAGCTGGCTAATCATCCCTTGCCATGTGAGTCACAGCAGGAAATTTTATTTGTTCAATTACTGTATAACTGGAGGAGTATCCCCAGATTATTCTTAGTATATCTGGCTTTATGTTTGTTCAATTTCAACCCTGTTTTCTGCAATTCTTTTTTAGCTGCATGGCTTACAACGATGAAATTCCGTGTATCTCTTAAGTTAACCTGATATCACATTGAACGAAGATACTAATGGTCACTATTGTGAAGCACATGGGTGAACTTAGCGAATGCGTTCAATTGGTACGAAATGCTGTTAATCTCGTTTTGGACTGGTGAAAAAATGTATCGAAATAAGTTTAATTCATGTAGATTTTTCAGGTGATAGCTCCGAACCGTGTGAGCGTAAGTCAACTTTAACGTGTCATGTTGCCGTTTGGTTATCAGTGTCATTCTATGAAAAACCTAAGAATGCTTCCAACTTGCAGTGCCTTTTTGCATTCATGTTAGGTGATGAAACAAATACTGTGTTCCTTTCAATAATGTTTTTTTTCTTGTCCATAGCAAAGGACTTCATGTGAATGAACCACTGAATCAACTGTGGTATCCTGGCCCCATGTTTGCATCAGTTGATAGCTTCTCAAGGTGTAGCCGAAGGCTGTTGCCTGAAGCGTTGGATACAATCAGACTCCGCATAGCCTTCCGGACAAACTCAGTTTACCAACCGGTAAGTGTATGCACTTTTTACGTTTTCGGTATTTGTTCTACGGACCGACTCTTGGAGATCCAGTTAGATTGGAGTGGTTCTCCATGTATAAATATTGCATGTGTCTAGTACATCCTTGTGACTGGAGCATATTTTAGTAGAGAATTTAGTAAAATTCAGAACGCAATGAGGGTGACAAGCAGTGGCGACGCTGTTCAATAAGTGCCTCCGAAGATGCCATTCTATACATTTGATTATTCAGGAGCAGTAGAAGGTTTGACGTGAATTTTCAAATGGTGCATCATGCAATGACAACCTCCAAATTGCGAATGAATATCATAGAAACAAAGGAATCTCTTGCTACTGCAAAGTGTCAAGTAGCAAAAATCTGTGCGGTTCAAACCCAACGCCCTCACCTCCTACAGATAATTTCGTCTGCAACTGACAGCCGTTAATTTGGTGCGACTGAAGGTGTGTGGATTGTAAGATCCAGACATGGGTACGCGGGCTGTATCATGCAGTGCTGATGTCCCATGAACCGTTGAGAACCATTCATCCTGGCGCACTGGCTAAGGCCTTCGACTTACAATCGTTCTTCTCCAGTTCGATATCCATTAAGGGCACGATGGATATTCATTGCCGATGATTTCCAACAAGGATGAAAACGTTGTACAGATTTTTACTGACTTTCAATGACAAGTTGGATGTTGACATTGCATGACAAATTATTTGGAAGTTCTCTTGAGTAGTGGTAATCAGGACGTTTGTTGTTACAACCCTTTGCTGTGCCGATTAAGATTCGTCTCGGCTAGGTCGCAGTGTATCAATTTGAAACCGTCTTAGGTGTTCAGTTCGATTTGGACGGTTGAATTATTAGATTTCAATTTGCACACAAGTCAAGAACATGTCTGAAATCGGAGGAAGAACTGCAGATAACGAGCCTGACGGGGGTGAGATTCCCTTCACCCGACTCTGGGCGAATAAATAAGTAAGCAATGTGAAAATAAGATGTCCTCTGAATTATGAGAAGTCTATTTAGGAACCATATGTCGGTTGGCTGGAAGTTTTCATTTGCTCAGTCTAATGGTAAACCAACGAAGAATTGTACAAGTGTAGGGATGACTGGACAGCAGAGTACTGCGTGGGCCGGCCTAGTCGGTGACGAGGACTGTGGAACCAACCTTTTTTCGGGGTGAATTTGTCCTTCGATTGTAGACCGGACTGCTTACGTCATAAGAACAACAATCTATCTTGAAGAAATAAAAATCCTAATTATAAGTAATTAAACTTTTCCTCCAAGCATACTCCTAGTGACTTCAGGTCCGGTGTTCTGTCATTTTTCGAGTGACAGACCTGGTGTAGGGTGCTGCAAATCATTTCATGTCAATGTGCCCTCTCGATTAAAGAATACCGAATATTTTCAATCGTGCTGGAACCTGAACAAATTAACGGTCTTCGTGTCCCTAATGAGCTGATAAGTTTTAGTGTAGTTACTTTATTGAAGAATCATTGTTCAGCTGTTGCCAGTGTCAAAGCCAGCAAAACTGTGACAAATAAACACCACTACGGCTCATTTTTCGACTAACTTAGCAACTAGGTCGAAACTGGCGGCGTAAAGAGTGTAGTATGCACAAATAGCCAATAAGCAATTAGTCTACCCCGACTGAGTAGTGGTTTACAATGTGACTACAACAGAAGGAAATTGGAGGTCGAGCTGGTCTCATCAGCTAGAAGAAAAGTACAGTTTACTACATTTTGGTCTAGATTTCCGTCGTTTCGATAAGGTTGAATAGTATTTTGTAGCGGTGAACGCATCCAGGTGGTCAGACGGAAGCCTTTCTTGTTGGATTACACTGCCGTTCGCAGCTCACACGTGAACAGACTGAAACGCAGCCGAAATCTCATAAGAGTGGATACTTCATTGGACCATGACTCACTGAGAGCTAAAACGAATTTAGGTAATGTAATAGGTAAACGATATTCACGAGAGCTAATTTTATAGATAGTCGGGTGAACGGTAGTCTTGTAGAGTCTTTGGTCAGAAGATGTAATAAGATATGAAGATAAATGGTCATTCCTTATAGCCACTTTCCTTCTTGCGCGTAGAAACAGACGGGGGCGTTATCATGGTCTCCGTAATTTTCACGATTTATCTCATAACTTGTCTTATAATACCATTTTCTATGTCACTTCGCAACTGTCATAATTATTTGAACTACTGTCAAAACCTTTCGGAAATGTCATTCACATGGCTTGCCGAAATATCAATTGTATAGAACGATGTACGGAGTGTATCGGAGATTTGATGAGCCATGTATTGATTTTTATTGTGAATGTTTCGATTACCATAGGCAGTCCTTCTCAGGGTAATTTTTACAACTAAATTTGATTTTAAAACCTGCTAATTACAACGTCTACCAACAACGCTGTGTTATTAACATTATACCATTCGTCGTTTGCATAGGTCTGAGGGCATAGTTCTGTGTGCGTACTTTTGGGTGTACTGATCACCAATGCATTATTCTGCAATCTGCGGGCAATTATGCTTTAACGAGGTCTTGTCGAACAAGGATACGTTCCTAGTCTAAATACTTTTAACATAAGTCCCAGTGGTTTCAGTACGATTCTGAAGTGACGTGGGAAATAGAATGGTAACCAAAAGAGTGAAATGTGGTATGTAGGTTTTCACATTACTGTATAGTACCCAGATATCTTAATTGTGTTTTACCCACAAATGTGGATGCTGTGGGAATCAAGAGGGTACAGAAATTTCGTTGCGCAGCGGTTTTACAAAGTAGATCTGGATTAGTGCGGTTCCTTAGACAATCTGTAATTCGCCCTGAATGCAGAGCTGTGGACTAAAAAAATGTGCTTCAGCCAGACTGTCCCGGTTGACCGTCAACAATCTGTGAAAAATTCATGACACGAATCACCATCTATCTAATATTGATTCTAGACAATAGAGGCTACTATTCAATCCCACTGACGAATGCCCTCTCCATTTATGGGTTTCTGTTCATTGGATAAAGTTCTATAAGCCCTGGAAAACGGTTCCGGTCAGACATCGGCAAAAAACCACAGAGTTTATTGATTTCATCTCCCGATGCACAAATCATTTGACAAGTCAGAAAAATTTTATTTTAAACGGTCAGTATACTTTCCCGAACGCGAATTCGATAAAAGATCATTTGGGCAAAGAAATGACTCGCCAAAGAACTAACTACCGGAAACTGGAATTTTGGATGGGAATAGAAAACTGTAAGATGGAACATCTGGTCATGAACAAAACTTTTCAAATATATGGCCGTTTTCGTGACACAGGTTAACCACCAGTCACCAGGCTACCTCCTATTTCGACAAACAGATTATTTTTGTTACTGTGTCAACAAATTTTTTTTTCAGCATTTTTACCGAAGGTCGTCATTGTCAAACTTCGGCAAAAAAGACGATCAGTGCAAATCGGTGTGAAGCCCTTTCGTGATTTTTGCTCGTTTCAGTTCGAACCTTGCCAATCACAACAAAGAGCAGGCAGAATGCCTACAAAGAGGATGAGAAGGGGTACACGCACATCTGTCAATCGCAAGAGTTAAATGTCACTGAGATCTGACAGTAGAAAAAACTGGACGAGTAGCCTAATCCGTGTGCCCCATGTCGCACACGGAGGTCTAAGAATGGAAATAAAAATACTTGATGAGAAAAGTTGACTGGTATAAAGAATTGACGGTAGTATGAATGCGAACTTATCTTAGAATGTCGAAAATGTTGTTGATTCTTGATGCATGCTCTCACATTCGCAGATTCGAACAGTTGGCCGTACTCCAAGGCCACTCTCCACTGCCAATTGCTAAGTGAAACAGCACAGGTTTCGCAGTGGCTTAGTAGATTTTGGCAGTCGTTCAGTAACTTCGGCCTAGAATAGAATAAACACAGCGGAGGAATACATCATGCATGTATTAACGCACCCAGTCACGTGAATTGGTAGGCTAGTGCGAATCGCATCAAAAGCGGCTCTCAGTGGTCCATCTGAGCGTAGACCGTAGCAGTTAAGTTTTAGTCGAAATCCACTTAACACTTGCGAGAAACAGTTTAACGGAATTCAGCACCTACTAACGACGGGAAGACTGGATGCAATAGCCCGTAACCAACTAGACAGTTTCATGGGTTCACCAGCTTTTTGAGAATTTGTGTTTTACCTCTGATCGATGATTCCCAATTCATTTGTTACCGTTTCAACTTTCTCCAGTTCCACGAACAAGCTACTTCATATTTTTACTAATGTGTCATCCATGTGAGTAAATATGCTGTGTGACTGTCGCCATTTCTAATCGAGTTTTCAGAAAACTATTTTATTCGACAAATCGCACTTTCTGATTGATATAATATGCAATCGAACAAAAAGCGCAAGCCTTATTAGATGGTGATTTGTGATAAGAATCAACATTTTACTTCAGCCTGGCTCACGTGGAAGTTATCGTTTAAAAATGGACCAATTTCACTTGGTTTGCGATTGTGTCAGTCAAACATGCACTACTCGGACAGTAAACTGAATATTTTGATCAGATTTCAATTTGTTTTCTGATTTCGTGGACAAAAATAATGACGTTAAAAGTGAACATCACGTGACGTCGGTGCTCAACTTCGGCAATCGACTTGTTGGGAAAGAAATTTCAACGTCTGCCCCCAGGACGGGAATGAAATTGAATTACAGCACCGGGGCCTGTTGTTTTGCTGTTGCGTTACCGAAAAACCGGTTTTGTCCTTCACCAGTAAAAATGAATAGACCATGTCCTTAATATCGACAGTGCGCATATGTTCGTGTACTGTTGTTGGTTACAAGGAACTGGAACTGTTCTGTTCTGCAATATTCACTGACGAATTATTGATGATATGAACAAAATGTTGATGAGTTACAGCTAGAACTATGCCTGAGAAAACTTATCAACGGTAGCTCCAAGAAAATTTGGAAATGCTCATCCTAAACTTGAACCTGTGCCGAAGAGAGTCAGCCTCTGGCTGTCCCGGCAAAACGCAAAGGACTTTCGGAGCTCATCATTTGCCCATTTTTGGAGTATCCTTCAGGACCAGATGACAGTCATTACTTGCATAATTCACTGGAGCTGGTTAAAGGCAAAAATAAATAAGTTAATCGGTAGATTAACCAATTAAAACGAAGTTAGGATCAGCCGATTGGTAAGTGACAATGAACCTCCTCCCTCGATCTGAGCATCGAAATCGACTTTCTACTTGAATGAAATCGCATATCCTCTCTACAGAAGAGGCCGTCACGGTTCATCTCCACAAAGCCTTATGCAAATTTAAAATCATTCATCTCGACCATTCGGTCTTACCTGGCCAGATCATAGTCAGTACTGTATGTCGTACCAAGGTTGATTTAAGACAGTCTCATTGAATTAAGAGATCAACTGATGAATTTCAGAAAAAAAGTTTAGAGTTGGAAATAAATATTATGTCGGAAATATAGTCCAATTTCATAAGTTACACTGTTCTAGCCATACTAGCAACGAGTAGACGAATAGGAGGCTAAAACACTTCAGGTCAAATAAGTCATTTAAAAGACTCATGTTAGAATCAGACTTGGGTGCAACCGATTCTAGACAAACTATATGAAATCACTTTTCCGAGCTTAGAAAGCCGATAGGGTCTCCAAAACTGGTGTTCCGATTCTATACCTCGTGCACTTTTTATCTTTGACGACAACGCCCCCGATATTTCTCCGTGCGAAGGAACAGCCTCGTGATCCTACAACTATATCTTGCGCTTCGTAATGCTGCGATTACCAGCAACTCATCTCTAGAGGTTCCTGATCCAATCCTGATACTTTTGGTGAATTTGGAACAGGTTCCATCTCATATATGTGCATTGCATCGGCTTAAAACCGAGCAAAATACTAACACAACAAAATCTAAAAATGACTACATGGAGAAGAGGAAAAGAAGGTAATATGTGAAAATCGGTTAAAGGAAAATTGTTCTGTTTTCAACATGCAAGTTTTTTTAATTTTTAGTTTGTTTTTTCTCTATGATGTACGAGTTCTATGGGCAGACTGTACACCACTGACTTCAGTTCTGAATCATGTCTATTGCGTCTCTAACAAACAGCAATCCTCACATTTTCGGCACAAACCAGCAAAGGGAGGGACAACAACCGACACCAATGACCAAACCAAATTCTTCTTGCCTTAAAAGCAAGTCATGGCTTGATCGCTACGTTGCTTCTTCCAGTCCTACCTAGAAAGTGCGAAAAGATCACGGATGGCTAGATGATGGATAGGCATACACAATACATGTCCGATCCACCTAAAGCGAAGAGCAGCGATCACCTAGATGAAAGGATGTCTACCTGCACAAAGTACAGAACTCACCGGATTACACCATTAGATTCCAGCAATACTTCGGTGGCACCATTGGTTGGGTACAAACAGTCTCCGAGACTCCCATGTACGAAAAAGGCTAAGGACGACGGCTAAATTGAAGAACACTGCTGTCGTATCATGACCATGTACAAATATGACTGGTGTATAAGCGGAACCTTGATTAATGCTGTCGACATCCGCAGAATATTTCGCATTTCTTTTCCTTCCCACACAACAGTCGAATGCCTTGCCATATGAATTAATTATTGTTGCCACTCAGAAGTTGGCTAGCGAACATCATGTCGATGTGTTGGGTTTTAGCTTTTATTAGGTTGGAAATATACCGCACGTTTGGGGATTTGCGTCCCCTTAGAGATTTCAGTATCTGGAAGGAGATACGGCCATTTGAGACGAGTAGATTTTCTAAGGGACAGCACATATCAAAGAATTCGTCGTCTGCGTCTGTGAAAAGTTTGAAATTGTCGTTGAGCAGGCGTGCAAAAGTGAAACAGGTAGATGTGAGTGGAAGGGATTTATGAGGAAGAATAAAGTTGTTATGTCAAAAGTTATGGAGGATACCTTTGATTTGATTTGTTTGCCTGAATGAATGGGAGGCTGACCTAGATTATATCTTAGGCCTTGATCGAGGCGGACAATGATCCCTACTTGATATGGGAGCACGCAGTTTCAGGGAAAATACATCAGGGTGGTTGTTGATAGCTCTATCTAAAATGGAGCTGCCTCAAGTGGGAGGAATGCAGAGGTCAGTCAAAGTAAGCACAGGTGCATGATTGAATTCATCTACAATTATATGCAAACTATCTTCGAGAAGAGAAATAATAAATACTAGAGAAGATTCGAAAATGATGTGATGTTGTGTTGCGAGCTGGAAGTGGCAATATATAGGTTCATTATGATTGTACTGGTATGACGAGAAACCCTAGGATGACCCAGTGTTACGAGACTGTCTGTTGCGTTTAGCGAGTAAGCACAAACAACTTCGAACTTGCCAGACCAGAAGGAGTTTGTGTTTGTTGCCACGCCGCCTCCAGTCTTCCGCCTGTCCGAAACTCTGTCCTGCCGATGGAGTCTGAAGCTGCCTATTGACATGAATCAACTACGGTTCTTGTATGCAGAAGACACACGTGTGAACATGGATCGGTGATTGAAGTGCGAGGGACAGATTCGACGTTTTCGTAAACAGAGAGCGGATGTTGGTGCTCAGCAGTGCCGGGATGGACATCTTGGCCGGAGGGGTGTATTTAAGAGCTGCCTGCCAGTCAGCCGGCACGAGTGATTCTCTTGGGCGAATTAGATCTTTGTGGTGCAACAGTTGGTGATCTTATTCCAGGATGAGAACCAATGAGGGTTTTAAATTGCAATAAATCCGACCGATTGTAGCAGCGAACGGAGCTCATAAGTACATCGGAATTTACCCAAGAAAGCAACGTAATAATGATGACAGAACTATAGAGCAGCCAGGAATATTGCTCAAGATTTTTTCACAGCCTACGCGCAATCGGAAACTGGTTGCATTAGGTGGAGTGAGAATAGCACTAGTCTTATTCCCCAACTGTTGGAGCTTTTTCATCAGATGCATGGCAATCTCCGCCAGTTGTACACGGATTTCCTGAACTCCACTTTTGTGCAATGCAAATTGCTTTCACTGGTTGTTGCCTTTGGCGAGTTCTGGAAAACATCTTACTTTGATTATGCATAACATGCTTAAAATCGCTCCATCCAACAGCGTTACAAACCATCACCAAATTAGTATGCTCTTAAGTGAACACCTGGAGTCCGCCCGCTTTTGATTCCCGACCATTCTTTGTCTTACAATGTGCCTAACGCCTAATTATGTATTACGTCCGGCTAATTACGTTATTTTGGTTTACGCAGTTCCTGTGCGCATTGGGTTTTTCCTTGCAGGTCGTGCCCAACTGGCACCAAAAATGTCAGGTTCTGGTTGGTGGTTTCTTGATTAACTGTATTCGTAACAATAAGAATCCTCATGAGGTTGGTGAAGCTGATGAGGTCGTGGAGTTTGGACGCGAAGGTTGCGGTTTCGAATCGTCCCGCTGCCGGTTAACTTCGCCACTTGGCCGTGGACCCCTGCCTGGAAATGATGTTCGCTGTTATCTCACTAACGAAAGAATTAAGGAGAAAGTTTACCACTTATTCTCAAGATGGTATCCTGATGTCCGTGAACCTTTCCCAAATATGGCACGCTTCCCTCACACTAAGTGAAAAAGAATGAATGTATGATCATTCGCACTATTTTTACCGATGCTATATAGTTTCAACCCGGTTCGATTCCGAGAGCCCCTTTGGTCTGGGAAAGATTTTCTCGTAGGAATCAAAAATGCTTGCTCCACAGTGTGGTGCACTGTGTTGTTCAGCTAGAAAGCTATTCACATAGTTGCAAACTGCCAGCACGTTTTTTACTATCCTTGCATACTCCCTACTGCTAGCAATCAAGCTTTGACATCGAGAAATATTGTCCCCAAACACATTCGCAAGAGGATTCCTTACAACCAACGTAATGCACTTTATAATTTTCTTGTGTTGAGTGCACAGAAACGGTTTTATAAAGTGAATAAATCCAGTGTCCTTGATTCTGATGTATAAGAATGTTTTCTTCTGATTTCGAGTTCAGCTCATTTTGAGAGTCAGCAGTCAGGCCTATTTGGAACAATTATTTCCGCCAATTTTGTTGGCATATTCTGTCATTCATAGATCGATTCCTTTCAACCTTCAAATTACAGCTCCCTCGTTGCTCCTTGGGTTAAAGTGAACTGCGAATCGCCCCTCCGTATGGCCCGGCTCCATTGTACGGTTCTCTAGATAAATGGGGGCAACAAATACCTCACCCTAATCTAGCGAGTTTGGGCTATTCATCGATCATAAGAAACGTTGAAATGAAAGATGGTAACAAATATGAAGTTTGGGGAAACGGATTATCGAAAGTTCAACAAAAAATTTTGATTCTCATGGAGGACTTTTTGATGGCTTTGAAAACTATCCATAGGGAAGAACGGCACAAGTAAAGAAAAAATTTTTTGAAACGTGGAACAAAATTTGTATTTAAGGACTTCAAACCCTTGGTGAAAATAATGACAGAATTTCGCCGAAGTTTTATGAGAGGAAAGTATGTGTACATGTAACAGGGTATGGAGTCAAACGAAGTCATTTCAGGTCGGGTTGAAGTTTCACGAATTGACATGATGGCGAAACTCTCAAAACGCAGATGGTTTGTGGAACTTCTTGGCATTAAATAAAGAAATTAGCCTAAGTGAGATTTGTACATTCTTTCTCATATACATATAAATATATATATATATATATATGGAGTCAATGTCATGAAGTTGTCTAACCAGTTACTCTCCTTTTTGCTTTAACTCTTGCTTCCCATCAAGACATTTCCATCAACCTCAGTCGTTTGTTATCCTCCCAAATCACGTGACTTAAGAAGGATAAAGTTCATGCTTTTAAGCTGAAATATTGTATGCCAGTCTAGAGTGCAAAAAAATCAAATAAAATGAAGCTGTCCAGACTGCATTACTTAAGTGTACGCAACATTCCAGGTTAAAAAGGCCATCTGGATATCTGGATTCCACCAAGGGACTACTGCGTGTTTGATCTGCTTGTAAATCTGCTGCTATGGACCTCGCGGGTCCACACTTCCCACTCGGTTAGGGAGTTGGATCTTCGACCTCTAAAAATGTCTTAGATGACTGCTTACGAGTGTTTTCGTCTTGGATTTTTCACTCTAAGTGTTTGCGCGTGATTATCTCCCTTATATTCTACGGAATTCTCTTAACCGGATGATCTCAGCTATTTGTGGCTATCCACAAATTTATTCTTCTGATTTCATTATTCGATTCCAGAAAAAAGTGACAGTTCCGTTTGTTGGAGGGTAGTAGGCATTATCTCTATTCCTACCAGCATTTGCACTTGAGTGACATTGAAAGTTTTCGAAAGAGCGATTTCGTGAATAATACACATTCCTCGAATGCTTCCGATCCCGAAAGTGTATTAATCTATCTTCATTGTTCCTTGCTGATGCATTTGTGACCTTGACACGTAACATTCTCGTCAGTCGATGAAGAACAATCAGGATATGCTCCCGTGCCCACAGCTCTGCATTCAGCTTTCTCAGTAGGAGCTCATTTTTTTCCCATGCGGGTGTCGAGCATCCCCTTCTTTTTTAATTGGTTATTTCAGTGGACTTCAACGGTTCAGCAGCTACTATTTCGTTGCTACAACTGTTGGTCTTGCTCAAGTTACCACAGTAACACGAGTTCCATTTCTAGCCTGCAAATCCTTATTCCTTAGCCATGAGAGTGTCGTTATCTGCCAAACAGATTATGTAATTGTTAGTTTATAGTAATTGCTCATTCCCTTTTTCAACGTTTCGAATGGGATTACAGAACTTGCTAAATGGTCCATAAAGTGCAATTTAGCTATTATTCTTCTTTAATGATGACATTCTATTCTCCCTTAAAGGAGGTGCCAAATGCTCTGATTTTCATAATATTTACACTGCCATCAACGAAAGGGAGAACGGGAAACATACCAGGATTTCGACACAGCAAATAAACCATGCTCTTACAAAAATCAGATTTTTATCCTTCGTATATCATGTCTCAGATTCCACTCGGTATAAGCCCACCTTACCAAACGTTTTGTTTCTTTCAAGCTATCTGTTACTCCGTACTCACAATTTCGTCATCAATTTCCCAGGTCTGCATTCGAATGATTTTCAAGTAAATTTCACTGCTATTAAAGTCTCCCATCAGTTCTGTCATTGCAATTTTTTTGAACGCTTGTCAAAGGCGTTCCAGGACAATACCTATTAATTATGTTCCATCCAATCACTAGCACCTAGAGCAGCGCATGATTTCGCATTAGAAACCTATCACTGCGTACATACTAGTTCACGTTTGTTCCACCATTCCTTATGCATCAGGGTCGGTGGACAACTGCAAAACTTTGGCATGGTAAATTAAATAATGAATCACTTAGAAACTCATCACTGTCGAATGTCGTATGCACTGGTTTTATCCTTTTTCCCCGTTGCGATTGTGTCATTCGATAGCTGAAAAGCTTATTGTGCACTCCTGAAAGATGCATAAAACATTCATTTGACTTAAGTTGACTTTGTTGATAATTATTTCGTCTAGTTCATTGGTGCCACTGGCCTTAACTGGATAATAAATACATCTTTTTGCAGTTAAAACCCATTTTCGCCTATGTAAAATTCCATGTATTCCTGAAGTACTCAACAGACCAACATTAAACCACTATTGATGAAACCTTATGAATTACACGAGAAAACTTATTCTTCTTAGTACTATATTTCGCATATGGATAGATCAACAAAATATCCCCTGAAGCCGCTCTTCACGTATGCGTGCCTGCTATTGTAATGTCCAACCATCCCACGAAACCCAATGTAATTCTTAAATGGACTTGTAATCCATTCACGCTCCTGTCGATTCAAATGAGATTCTAGTAAGATAACCAACCTATTCACTCGCCTGCTCATGTATCTGACCAATTCAGTCGTATCAAGTCCCTTAATAATCAAGGTAGTGAAACAAAGCTGATACGGAATTATTCACCTAGATAATTCCTACGTTTCTCCAATCGTTAGAAGACTCTAGCAATCGCTGAGTAGCCTCGGGCAGTTTTTAGCACCCACCATATGGATTAAGATTTGCACACAATTTTCGGTAAAACTTTGGTCATCGATGAAATTCAATTCAAGTAACCGTGTCACGTCTTTGGATTTTATGAACTTTACATGATTGGTCACTCCGGCGGTATACTTTGCTCGAAAATATGCCTTCACTCCAGCGCA